>OZ024931.1:137810032-138410032 GCA_964017235.1 Sabellastarte sp. h YS-2021 | reverse complement strand
CCCTCATTGTTGAAGTAGTCCTTCAGGTATTCTCTCTGTCTCTTGGCTTCTCTGGCAGGGTTTCTGTCTTGTCCACCACCAGCTACACCACCAATCAATCCACAATCATCAGGCACATCATCATCATTGTCCTCCCCAGGCTGCTGACCACCAGGTTGACCTTGATACTGGCTTCTCAGTGTGTTGTGTAGAACCACACAGGTTAAAACCACTTCTCTAACTGTTGCTGGGGGTAGTTCAATGGTGGTCCGCATGACCCTGAATCTTGATACAAGGATGCCAAAAGCGTTCTCCACAACTCTCCTACCCCTTGAAATTCTATAATTGGCAATCCTTTCCTCTCTGGTTAACATCCTTACTACTATAGGGTCTGTATAGGGTGCAGATCAATATTTGAGGGGGGGTAAAATGGGGGGTGAATTTATAGGTTGCAGATCAATGGGGGAGGGGGGATTTGCGGGTTGAAGTGTGGTGACACGTGTATTGGTTTATGGGATTAAGGGGTTTTATAATTTATAGGTTGCAGGTAAATGTGGAGGGGGTTTTTGGGGGGAAGCAAGTGTGGTGGCATGTGTGTTTTGACAGGGATTGAGGAGAAGGAAATTGTGAGACTGAGGACATGCTCCCCCTCCCACAATGGTGCGGAGCACCATTGGGGATTTGAACTTTGTTGTGCCTTTTATTTGAAATTATCCCTGTGTATTTTTTTCTGGTTAAAATCTATTTCCAAAGCATATTGTGAATCCTTGTTTTCACAGCTTTTAAATCATTTTATCGCTTTAACCATTAAACATCAGAATATTTTTATGAAAACCAAGATATTCTTTTTTTTTAATTATTTGTCCAATTTATAACCTTTTTCTTTCTTGAGTCATTTCATAATTATCAGAATAAGTTATAAAATTCTAATTATTCTTTTTTCAACTGATTCAACCAAATAACTTTTTTTTTCCTGAGAAAAAAAAACCAGCACATCCTTACTGGTTGAGTTCCAAGCATGAAATGAAACACCAGACTGGCTTATTGACAGAAATTATTATGAGCCCACCCAATTGATTAACACCCTCACTTATTGATCTGCAACCTATAAATTTCCACCAGAATCTCAACACCTGTGTCCTCTTTAGTTTTGAATTTCAAAAGCCTCTCACATTAATTGAGGTTTGATCAAGAAAGGGGTGGGGGGGATTTAATATGAGAGGATTATTGAGCATTTAACTCAGATAAAAGACACACTTGTTTAACTTACTGTGTGCTTTGTTTACAGCTAAGGGAGTGGAGGGATTTACCTTGTTATCACCAGTCAGAATTCCTGTACAGTAAAATTGGTAATGTATGAAAAAAAAACCCAAGTTATTTGAAATTTGTGAAAAAAGTGTAATTTTAAACTGAAGTAATTTTATTTGTAGATAAATGATCATAACATTTTCCTTTTAATGGTACTAAATAAACATTTATTCATATCAACACCTGGCCCACTATTGAGTTGTCACTTACCCCCACTGTTTTTTTTATCCTGGTTATGTTATCTAAGGCAGAGCATAGAGAAAAAGGGGAGAGGGGGGACTTAGTGATAAATAAGATAAGGGGATAATCAAGATATAGTGATACTTTTTTTCTTACCCATGTCAACATGTTTTTCTTAGTAATAAACCCCCTGCTGTCTTAGGATCTTACTCCAACCTTATACAAGACTATATAATAAGGTGAAGTGGATATATTCATTAAATTCAAAGATGGAGTTGTTGTGTCTTGTAATGCTTGTGGTTTTCGCAAATGTCAATGGTGAAAATTGTGACTTGGGAGGAAACCCTTGTCAGTGTTCAGATGACATGAGTTAGGTTATGTGTACAAGGCTTTGTCTGAAAGACATAGCTGATCTTGACATACCAGAAAAATATTGGGAAAAAGTAAAAGTCTTGGACTTACAGCAGAACTGTTTGACAAAGATTAATCTGAAGCATGTAGAAAGACTGAAAAACTTGGAAATAATAAATGTTAAAAATCAGAGATTTGCATTGTGTCACAGACTAAATGAAGTTAAAATTCAAAAACTGAAGGTTGTAAGTGACTGCAAGCTCACAATTTTACAGAGGATTGTAACCGCTTCACTAACCACT
The DNA here is from genome assembly GCA_964017235.1 of Sabellastarte sp. h YS-2021. Classification (NCBI taxonomy): domain Eukaryota; kingdom Metazoa; phylum Annelida; class Polychaeta; order Sabellida; family Sabellidae; genus Sabellastarte; species Sabellastarte sp. h YS-2021. Next base: position 138,407,912 of record OZ024931.1, on the reverse strand, counting down.
ACTAAAGATATGGATAAATATACTGAGCAGGACCACTGGACTGAAAGTGCTGACCCCATTGAGGAGACAACTGTATCTACAACCAGGAGGAAGTTCAAGACACGAAAACCTTATCCAAAGTTTAAGATTCTGACATCTGTCGTACTGAACATAACAACTGGATTACCTCAGAATCTCACTGTTTTTGACTCAACTTTGCCCACTGATCTACCCCAACCAACTGAAAATCAGCTTAATATTGTAATAGCAGTTTCGACTACCTGTGCTCTACTCTCAGTAACTGTGATTGCGTGTGGTATACATGTCTGCTGTGATTGTCGGTATGAGCGTAACTGTAGCAAGAAGTGTAGTAAAAGGTGCAACAAACGAAAAGACGAACCTACCTGACACCCAGGATGCACTTCCCCAGGAACCAGGATGTCGAAACCCTGTCTGGTGATTCCATAGAACTGTTTAGTGTGCATGAAAAGTGTCAATGACAATTTTCTTTTTGAATATTTACACTCAGGACTATAATTAGTAAATGTTTCAGTTATAATGTAGATGTTAGTTTCTTAATGTTAGTATCTTGTGTATACCTTATCTGAAGAAATAGTCTGTTCATGTAGCTGCTGTAGGTTACTTGTATACTCAACTTTAAAATTAGTATCTTAGAATGTTTTTGCTTTCCCAAAAGTATTATATTTTTTATGGACAAGTTACTTAAAGTTTTATGAAATACACATAACTTTTGTGCATTGTAACTTTTATACCAGCCTCTTAGAATGTTTTATTACAGCAAAGTTATTGTAATTGTGTGTTCATGTGTCTGTACATTGTACATAGTTTTGTAAAATTAAATAAACAGATTTTTGTAGAATTTTTGTCAGATTCAAAACTATTCTATTGTTAAAATGAAAACCTTAATGTGAGCTATAGACTTTCCTGGTCCCCGGTAGTTTAAACTACCTATTATTCACTCAGCGGTGAGGGTGTCATGAAGGGAGTCCAACCTTCACTCATTGTCGCCAGGCAACTTGAAGATATCCAAAAAGTCCATTTCTGGTGTTTGCAGTGGACTCCACTCCAATTGTTGTGGTGGGGATTCTCCGTTGTCATCCTCCCCAAAGTTGAGGACCCTCCTCACATTTCCCTGGATGTCCTCATGTGGCCTCAATGGTGTGGACCCAGCTCCCCCATTGTTGGGGGATGGTATGATGTCCTATAAAATAAATAGACTATAATAAGGATCAAGGAAACAAAATCTCTGGTATTGAACTTTGGGTTAGAACCCAGAACCATAATCTTTTAATTTTACACACACATTGGGTTTGAACCTAAGACTAAAACACTGAGGAATATACACAAGGGTAGAACAAGGAAACAAAACCTCTGGTATTGAACTTTGGGTTAGAACCCAGAACCATAATCTTTTAATTTTACACACACATTGGGTTTGAACCCAATATCAGAGACACATTTAGTATATTCATTAGTATGCACTCACCTCACTACATTCGGAGAAGTTTAACTGCCTTCTCACACTCTCCATGTCCCCATCTATCCGGGAGATAGCTCTTCTTCTTTGGGGTGGTGGTGTTGGTGGGGTTGGTGGGACCGCATCATTTGTTGGTGTTGTGGCCTCCCCGTTCTGATAATATAATAATATGTAACTTAAAAGCACAACTATTTTTTAATTTGTGCACCAATGTACTACATACCTTTTTAAAATGTAAACCAAGCATGCTGATATTAATTTTAACTAACACATCATGAAATACTAGGCAGTGGTATTTTATAATCTACAAAAAAACCTCAAATTATATTCAAAAAATAATCATACTACTTACATTTCCTCCCTGAGTGATTGAACCATCCAAAAACATAAAACTATTTGGTGCCATTTTTGTTTTTTTGTTTTTTTTTTGTTTTTTTTTTTGGTTTTTTTTTGTTGTTGTTGTTCTATTGGTAAAAACAAGAATCAAACTGATCCACTTCCAACTTTGGAACTAAATGCAGTGAGCAGGAACTCCAATACCTCACCCTATATGTATATAGGTGCATATTTGTTACCACAAAAGAACTACATATATAAAAGATTTTATTGTCCAGGCTACTTTTTACAGTAACTTCTATGACCACTTATGCGGCCATGTCTATTTGACAATTTCAGTGAAACAGCATGGGAGAGGGCTTTGACCTACCAGTCCCATATAATTAGTTTTTGCTCAATATGTGCCACATATGCAACAGGATAATTTTCATTAAGTACTTATCTCCTGTTCTTCTACTTCAAGTAGCAAAGATGTGTCATGCTAATTGATATAAGATAAAACATTCTAGTGTCCACATGGTGCTTTGAATTCAAGAATCTTTGGGTCTTTGAACAATATGTTACACCCCATATTAAATTCTCTTAAACTACCCTGTTTCAAAATACTAGATAAAAATTTAAACTCCATATTTAATACATTTATTTGTTTACTTTCTAAAATAAAAAAAGAGAGATACTGCTTTACTGCAAAATCTGATTTGTGAAATACATGATGTATACCCTTCTGAACACCTGTGAATTGATTTTGCATGTCTTTACCCCCCCCCCCACTCCCCCTTTCAAAATTTAAAATAAACCATCATTAGTGTAGGTATTGATGAATTATTTTAAAATTTTAAAAAATCACAGTTGGAGGCTTTCTATTGGTTACTAGAAGTCCTTGCTAGGGAGCCCAAAGTGTAAAAGTCAGATATTCAGTATTTTTTTCACAGTTACAGTTTGAGTACAAATCTCTTCGGATATAAACTTCAAATTAAATATCTTCACATCCTGTGTACTTAATTGCAAGTAAGTTTTTCATCTTAATTTATTTTGAATGTAAATACTCATTTTTATATATATTTTGATGCAAAACTTGAAATTTTGATGACTAGTTCGTGGATTTTTTTAACTTTTAACTGTTAGTTTGAGCATTTTTTCGTTTTTACTACCGTAATTGTGCATTATTTTGCTATTCTATTTCAATTTATTGCAGTAAATACTCATTTTTAGTCGAATCTTTGATTCGAGTTATGTACTGAGTTGCGGCCACGATTTTAAATTGGCCGTTTAAACCCTTAAATATCAAATTCTGAATAATATTTGTTCACATATCGATACATTAAGGTGTATATTATACACTCTGCCATTTTGAAGATTTTTAATGCTTTTATTCAGTTATATTTTATAAAGTAAAAAGCTTGTCTAGCACTACGTCTGGCTTTCTCTAAGAACCCGTATGTCCTAGAAACTATTGTGTTACCCATTGTAGTGGTCTACTCGAAGGAGTCTTTTTTAACGGTTTCGTCTGCTGGTTTGTAGATGTGAATCCCCAATTAATTTATTGGTCTGCTGGGTTTATCACGCAGTTACTGTTTATATAGAATTGTTGTCTGCGCATCTACAGCCTATTACTCATTTGTCAAACAAATAAACCGCAAAGAAATTAATGAATGAAGTGACGTCACGGTAGTACTACACATTTGTCATTCAGCCAATCAGAATCGAGAACACCGCTGGCAGAGACAATGAAAATATTCAAACTCCGTAGTTCTACATTCAAACACTAGAAGGCACTTTTGTATGTCCTAGAAGTTATATTCACGATGGGGTTTCTAACAACATTTTACAAATATATAATCCAGCAATATTTTACTGTCACCGCCCCTCACTCTGTCTTCTCGCAATATTTAAAACAAATAAAATATCAAATGCTGGTAGTTGTACACCCACAGAGTGATGAAAACGTCAGGCTACAATGGTGTTTCTAAAAATATTTTACAAATATATATAATCCAGCAATATTTTACTGTCACCGCACCTCACTCTGTCTTCTCGCAATTAAAACAAATAAAATATCAAATGCTGGTAGTTGTACACCCACAGAGTGATGAAAACGTCAGGCTACGATGGGGTTTCTAACAACATTTTACAAATATATAATCCTGTAATATTTTACTGTCACCGCACCTCACTCTGTCTTCTCGCAATATTTAAAACAAATAAAATATCAAATGCTGGTAGTTGTACACCCACAGAGTGATGAAAACGCGAGGCTACAATGGTGTTTCTAACAATATTTTACAAATATATATAATCCAGCAATATTTTACTGTCACCGCACCTCACTCTGTCTTGTGGGCGATAATACCAAGTTTACAGATTTCAACACCCACTGCTGTCCTAAGATTCGACTCTGTGGTTGGCAGAAAGCCAGCCACTTCACCCTAGTTATATATATTTTGATGCAAAATTTGAAATTTTGATGACTAGTTCGTGGATTTTTTTAACTTTTAACTGTTACTTTGAGCATTCTTTCGTTTTTACTACCGTAATTGTGCATTATTTTGCTATTCTATTTCAATTTATTGCAGTAAATACTCATTTTTATATATATTTTGATGCAAAATTTGAAATTTTGATGACTAGTTTGTGGGTTTTTTAAACTTTTAACTGTTAGTTTGAGCATTTTTTCATTTTTTACTACCGTAATTGTGCATTATTTTGCTATTCTATTTCAATTTATTGCAGTAAATACTCATTTTTATATATATTTTGATGCAAAATTTGAAATTTTGATGACTAGTTCGTGGATTTTTTTAACTTTTAACTGTTAGTTTGAGCATTTTTTCGTTTTTACTACCGTAATTGTGCATTATTTTGCTATTCTATTTCAATTTATTGCAGTAAATACTCATTTTTATATATATTTTGATGCAAAATTTGAAATTTTGATGACTAGTTCGTGGATTTTTTTAACTTTTAACTGTTAGTTTGAGCATTTTTTCGTTTTTACTACCGTAATTGTGCATTATTTTGCTATTCTATTTCAATTTATTGCAGTAAATACTCATTTTATATATATATTTTGATGCAAAATTTGAAATTTTGATGACTAGTTCGTGGATTTTTTTAACTTTTAACTGTTACTTTGAGCATTTTATCGTTTTTACTACCGTAATTGTGCATTATTTTGCTATTCTATTTCAATTTATTGCAGTAAATACTCATTTTTATATATATTTTGATGCAAAATTTGAAATTTTGATGACTAGTTCGTGGGTTTTTTTAACTTTCAACTGTTAGTTTGAGCATTTTTTTCGTTTTTACTACCGTAATTGTGCTTTATTTTGCTATTCTGCTACATTGGTCATGGATGAAACCTTATGTAACCACTCCTTAAATTTGGTTTTGAACATATGAGGTAGGTGTACTGTTTAGAAAATGTCTGTTTTATAATAATACAGGGATAAGTTTGAGTTTTAGACTATGGATGAGATTTTTTAGTCCTCAATTAATTATATTGTTTATTATTTTCTAGGAATGGCTTCCTTTTTAGAAAAAGTAAACTCATTTACCTCAAGAGATGAGTTGAGACAATGGGCTGTGTCAGCTGGCCTAGAGTTCGATCCAAGTGTGGTCCAACAGATCACCGCCTTGGAAGAAGATTCATGGTTCGATGCTGTGAGTGACCCCATTCTGCTGGAGGCTTTGGATGGGGCACAGGCTGAGGAGGGTTCTCAACTGAATGATAGCGACCTCCAACTGATAGAAGCTGTTGAAGATATGGAACAAAACCCCATAAATGGTATAGCATACTACTGCAGTAGAACCTCTATTATCTGACACTCTTGGAAGAGTAAGAATACGGTCAAATACGGTCAAATAATAGAAAGGTTGGATAATAGGAATGCTAAAATAACAGGCTTAAAATGATTTTGGAGAGTGAGTTTGAGGCTGGATAATTGAAATTCGGATAATAGAGCTTTTACTGTATTGTAAAAAAAAAAGAATGTTTTATTTTCATAAAATATAACCTCAAACACATTTACCATCATTAAAGTGTTCCTAATTATGTTTTTTCAGCAACCCCAGACAATAGCTTTGTGGCTGAGTATGAGAATGGAAACATTCCCAATTTGGAAGATCTGAAACATGCTGTAGACACATTCGATGAAAACCTTTTCTATAGTGGTTAGTTTTAAAATGGTTATCTGTTAAAATAGAATTCATTTTCTCTTGTTATTTTTGAAAAGTATAAACTTTATGCGTATTACATGCAGGCTCTCTGATTAACAAACTTGATTTTGAATTGCTGATCTCCCATGCCTGAGGTTGTGGGTTCGAACTCACCTCATGATGGAGTAAAAGATTTTTGTGTCAGATTAAGCCACTGAAAAAATGATTTTAAATCTTTGGGTGTGTAAGAATAATGGATTTATATTGTAGATGAACCCGAAACCATAAATGGAATCCCATTAATAGGAGAAGCGGGACCATCTGGACTATCTGATCCGGTAGAACAACCCCCAGCAAAAAGGATGAGACCGGATCAGGATCAAGATGGATACGACATCGAACAAGATGAGGAAAAGAGTTACAGCATATCCTGCAGGGACAGCAAGAGTTTCAAAGGTGAGTACAGAATATCTTTGAGCTCCATATATTTTTGTAAACAATACCGGGATGGCTAATGTTGGCTTGATAGAAGTTTTTTTTGATAAATATACTTTGGGATTGAAATGGAAAACTTAAAAAATAAGAAACAAAAAAAAAGTTAAGAAACAAATTACTGATAATGGTGAAGTCCCCAGTTATTCAAAATTTTAATGATTAGACCGGTATTTGTTCATTATAGGAGGCGTTGTCAAAGAGGTTAGCTACCAAGTTAAGTTTGACGATACGCACCAAGGGAAAGAAATTAAAGACTTGAAAGTGGAACTGCACCAGGCATTCAAAGATTTACTCGAGCAGGGGATGCAGGACTTTGCCAAAGAAGAGGCAGTGGGCAGGGTACACATCAACCATCCAGATCTGCATAAACCAATAATAGTACCTCCTCAACCCCTGGAAAAACTGAACCCAGAAGCTGTTATGGATGCAGTACAAAATGTACTTCAAAGCAAAGAAAATCTTAATGTAGCAGAGGGGTTTGAAATTAACTTGGGGGTTGCCAAAATGATGCATGGGGGTAAAGGTGTACCAATCACAAAGGATTTCGAAGCGGTCATTGGTGTCAATCAATAATGAAGATTACTTGTGCTTAGCTAGGTCCATAGCCGTTGGTATCGCCTTTAATCTTTTACAAGGAGCTTCTGAAAAAGATAGGCCTTCGATGCTTAAGCATTATAATAACATGAGAAAGGGGGACAGAAATAGAAATAGTCTACAGAAAAAACCTGCCTTGCATTATCACAATCTTGCTGGGGTACCTACGAATAGGCCCCGTAGTATTTTAGATATACCCATGTTTGAACAAGTATTAAACATTCATGTTGTTGTTTTTGCGGCCCATTTAAACAACAAAGTCATGTACCCGGACACTTCGCGACCAGTTGGTGATAAGCGGGTTTACCTGTATTATACCAGGTCTGGGGACAACGGTCACTTTGATTGTATCGTAAACATTAAGGGTATGCTTGCCTTGTCCTACTTCTGTTCAAAATGTTTTCAGGGTTTTAATTCCATTAGCAATCACCATTGCACCCATACTTGTCAGACTTGTCAATCTATATCTTGTGTAGAATCAACACCAATGACTTGTCATTCTTGTCCATCCATTTGCCGTTCGTTAGAATGTTTTGTCCGACACAAACAAGAGAAGAAAAAATCTCTGCATAAAGTAATTCCTTCACCTTGCAATACCAGATGGGTGTGCAAGATTTGTAAAAAAGTCATCGATTTGACAAAAGACACGAAGGAAGCCCATATTTGCGGTGAGTGGAAGTGTAAATTCTGCCTTCAAAATTTTATGGGCAATCACTTTTGTCACCTACCAGCTCTACCACCAAAGCCACAGAAAAATAAGTTCGTATTTTTAGATTTTGAGTGCGGAGATCGGTGTCTCAAATGCGATAAGTGGGACTCTAAAGCGGGGAATTTGCCAAGAAAGCCTGTAACGGTTGTGGTAAAAGACAAATTGTATTTAAAGGGGAAAATACTTCTCATCTTGTGGGAAAGTGGCTTTTTCAAAAGCAAAGAAAGGGATCTACTGTTCGTGCCCACAATGCTAGGGGATACGATGGGTACTTTTTGTTGTCATATCTCACAGAAAATAGCATTACTCCAAAAGTGCTCTTTAATGGATCAAAAATTATGTATATCAACGTCGAGAGGGGCCTCGATATACGAGTGTTGGATTCATTGAACTTTATGCCGATGCGTCTGTCTTGTCTCCCAAAAGCTTTTGGCTTAACTGAATTGAAAAAAGGTTATTTACCACACTATTTTAATACTCTGGAAAATCAAAACTATGTCAGGCAATATCCTTCCCCAGAAATGTATGGGATTCAAGGAATGAGTGAGAAAGACAGAAACAATTTTCTCGAATGGTATTCAAATTTGGAGGGGGCTTTTGACTTTCAAAAGGAAATAAAAGAATATTGCGTGTCGGATGTTGACATTTTGCGCAGAGCCTGTATGAAATTCAGGCATCTTTTATTGTCCATAACGGGTACCGCTGAAACCAAACTTGACCCAGAAACAAATGCTCTTGTCCATTTAATCAAAAATGGTGTTGACCCATTTTCATTTTACACCATAGCATCCGTGTGTATGGGTGTATACAGAAGCCTACATTTAGAGGAAACTCTCGAAGTGAAACTTAAAGGCGAGACAACAGTTAGGGAGGCTAAGAGACTTAATGACAAAATCAGAGTTAAGAAGGGGTCTGATTGGTGCGTAGTAGAGAATTCTGATGTTGAAAACACAACGTTTAAAGGGTCAGATATAGGGGTGATACCGGCTGGTGGGTACAGGGTTTGCGATAACATTAGCAAGACTTCAATCCAGTGGTTAGAGTGGGAGAGTCGGCAGAGGGGTGTAGCTATCAGGCATGCTTTAAATGGTGGTGAATTTAAAATTAGGAAACCAGATGGGGGTATTTATAAAGTAGATGGGTATTTCGAAGATCCTAGTACCGGGCAAAAAACTGTGATGGAGTTTAATGGGTGTTTCTTCCATGGTTGTCCTAGGTGCTACAACGCAGATATTGTTCACCCTCATTTTAACCAAACTTTCAGTCAGAGATATGCTATGACACTGCAGAAAAAAGCTGACTTAATCTCAATGGGGTACGAATATGTGTGTATGTGGGAGCATGACTTTAACATGGCACTTAAAACAAACCCAGCCTTGATTGCCTTTGCCATAGAACTGGATGTTCAAACCAGGTTAGAACCCAAACCCAGGGACACATTTTTTGGTGGACGCACAAATGCAGTGAAGCTGTATCACAAAGTTGGACCTGGAGAAAAAATCAAGTATGTTGATTTCACTTCTCTGTACCCAACAGTGAACAAGTACGATGAGTACCCAATCGGGCATCCAGAAGTCATCCTGGAGAATTTTCGGGGTATAGCAGAGTACTTTGGGCTGGCTAAGCTCAAAGTGCTACCTCCCAGATCATTGTATCACCTGGTGCTGCCATATCGCAACAATGGAAAGCTCCTGTTTCCCCTGTGTAAATCTTGTGCCGATGAACAAAACCAACAGCCTTGTCAATGCCACCCAGAAAAGAGGATGATTCTAGGAACCTGGACAACCATTGAACTGGTTAAAGCGCTTGAAATGGGGTACCAAATTGTAAAAATATACAAAGTATACCACTGGGAGAATACTTCAAAGTTTGACCCAAGCACTGGTTCTTCTGGTCTCTTCTCTGGATACGTGAACCAGTTCCTGAAAATCAAACAGATGGCTTCAGGGTGGCCAGAGTGGTGTCAGGGAGATGAGGTGAAACAAGCCAAATATCTCGCCAACTACAAAGAAAAAGAAGGGGTTGAGCTAGAGGGTCATCTGGTGGAGAAAAATCCAGGCCTGAGATCCCTAGCCAAATTATGCCTCAACAGGTAATGATTTAATTGCTATACCGATAAAGCACGCATATTTAGTAATAGTAATACTCCTAATGGTCAGTTATTTTCTTTTAGTCGTAATTTTTTTTGTTTTTTTTTTGTTTTCAGTTTTTGGGGAAAGCTAGCGCAGAGATCAAACATGAAAAAAATTGTGATCACCACCGATGAAGCAGAATTTTTCCGCAAGCTGGCAAACCCTACCCTAAAAATTGCTGACTGGCACATTTTGAATGATGACATGGTGCAGTTAGAGTTCGAGAATGTGGAAGAATTTGTGCCAACAAACATGCAAACGAATGTAATTCTTGCATCTTTCACCACTGCCCATGCCAGATTGAGGCTCTACGATGTCTTGCAGCATTTGGGTCAGTCGGTATTATATTTTGATACGGATTCGGTCATATATAAAACAGATGAAAACCAGGACACAATTAAAACCGGTGATTATTTGGGTGAATTGACCGATGAATTACAAGGCCATCATATTGTTGAATTCGTCTCAGCTGGTCCAAAAAATTATTCCTTCAAACTCGATAATGGAGAAACAAAGTGCACAATAAAGGGATTCACCCTGAATCATGAAATTTCAAAATAATTGAATTTTGAAAAGATGAAAGAAGAGGTGTTTGCCTGGTACTTGCATGGCGGCACCACGAATACATGTGCATTGTATCCTAATCAAATCAGAAGAGATTTACTTAAGCAAAAAATCTACAATAAAGATGTCAGAAAAAAGTACAGGGTTGTATATACCAAAAGAGCGCTGAGTGAAAATTTTGACACCAGACCTTATGGCTACTGAACTTCCAGCTACAATGAGTAGAGGTGGGTCCCTCTATGAAACCCCTGCCTTTAGAGCTGATAATATAGGGATAACATTGTAGTGAATAAATTCCTTTGATTGTCATTATTTACATAAGAACCAAGATATCCAATGTTGTCAGAAACACTTATTGTAACAATTTACACATATTTTTTTTGCCAGATGGCAAGTAAATTCTACCAATAATTTGGGCATCAATATTTAAAGCTAATTATTCTGACATATTTGTCATATGCATACCAGTTATTGAAGAATGTTTAAACTTGGGGCATGTTCAAAACTACATGCATTAGTTCTGCACCAATTATTGTTTTAAAATATGCATTTTATCTGTTTAAAAAGCAAAACAATTTCTCAATGCTGCTTTCTTTTGCCATATAGTTTCATATTTTCATATTTTCCATAAAATAATGCCTACATGACACTTGAACACCCTTTTTTCCATCTCAAACTACCCATTTGCATTGGATGTTTTTAGTTCATGTGAAAATAATGTACAACAAATTGAATTTATTCCCCACTTTGGTATCTCTAGGGGACTGGAAAACCCGAATTCTTTATAAAAGCAATTAAAAAGTAATGTCTTTACAACCATGGTGCCACTACCTTTTGAGGCTTGTTCTACTTTTACGATTGCTGGGGCCACAAAATCTGGGAAAACAACTTTTGTATTTCGCTTGCTTAAAAACAAAGACGTCATGTTTTCCTCTCCAGTGGAAAAGGTTCTCTACTGCTATGGGGCTGAGCAAGAGCTTTTTAATGAAATGAAAAACCAAATTCCTAATATCACATTTCATAAGGGTTTACCGGATAATCTTGAAAGTTTTAGCAGAGGTTATAACCACTGTGCCATAGTTTTGGACGACTTAATGGATTCGGTAGTGAAAGACGTAGAAATGCAGAGACTGTTTACCCAAGGGGCACATCATTTAAAATTGAGCATCTTATTTTTGACTCACAACTGTTTTCAGCAGGGAAAGTGTGCCAGAACAATTGCACTAAATACACATTATTTAATTTTGTTTCGAAATATGAGAGACGGACAACAGATAGTGTCACTTGGTTAGCAACTTTTCCCGGGTAATGGTATGGCATTGGTCGAATCGTATAAAGATGCTACAAAACAAGCTTATGGATACCTAGTTTTAGATCTTATAGCACGCGGAGATAATACCTATCGAATGAGAAGTAGAATATTCCCAGGGGAAGATCTTTGGGTGTATATCCCAAAGAATTTATAAAAGGGGTAACCTCCACTAGCTTATAATAATAATGGCTGAGAAGAGTAAATATTTCCTACTTTTTCTGAGCGAGGCCAATAAGAAACAGCTTAAGTTTTTGTTGCAGCACGCGTCTAAAGCACAGGTTTTGGGTCTAAGAGAGGTCGCAACAAATTTGTTACAGGGTAATGTACCAGTGGACAATGCACTGAAAAACAAATTAAGACGCTACAAAGTTTTTTACAGGGAGTTGGTTGCCAATAGAATTAGCAGGTGTAAATTGGGACGAAATAGCAATTCAATCAAGTTATTGCTTTCATCCGCCAAATCAGTCATAATAAGACTATGAATTCTGTAAACAAAATGGTGTTGGTACCCTATACGCCAGAAAACTGTAATGCCGGGCAAACAAAACAAATAAATGATGACATGATAATTCAGACTATTCCAAAGAAATTTAGAAGTAAGGCAAAAATGATATTGGAATATATAAAGGATAGTATTTCGTGGACCGATAAAGGTGAAATGGTGATTCGGGGTGAAATTTACCCAGAAACTCATATTGCCGATTTAATATGATATAGTGTGAGGGAATATGGAAAATATCCACCAAAAGACTATGAAATATTTCAAGACTTCTTGAAAGAGCTCAATGCGCCTAAAGGATTAATTCAGCAGCAAAAGACAAATTTACCTATTAATAAAACAAAAGACTGGTTGAAATTATGACTGAGTGGGAAGAATACTTGTCAACCATTTATTACGACCCTGCCCACCCAGCCAGTTTTGCCGGACCCAAAAAACTATTTCAAGAAGTAAAAAATGAAGGGAGGTTTAACATAAGTTTAAATCGCATTCGAAAATGGCTACAAAATCAAGAAGTCTACAGTATACATAGACCTTTGCGTAGAAAATTTGCAAGAAACAGGGTCGTAGTTAATGGCATCGATGATCAGTGGGACTTTGATATGATGGATATGTCTGCATTGGCCAAAACGAATGACGGTGTAAAGTATCTGCTGTTAGTCATTGATATATTTTCAAAATACATTTTTGTGCGTCCTCTAAAGAACAAAACAGTGTCCGAAGTAGTAAAAGCATTCAAAAGTATATTCGCTGAAGGCAGACGACCAAAACTGGTCCGCTCGGACAAAGGCTCAGAATTTAAAGGACAGCTTTTAAAACTATTTAAAGATCTAGGTATACATCATTTTGTCACTCAAAATGAAGGAAATGCTAATTATGCTGAGACGTGTATCAGAACACTAAAAAACTCGATCTACCGCTACCTAAGTCACACTCAAAAAGAAAGGTATATCGAAAAGTTACCAGATCTAGTTTCCAGCTACAACCAAAGTTTTCACAGCACAATTTGTATAGCCCCAAGCGAAGTTAATAAATCGAACGAAAGAGTTCTTTGGTGGTACATGTATTGGCCAAAGACTAAAAATGTAAACCTCATAAAATATCTGAGCCAAAGTCTACCAGGTTTAAATTTAAAGCGGGTGACACGGTAAGAATTACTGGCCTCAAAAACCCCTTTACTAAGGAATTTCACCAAAAATGGTCTTCGGAAATATTCAAGATAAGTAAGAGAGCTAGGAGGGACGGTATTCCCATATACAAACTAGTTGACTTCCTGTCCAAAGATATAAAAGGAAGTTTTTACCACTCGGAGCTGCAAAAGGTTTCCCTGAAAGAAGACAAGTTGTGGAAGATTGAGAAAATTCTAAGAACTAAAAGGCCCAAAGGCAAACCTAAAGAATATCTCGTGAGGTGGTTACACTGGCCCAAAAAGTTTGATTCTTGGGTCAAAGCTAGCAATATAGAAAACATATGAAAGATGACTTACTATTATCTCAATTGGCGTGACTCTGTCCATTTAAATAGTCAGAATAAACCAAATAATTTTATTATTAATCTTCCGAAACCGGTCTCATTAGAAGGATGCTGGGAGGTGGCCCTGGCAGAACATAGAATTAAAACTTCTAGTAAGGATCCGATATACGTGTTTAGCGATATTTGTGAGGATAGTTATGTATTTGGGGCTTTATCACCAGTTTTAAGGAGGCTAGATACAAAAGTTGACACTTTATCCCATCCTAACTTTATAAAGGTGGCTAAACTAGAGTTTTCCACTATTCGAATATACTTGAAGGATTGTTTTATGAAAGAGCAAGTAGTTCAAGACTTTTACTGTACTTTATGTCTGAGACGGGCTGGAAACAACATTTCATGAACATGTCCGAAGGTAAGGTTTCAAAGAGAAGGAAGTATTATACTCTAAAAATGGTGGCCCCTACCGAACAGGCTGTAGAAATGGCAAAAGACCAGGTGAAAGTTATAAAAGCAGTAAAAAGGCGGACTGGACAAAAAAGGTGAAAGGCTGTTAGACTTCAAGTGGGAAAGAGGTCCTCAGTGGACTAGTGGTTAGCAAGTTTGGCATCTAATCATAGGCTGTCACCTCTGTGGGTTCGAGTCCCACAAGTGGCAATTCTGAGGACCTGTCCCAATATGACCCTGGCTGTTGAACGGGACGTAAAACCCCAACTTTGACCTAATCTAGCTCTTTTCGAGAAGCCTCTGGTAGAGACTGCAGTTGAAAGCATTGATTGGGTGCATTTTACACCAGATGTTATTCCCAAGAAAGATTCTCCTTTATCTTTTGATATACCTAGTAATGCCACTATCTACACAGATCTCGGGAAAACTTTGCTACAAGTTAAAGTGAGAGTAACTCATAAGGATGGGAGCGATCTAACTGAGGATGATCAAGTAGCGCTAGTTAATTTAGGGCTGAGCTCTCTCTTTTCCCAGATGGATGTATCTTTGAATCAGAAATTGATAACGACTAGCGTTGGATCGAATCACCCTTACAAAGCTTACATAGATGTACTACTGAACAGTACAGATGATGAATGCGCATCGAGACTCCAAAGCGAATTATTTTACAAAGATACTGTTGGTGCAATGGATGAAGCCGGACTCAACGGAGGCAATTTGGGCCATTACAACAGAATGTTACACACAAACCAAAGTCAGATACTAACCTTAGAAGGAGGTATAAGAGTGGAATTTGCCAACAAGACAGGCTAATTGTGAATGGAGTTGCGATACGCATAAAGATGATTCAAAACGAAAACTGCTTCCGGTTAACAGCTGATGGAAATAAGGAATACAAGCTTCATATTGAGGATGCGGTTCTTAAAATGTGTAGAGTTAAGGTTAAGCCAGAAGTTCTCATTGCTCAGAATGAAATCCTGAAGACGCAACCAGCTTTGTACCCTTTTTGGCGGTCGGATATTAAAACCTACAGCGTATCAAAAGGCAATTATGATTGGTGTGTTGAGGATGTGTATCGCGGTAGTGTGCCAAATGTTATTGTATTGGCGCTCTGCAGCACTGAAGCTTTTAATGGTAATTACAATAAAAACCCATTTAATTTCCAACATTACCACATTAATTTCTTAGAAGTTACTATTGATGGAATGTCAGCTCCGTCGGAGGCCCTTCAGCCAAATTATACTAGTTCCTATTTGAACTTATTCGGTGGTGGATATAAAAAGTCTTGTATCATTTCCATGAAAGATTTTCCGAGTGGGTACTCTCTGTTTCTTTTTAACTTGCAAAGCCAAACTGGTGGCGATCTGTATTCTAGAGAAAAACACGGTAATGTTAGGGTCAAAGTCAAATTTGCCAAGCCATTGCAAGAGAATGTCACAGCAATAGTATATGCAAAATTTCCGGCAATGGCAACCATTAATGCCAGTAGAAATGTGATATTAGATTATAAAAGCTAGACTAGTTTGACCAAAAAATAACAAAACAAAATGTTGATCTTTGTCATTATATGTGTACTCGGTACAGCTCTAGCCGAACCCTGTGGTACACCTCCGGTGTGTCTATGTCAGTTGGATTTGGGCATAATTTTATGTGCTGGGATGAATGTTAATCAAATACCGACATTTTCCGATGAAGTTAAAAATGACACGCTATTTTTGGACATTCTTTCGACAAATATCACTGAAATGCCTTCGCTAAAAGAATGGCCAAGTTTAGAATGGGTTACTCTCAGGGAAAATAGTAAATTAGATTGTAATTTTAGTATCGAAAATAAAAACATCTATGTGGACACAGATTGTCATACCATACCCAATACTGTGTACTATGGTATAGATGCAGATTATTTTATGCCAGAACACGTAGAATTATTCAAACTGATATACGCTATAATATTTATCCCCTTTGGGTTGACTTTTGTTTCCACATGCGCTTGCATAATAAAAGTAAAAGAAATATACGCATTAAGGAAGCGAATAAAAAATCTAGTTTTAATGGAGCCGAGGAACGATCGATTTTTCCTGTGTGAAGTATGATGGGTTATAAAGACTTGTAGTGAACGATTAACATTCATTTAGACACAAGCTGCCATGGCGAGCATAACTCATACAGTGATTTATGGAGACCTAGGTTGCCCACTAGATCTGAGACATATTGCTGTAAATAGTAGAGATGTTGTGTACAAAACAAAACCATTCGATGTCATTAATTGGCATCACAAAAAAATTAGGTGTAGTTGTATGTTGTATAGTACTGGAAAAATGATTTGCCATGGGAATAAGAAACAGATGCGAAAATATGCCAGAATACTGTTTAAAATGGGTTATCCTGTATCATTAAACAAAGTGAAGATAGCGACGCATTCAGCAGTCTACAATTTGACGAATGAAGTAAATTACTTTAAAATGATGAAACTGCCAGGGGCCACATACGAACCAGAGATATATCACGCTCTGAATATAAAAAGAAAAAGAGTACACTTTACAGTTTATAGGACTGGTAAGGTAGTCATAACTGGCATTACGAGTGAGCGCGTTATAGACGATATTGTGAACCCGACATTGTTAGAGCTGGAGATTTTATAAAGGCTGCTTAAAACCCATGGTGAAGCATAAAAAAATTATAAAATAAAAAAATGAAAAAAAATGGATAGTCAAACAAAGGACAAATGTGAGAAGTATGCATTCGTCATTGAACATATAAATCATTTACCAAGCAAGAGAAGCTACAACTCCGTAGAAGAGTGTGCCAGTGCTGGTTTAAGTTTTGGTCAGGCTAAATTTGGAGAAAAATTAGTCAACGTTACAGTGCTACAAGATGGATGGAGTATAGTATCCTGGCGACAATGAGTGAAGGTTGGACTCCCTTCATGAAACCCTCACCGCTGAGTGAATAATAGGTAGTTTAAACTACCGGGGACCAGGAAAGTCTAGATTTTGAATGAAAAAAAGGCTTTTTATTTCTATATCTGATTTATTTTCATTACACAAATAATAATAACTTTCACCACCATTTTTCACAATTACCAGTGCAAATTCCAATTTACATATCGCTTTTATGCAAAACAAATTTCGTGAAATAACTCTGTCCAGATTTCTGGTATATTGTCTTCCTTTAGAGCTGCAAGAACTTTTCCCTCATCCGGTTTATGATCCAATATGAACCCCCTGAATGACGACATCTGCAATTTATCCATCACTTTATTTAAAAAGTCTTTCAACTCATCGGAGCCAATTTCAAACTTCCCGTAATACTTATCCACAGAGTCTTCCAACGCTTCCAAGCAGGAGTGTTCGATTTGACTGGGGCGATCGTATTGGCACCCGTAGCAGACTTCTTTGAGTAGGTTTTTCAGTTTATTACGCATCAGGTACGCTTTTGCATTGTGAACCATTGAATTTCCGGAGCAGTCACTGTTTTTTTAACTACTGTACAGACACCTGGCAAGGAACTCGCGTAAGACTTGGCACCCTCCTCTGTGTAAAAAAACTTTGGAAAAGCCCCATCACAAATGACTTGGAAGATTTCTACCCTCGCATCTTTTGGAGTATAGACAAATCCGCAAACCCTGGGGAAAAAACTATCTGGAATAGATTCTTCGACGATACGCCATTCCTCAAATGCAGCATTTATGTAAAAAGTTCCTTTCTTGAAAACAACGTAAGCAATTCCTTTGAACAGAGTAACCTCCACATCGATTGCGTCACTTAGTTTGACTGAGTATGGCAAACCATTCTTCACAGCTTCACTTATCTGGGATATATTTTCAATCAAAATGTTTATTGCTTTCATAGGGAGACAAATGAATCTACTCCCTTTTTTAATTCTTAAATATTTTCCGCCATCGAATTTACTGTCTTCCAAAATACACTGAAGTTGTTTTTTCTCCATAGTGTCTATCTTTGAAGATCAGAAAAATGTTTGGCTTTCCCCAAAGCAAAACGGCATCTTATATACTGGCAAAATCGATACCTAAATTTGATTCAACCAGTAAAATATTAGAATTTATAGGTTGCCCCTCCCCAATTCCTGCAACCTGTAAATTTTAAACCCTCAACAACACAGATAAAAACCAATACATCTGTGACCCATTAATCTGCAACCTATAAATTATAAAACCCCTTAATCCCATAAACCAATACACGTGTCACCACATTTCAACCCGCAAATCCCCCCTCCCCCATTGATCTGCAACCTATAAATTCACCCCCATTTTACCCCCTCCTCAAATACAGTAAAAAGATCCCTTAGCTGTAAACAAAGCACACAGTAAGTTAAACAAGTGTGTCTTTTATCTGAGTTAAATGCTCAATAATCCTCTCATATTAAATCCCCCCCACCCCTTTCTTGATCAAACCTCAATTAATGTGAGAGGCTTTTGAAATTCAAAACTAAAGAGGACACAGGTGTTGAGATTCTGGTGGAAATTTATAGGTTGCAGATCAATAAGTGAGGGTGTTAATCAATTGGGTGGGCTCATAATAATTTCTGTCAATAAGCCAGTCTGGTGTTTCATTTCATGCTTGGAACTCAACCAGTAAGGATGTGCTGTTTTTTTTTCTCAGGAAAAAAGAAGTTATTTGGTTGAATCAGTTGAAAAAAGAATAATTAGAATTTTATAACTTATTCTGATAATTATGAAATGACTCAAGAAAGAAAAAGGTTATAAATTGGACAAATAATTTAAAAAAAAAGAATATCTTGGTTTTCATAAAAATATTCTGATGTTTTATGGTTAAAGCGATAAAATGATTTAAAAGCTGTGAAAACAAGGATTCACAATATGCTTTGGAAATAGATTTTAACCAGAAAAAAAATACACAGGGATAATTTCAAATAAAAGGCACAACAAAGTTCAAACCCCCAATGGTGCTCCGCACCATTGTGGGAGGGGGAGCATGTCCTCAGCATGTCCTCAGTCTCACAATTTCCTTCTCCTCAATCCCTGTCAAAACACACATGCCACCACACTTGCTTCCCCCCAAAAACCCCCTCCCCATTTACCTGCAACCTATAAATTATAAAACCCCTTAATCCCATAAACCAATACACGTGTCACCACACTTCAACCCGCAAATCCCCCCTCCCCCATTAATCTGCAACCTATAAATTCACCCCCCATTTTACCCCCCTCAAATATTGATCTGCACCCTATACAGACCCTATAGTAGTATCCTTCTGCCATAGGGTTTCATGAGCCAGTTCTTCAGGGCAAAAGCATCATCTGCCAGGATGAAGTAGGGGACATCTGGACCACCCTGGGTTATAGGAGCTGGGTCAGGGAAGCCTATCCTGCCATCTTCAATCCTCCTTTTTAGCTGTGAGGCATTAAATATCTGGTCATCTGAGCAAGATCCTTCTGTACCTACATCCACCCATCTAAACTTATACTGTCCATCTACCAGGGCCAACATCACAATGGAAAAGAACCCCTTGTAGTTGTGGTAGAGGGCTCCAGTGTTCTTGGGCTTCTTCAGGGCCACATGCTTCCCATCCAGAGCTCCCAGGGCATGTGGAACATTCCATCTGATCCTGAATTCCCTCTCCAGTTCTTTCCACTGATCTGGGGTAGTAGGACATTTCAGGTACTCCCTGGTGAACTCATCCTGGATGGCCCTGCAGATCTTTGGTATAAACTTGGAAATGGTGGATCTTCCAACCCTGAACTGACAGGACAATGATGTGTAGGACTCTCCAGTGGCCAGATATCTGATGGTGAGGGCTAACTTCTCCACAACACTGATTGGTGCTCTGTAGTTGGTGGCCTGCCTGGCTAGGTGTGGTTCCAATCTGGTCTTAATCATTTCAAAAAATTCTGGGGTCATCCTCATGTAGTTGGTGAATCCTGGAATGTCTGTGGCATACAGATCAGCCATAATGTTGTGGTAGGCCCCCCTCTCCTCTCTTTGCAGTAGACATGTCCTGACCCACATGTTGTGCCTTCTTCTAGGTCTCTGTATGGGTGCTGGTGTGGTGGTTGCTGTGGTCGACGCAGAAATTGGAAATACATGATTATTTGTAACTGAATAAAAACCAAAAAAGCCTTAAGTTGTTGTTGAAGCTGTCTTCCATTAAAAGGTGGCATCCTGCTGTGTTCCCAGAAAAGCAATGATATTAGATTGCGGATTTTATATATATATACACCAAAAATCCAGCAACTTTGCAAAACAAGAATTGGCGATCCTGGTCTGGGGAAATCTGAGGAGGCCTGAGGAGGCCTGAGGATGCCGGGAGTTAATGGTGTGTTAGTCGGGGCTTAGTCCCAGGCGGCCTGAGGCGTCCTGGGTCCCAGTTGGTTGGTCTGCGTCAGGATCGCAGTTGAAACCGACCAGAAACGTGGCTTAGTCGGTTCTTAGTCCCAGGCCAGTCGGGGACTGTCTGGGGCCCCCTGAGGCGTCCTGAGGCTTCCTGGGGCCGATCTGTTCTTAATCCCAGACTGTGAAACCGACCCAGTATTCCCGCCTATTTTTGCTTTTTTTCCACCGACTACCCACGATTAAGGGTCCCAGACAGGATCGGGGCTTAATCCTTTGGTGGAACAGGGGCATAAGGTTTTGCTGGAAACATTTTTGAAAAACATTCTATGAAAAACATTTTTTAAACCTATAATTTTAAACCTTCACTCTCAAACATGTCCAAACAAAGATGGCGGTGAGCAATAATAGGGGATTTTAGAGGACTTCGTCAAACTTGCCCCACATGTAATCCCTAAAAGTAAGAATTGAAGGGGGGCACAGTTTGTAAGCCACTATCTTGTAATTTTAGACATAAAAATAATATTTTCAATACTAAGCAACCATACAAAGATAGTGAATTTGACCTATGACCCCATTATTATTCAGACATTATTATGTTCATTTAAAACATTTTACTAACATTTATCGTTAAACGTTTAATAAACGGTTTTCAAAAAATGTTTTTAAAAAATTATATTACAAATGGTTTTCGTACCCATCATTTTTTAACCATTGCCAAATGTTTCCTTTCAAACGTTTGAAAAACCCCAAAATGTTTTCTGGGTTATGATTTCTATTTTAAATTCAACACAGATCAAGACACCATTCACGATGGAACATGATTACTAATAATCCTGAAAGCCTGCTTAGAACTCAGCCTGGCACCACAAACCTCATCGAACATAAATATATGGTGAGATATTTATAAAGCACTGTAAACTCACCAGACAAACTTACACAGAATGTTTATTTTGCTGATGAGTATAGAAGACTCTGCTTTACAAGTGTGCCTTCTTTGGTTCTAGGAGTACAAAGTTCATGAAAATGTCAGGAAAATTTCAAAAGCACCCTAGTGTCATCAAATTATTGCTTTGTTAGGTAATCTATTAATAATTTACTTTGTGATCAAATGACTGATAATTTCTGCAAAGAGGCCACAATATGAGATGTTCACAATCCAGCACAAAATTTTTAATATATTTTTTGCTATTTTATTGTTTAGTAAACAAGAAAAATGTTCCATAAATTTTGGAAATAGCAAGATACTCTAACAGATGATGACTCATGTGACACGTGATAAAACGGATTGCTATTGGCTTGGTAAAGCAGAACCAAGCAGTTACAAAGCTCTTCTGACTCGGTCGATTTTATGTGTTTCCTTCCATGTAACACGACCCTCCTCCATTCTGCAAAGCAGAACAGCATGGGAGCCTTTTGCAGAAGACCAACCAAAATCGTGGGAATCTTCCATTAACTCTGACAAGTACTCAAGCATTCTGTTCTTAACTTCTACATCATTTTCATCCCTAATAATGGTGGCAAAACCAGAAACCCACTGACTCAAAGATAAACTATCATATGTGACTCTATTTTTTTAATTACCACTGACAACAAAATTATGAGGCCATGCAATTTCATTTTTTTCATTTTTAACCCAAATAGTCTAAATATACATTTTCACAGTCTAAACTACACAAAAAGAAGTCCCATATATAGTTCATTTACAGATTGATCTGATGTGTACTTTGATCAAGTGCTACAATTTCAAATCAAATCACAAAGTTTGTGTCATATATAAAAATAATCTTCTTCGACATCTTTTGAAAGATTTATATTGTCTAAATATTATTTTTCTGGACATTAACTATTTGAAAGACAAATAAAACTAATGTCCTCTTGTGGACACAGTACCAGTATAATATCAAATCTTCTGACATCAGCTGTTAAAAGGAAAGTAAAGCCACTCTGTCTCACTTGAACTCTTCATATCCATGGTTGCCTATTGTGAATACTTTGCAGAGTGTTCTCCATACTGTCAATGAGGTTACTGATTTATGCGTTTATTTATTAATGTTATTTATTTTTGTTTGTTTTAGGTGCTTGTTATTCCACTTTTTAAACTGTGTGCGCAGAAAAGTCTGACAATGCAAGAGATAATGAAAATTTATAGATAAATAGGTTGAATGGGTGCATCACTCTTCACAATACCTCTTAAAGGTACTTAAATCATTTAGGTGGTTATATCAATAATGATTCATATCAAACATTCTGCATTTTTAAGTTCATTTAAATAAATCTGTAATTTATACTAGTCATTAAAATTAGTGTTGCTGTAGTTATTCAGAGCATATCAAAACTGGTTTGCCAAAGTTGCTAGGAAAACACTTCAGCCAAACAGATATATTTGCAGCAATACCATATGATTTTGTTTCTCAAATAGCTGTGAACATTTGCACGTAGGATATTGATTAAAATTCATAAATATTTAAACTTTGTATTGTATATTTATACTCAGCACAATATCTTCTTGTACTGCAGGGAAATATGTGACCCATCTCAACTACACAAGTACATCCCAGCTCTCAAATGACTGACATTCCCCTAACTGAAAGACAAAAGTTGAAGGACGACTCTTTATCTACATCCTTGAAATTATTTAGTCTGCTACTGTAGATAGCACCAATGATGAAGGGCTGCCATTTAAGTGGTCATTTTAGCCACTATGTGTCTGCCTGTACCTGGGTTTGAGCCAGCGTGCCCTGTGTTCCTAGGTGACTATGATAACCACAAGGTAACAGTGGCTGACATTATTATTATTTACACAGTTCACTTTATTAAATTATAGAATGGTATCCCACATTTTTGAAGGCCCACTGGGATTATTTTGCCAAAGTTGAATCAATAATCAGCTGTGGAAGCCATCCCTTCCACCAACCAAGACAGTAAAAACAACATATAAATTAAAATTATGCTGTGACTTTTGTCACAATGTCTTGGTCCTAATTGTCCATTTAAAGTCATTAATCTTTAATCATGGCACATTGGAGTGGGGTATTAGTCATCACAGTGACCATTAATTATTTTATCAGATTAAAACCTTATTGTGGCAGTTTATAGTCTGGGATGAAGTTTGGACAGCCAGATGGATAGCTGATGCTAAAATTGTTATTTATATTCTAAGACAGCTGTCTTAGCAGCCATTTGTATTACATCTAATAACCAGAAGAAAAACACATCAGCCCTGGGACTAATACTTTAATTTGCATATCTTTTTTATGTTTTTAAGTTTTGATCCGGTTTAGGAACAAAATTAACTCAATTGATGGCAATTTTATTTTTATAAATCACACATCTATTATTTGCATAAAATGTATTTGGTAATGGGTGTCTTGGCTCTGTTTTTTCAGAATATAACCAGTATTTGAAGAGCTTTGTGTTAACTCATGACAATAATATTATTAAAAATATACCATATCCTATCCCACTGATAGACAACTATTTTTATATTAGCATACACTGCTCCAAAAACAAGATAAGTGTTTTTCCTGATAAATCATTACATCAGGCAAAGCAGTGTAAAAATAATAATTTAAAGAGTAAATTTTTTGTAAAAGTAATGAGGACACTCTATTGCACTGGAATCCAAAAAGGGACAGTCCAAAACCGGGCAATAATTTGCACTATAGGTTCAGGCTGGACAGGAAAACTATAAATATGTGTATCACAGATGTCTTTTCAGCCTTATTGTAAGATTGGGTTAGATTCTGAAAGAAGTTATATTCAACAAAAGATTGCATATTCAATCAATTTGAACTGATGAAGTGCAAGATTAACGTTTCTTGACCTTCTGGACTTCAGATGACTCCAACTAGTCAAATGATAATTTCCTCCAAAAATGATGTTTAGTACTGAATACATTGCTGTTATTATATGGGCAAAAATAAACACCAATAAATGAATATACAACTAAAAGAATAAAAAGGAAGAAAGGAGGTAGATAGTCAATTTTACATACTACTAAAGCTGTCAAGAGTCACAAATGCAGGCCACCATAACCATTAAGTATTATTCTACTCAAAAGAAAATATTCAAACCCAGCTGCAGGATCTTTAAACACAGGAAGCCATCCAAACCACAAAGATTGTTCATTACAATTGACAAAAATAGAAACATTTATAACAACACACAACAACCAACAGAGGAATATTTTGATGGAATATTTCAGGAATAATTTGAACAGTACCTTGGTAGATGTATAGAAAAGAGACCTTCATGTGTGCTAGAGCCAGAGTTTACAAATAAGGAAATAACTCTTGTCCATCAAAACGGTCCAATAACAACCCAACAAAACCAATCTTACCCTCTTAAAACTCCAGGGGCCGGATTCACGAAAGGTCTCAAGTCTCAACTCTGAGATTTTGGTCTCAAATCTAAGATTTTTCATAGATTTTTCTCAGATTTGAGACCTTTTGCTCAGCTGGGATTCACAAAAGATCTCAGACTAAGATTTTTCTCAGATTTGGTCTCAAATCTAAGACTGCCTAGGGGGTGACTTAAGTGTTCATAAAATAGAGTATATGTAATAAAAAGTCACAAAACGAAATGAAAACAGTGAAGTATGACATATTATTTAACTTGTAACACAAAGTATGAATATATATTAAGAGTTTGTACAAAAACAACAGTAAACATTTACATTGCAAATTTACATGAGTGGCTTAATTGTTTTGCTGTTATAATCAGTTCTTTTGAATGTCGGTACAAATTATGGTAAAAAGACAATGTTTTGCTTGATTAAAAATATTCTAAAATGTGAGTATATATGGTAGAGTGGTAAAATATAAATGTGAATACTTTCCACTAATTTCAACAA
Source organism: Sabellastarte sp. h YS-2021 (assembly GCA_964017235.1). Classification (NCBI taxonomy): domain Eukaryota; kingdom Metazoa; phylum Annelida; class Polychaeta; order Sabellida; family Sabellidae; genus Sabellastarte; species Sabellastarte sp. h YS-2021. The sequence continues at coordinate 138,382,553 of OZ024931.1, read as the reverse complement.
AATGTTACATCAGTTTTGATTGGTCCAGACTCAAAACTTGGCTGAGATTTTGGTCTCAGCTGAGATTCCTTTTGTGAATCTCAACTTAAGCAGAATCTCAGCTGAGCCAAAAATCTCAGATTTGAGAAAAAATCTCAGCTGAGATTTGGCTAAGGCTTGAGACCTTTCGTGAATCCGGCCCCTGATTCAACAAACATTTAAAAAAAAATCACAATATCCCTGTTGGCCTTAAACCCAGACACTAGTACTTATTAGGGCTCCTTGCTCACACCATACCTATATACTAATAATAATATTAATAATAATGTGATTTATATAGCGCCAATTCCATAGACTGTTCAAGGGCGCTGTGGCAAAGTTCAAATATTACTCTTTTGTGCCCATATAGGCCTCTGAAAACAAGTATGTTTTTAAATGTTTCTTAAAATTTTCTAAGTTCTGGATATTTCTAATATATCCTGGAAGATTGTTCCAGTATACAGGGGCAGTAACTGCAAAGGCACAGTCTCCATATTTTGAGTACTTTGTTCTATGAACTTTCAGTGTTAATGCTCCTCCATCTTTTGCCAAACGAGATGGTTGACGCGATGTGTATGGTTCCAGCAGATCGCTAAGGTACTTTGGACCTTGTCCGTGTAGTGATTTATAGGTGAGAAGCAACAGTTTATATTGAATGCGGTGAGGAATAGGAAGCCAATGCAACTCTTTTCTAATTTTTGTTGCACTGTCAAATTTTGGAGCTTGTACAACAAGTTTTGCTGCTGCATTTTGTATCTTTTGAAGTTTTTGAATCTGAAAGCTTGGAATGCCAGCTAAAATACTATTGTATGCATCCAATTTAGACATAACAAAGGCATGGACAAGTGCTTCTGTGGCCTCTTGTGTGAAGTATTTTCTTACTCTTGAGATGTTGGATAGATGATACCAACCACTGGACACCATTTTGTTGACTTGCTTCTCCAGTTTCAGTCCCGAGTCTAGATCAACACCAATATTTGTGGCCACAACGGAAGGAATAATCCTAGAGTCTCCGATACATATGGACGTTATGTTCAGCTTTTTCAGATCAGAGGGTTTTCCAAAGATCATAACTTCTGTTTTCCCTTCATTCAACTTCAGTTGGTTGCTACTCATCCAGTTTTTGACTTTTGCACAACACAATTCCATTTTGCTGACTGCCTCCTTGACATCAGCATTCGAGTTTGGATTGAAGTGAATGTATTTTTGTGAGTCGTCTGCATAGAAAGATGGTATGATGTCATAATGTCTGATCAGATCACCAAGAGGTCGGGTGAAATCTGAGTACAGGTCTGGTCCTAGCACAGAGCCTTGAGGCACATCACAGTCCTTCACTCTTTTTCCAGATAGCTTGCCATCAATCATAACAGATTGAGTTCTGTCATGTAAATATGACTTTATCCAGTTCAGGGCATTACCACATAAGCCCTGTTGTGTTTGAAGACGTTGCAGAAGGATTGTATGGTTTACCGTGTCGAATGCAGCTGAGAGATCTAGCATTACTAATAAAGTACACTGGTCTCTGTCACAGGCAAGTAAAATATCACTTATAATTATGAGTATGGCAGTTTCAGTGCTATGACCTTTCCTGTAGGCTGACTGGTTAATTTCCCTAAGGCCAAACTCATCTTTGATGATTCAATCTAGATGCAACACATTTCTCCAGAAGTTTTGATATGAATGACAAGTTTGAAACTGGTCTGTAGTTCTTCAGGTTGTTAGGATCTAGTGATGACTTTTTCAATAGAGGTGTAACAAGAGCATTCTTCATAGCAGATGGCACTTTCCCTGTTGAGAGTGAGGCATTGACAATATTACATAGTATCGGAGCAAGAACATTCACACACTTTTTTAGCAGCCATGTTGGAATAGGATCAGATGCGCATTGTTTGGATGGGGATTTTCCAACTAATGTTTTGATTTCATCAATGGTAACTGGTGTGAAGGTTGAGAGTTTGGACACAGCTACTCTGTCAAAGCAATGTGGGTTGCTATCATTGCTGTGTTCGAGAAGACCTTCTCGAATGTTCTGTATTTCACTGATGAAGTAGTTGCTAAATACTTCAGGAAGTTTTTCTGAATCAGAATCAGGCAGTTTTGTACTCTTAGTTCGGTTGAGTAACAAGTTTGCAGTTCGAAACAACAGTTTTTGGTTCCCTTTGCATTCCATTATTTTTTCACAGAAATGCCGTTTCTTGTATTTCTTGATGAGTGTGACCATCATATCTTTTGCTTGAACATACCGCTGTCGGTCATCATCACTTCGAGACTGGCACCATTTCCTTTCAGCCTTCAGTCTTGCCATTTTTGCCACTTTAACATCATTGTTGAACCATGGAACCTTCTTGTGCTGTGAGATCATTTTAGTACATTCTGGGACATGTTTGTTTAACAAGCTGGTCAGAATTCTTTCATAGCTTTCAAGTTATCTATTCTATATACTTATCAGAATCTATGTGAAGTAGTGTCTCCCTCTCAAAAATAAAAAAAAAATTAACAGCTATTTTCAGACAAGTTCCATTTAATTACTTTGATTTTACCTCTTTTCCTACTTGGCCTCACATCATACCTTTTATTACCATATTTAAATGTGTGTTTAAATATGGAGATGCGGGGAATCTTTCTTATCTTGGAACCTGACTGTTGAATGGGGCAAACAGCACAAACTTTGAACATTGATCCGTGTTTAAATTTGGTGTTGATTTTATAAACATATATAGAAGACGTGTGTGGGTGAATGTATGTGTGTGAATATTGTGTGTGGGGTGTGCGTGCATTTATGTGATAAATGTATGCCTTAAAGTAACACCAAGTATGGCCTATGACGAGGCTGTGTGAAGGAACTGTTTTGGTGAAAGATGCAATATAATGTCATATTGGTTTAAGAAAGTACATGTATTTTAATGTTCAAAAAGAACTGTGTATATATAAAGAACTGTGGGATTTAAGTTAATGTATAAACTATTTCTAACCAAGGCCAAAAGTGAAAAAGATTGTACAATTAAGTCATGTGACAGTGCTCAATGGTTTTCAGAGTAAAGTCTTTCAAAAACTGAAGACATAATGCAGATGTTAAAAGACAGTTATTACTGAGTGGCATGGGCTTAATGGATTAAATATTATTTTAGTTTTCAACCGTGTATAAAATTAATATGACTATCAGTCAACATACACTGATAACTATTGGTCCAATGGATGTTCTGCAATTCAGGAAAAAAAATCTGTTAATGTTTCGAAAATTCTTATTTAAACTGTAAAATCTATCTGAAATTTTGAAACTATTGCTCTATTTGTTTTTGCATTGTTTTAATATTGCAACAAAGAAATTTAAGCTAATTTAAGCTATAGATTTATTCAAGATTTTTACAAAACTTTTATTAATATGTGCTATCGCCTTATGGTAAAAATAATTAATCAATTTAAAAAGCATTTGCCCTTGGGTGAGATTGAAAATGACATGTTAAAGCTATAATTTTACAAATGTAAACATACAAGGTTGATGACTTTGTATTTGATATTTCATCTGATAATATCTGGCTGCAAAAGTGAACAGGTTTCAAAAGAACTTGTAAACAAACGTTACCCCAAAGACTTGTGTTTTGTGAATATGGTACATCAATTTAGGGTGGCTTTAAAATCACCTGTGGTCTAGTTGTTGAATACTACTGTTACATTTTTATTCTCTTAATGCAGATGACAGTAGTAGTAATACATATGAACACCATGAGGATATATAATGACAGTTAAGCTTGAAAAGTGATAAAACAAAAATAATACATTGATTTTTATGAAAAATAAGATTTTTATAATGAATCATGCAGTTTTTGATCAAATTTACAGAACAATTGTTGTGTCATTTGCTATGTATGTAGCAATTAGACAATTGAATTTTTGCTAAGTGAGAATTAACAATTTTTAAAATAGATTTTATTCCCCTGTTCTTTCCTTTTATTTGAAATAACATAAGTAATGCAGTCTATTTGCAAGTAATATATCTTTGACATCAACGAATTTTTATTTTATTCTTCAAATAAGACTATGAAATAGCTAATTTACTTTTAGAAAATATCTTTACTTTTACCATTTAATACTAATAAACCAGTATTTCCATTTGGTGAATTGGGTAAACAACTTGCTAACTATTAATTGACTATTGCTAAAAGTAACGACTACCACATAACTAAGGTGCCTGTGTGACTTTGATTATTCTCTGTTAGTGTTTATAATATCATGAAATCAACAAACCATTCCAATTACCTCTTAAACTCTTAAAAATAACTAAAACACTGTCGAGACAATATTGTCTTTCTTATCAGATACCTACTTGAATTTGTCAAATGACGTTATATGTATTACTTTGAAACTGATAAACCCAAACCAACTTCAAGTACTGTTTTCATCCAAGCCAATATATTGAATGTGTTATATTGATACTTTCACAATGTATTATGGTAGCTTTTATTATGTTGCTGATACTTGTTTCCCTCTTCACAGATGCCTGGTATAAAGTGAAGTTACATCATTCTTGCAATGTATTGTCTTCAAATTACAACAGTCGAGTACTTCCCTCCATCAACCCACGTAGAACCCATAGTTTTATTTCCTCAGTTTACAAATATCATATCACATTGTTACCCTTGCCATCCAACTGAAATTGTATTGTCTGTCTGTTCGTATGAATAAATAGAATTTTATACATGTCATAAAAGATTGTCTGGATAATTTGTTAATCAGAAAGTGTTTTTGTAATTTTTCAACACCACCCAAGGATAAGGATTTCTATGTTCTCAGGTATTGCTCATTTGTTTCAGAGATCAAGATTAGCCCTAATATATAAAGGATGTAATACTATTACTTCATTCACTAGGATTGATAATGGCAACAGATTAATATAAACCTCAATACAAAAGCAAAGGGTTTTTTCTGGATCGAACCTACGTTTTTTTTTCAATTCTTTCAAACTAGAAAAAGTAAAATATTTATCTTATTGCAATAAAATGATGAGTGAGAAGTTGGTTTTTCAAAATATTTTACGCAACAATGATTTTTTACCAATAGAGTTCTCATTACATGTCCTGCTTGTAGTTTTATAAGGTGTACATGGTGAACCAACTCAGCATTCTCAATTTGTTCACACAATGTATTCATAAAATGTACATCCAAAATGCTCCCATTTACTATTATATCAATCAGAATTCTTTACACTAAATGAGGTTAAATTGTAGCCAAGACAAAAAGAGCTGCAACGTGATCATGGTTTATTTTAAATTTTCAATATAATTAATTTGTTTTGGAAATGTAATTCTAATTCTATTAGTATTTTTATAGCACTTCTTCCTCATCAAAGGAACCACCAAACAGAAAAAAAACTAAAAACGCAATAATGTAATAATGAAAATGTAAAATACACATTCTGTTAAATAAATATTTCATAAAATCATTTCCACTATCCTAATATTTCCATGGCATGGTGGGCTGATAAGTTCGGTATATTATCATTATACTGTCATCTTTCTTGTTGTGGCTTCAATCCAGTGTATGAACTTTATCCACTCTCTTTATATTGTCCAGATAAAGTCTGGTTCATTCCGGCCTATATGGATAATGGAAGTATTATTGTATAAGAGAAATAATTTACAAATTTTATTCAAAGTAAATGAAAATCTTTGTTCAAACTAAAACAGTTGGTAAACTGGTTTTATTTTCTTAAAAATAAGTAGTTTTAGAGGGCCAAATATACAGTGACCTTTTGACAGTATATTCTAAATTTATTCAAAACCTATTCCATTATAATCTTGACAGGAAATATGATGATGAAATGAAAGTTAACAAAACTGAAAGAGAGTGTGTTCATTCAGATGCAAGTGAAGTCACCTTCAACAATGGGTGAAGCAGCAGCCCGGTTGACCAGGAGATATCACATTACCAAATCTCATATGGAAAATCTTATTAAGTGAGTTGAAATTTAATAACTTGTAATTGTTCAAATTTCCAAGGAGTTCTAGATTATGTGGTAATGCATTAGTGAAAATCTTTATCTAAAGCCTAACTTCCCGTAATGTAATGTAACTTACAATTTTTAATTTACAACTATTTGGCTGTAATAATTAATTGGAAAGATGTCAAGTTTCTCTTTTATTGGTAACATGGCTAGTTTACACAGAAAACTGAATCGCCCCCACACATTGGTAAACTTAATTACAACAGATTACATTGAGCAATATTTAACAAATTTTCATCTATATTTTTAGACATATGCTTGGTGATATGGTGAAGGAACATTGTTTAATATAAGTTGTATGGTAATAATGGTTTTTAATGACAAGTAAAATTAACACATTAAGTTACTTTTTTAAAAAGCTTACATAATTGTTCTAATTGGCTGTACTCTGTACACATAGATGTAAACAGTAGTCCTTGCCTGAAGAAGAACCACCACAGTGAACATTAGCTGAAAGAAGAGGCCAGCAAAATGTCTCAAGTTACTGATGAGTGCAATTTATTGTGTAAAAAGACTTACTATATTTTTATAAGTGCTTGGTGGAAGCTAAGCAATGGTGACCATCAAGATTATTAGAAATATTATTGTTGAGGAATTGTGGCCAAATTACACATCCGATGAGACAATGATATACCAACAAAGCATAGCTTGTCTGTAGATTACTTTCACTTCTCAGTGAAATTAGATATGGGTAAATAAAATGCGTCGGCAATCAGAGACTATTCAGGCTCTTAAAACAGCTTTAAATCATCTCATTGCTTTATCCCTTTAAGACCTTTAAAGAAAAAATGCCTTTTCCTAAGAATTAAGCATATGTTGGAGAATAAGTTTTACAACTGATACTGAAAAACATGTCTTTCAGATAAACTAATATATCTTTTTGACGAAAAGTCTTTCTTTCTGCTGCTTTTCAGATTTACAGCTACGTCTGATTTGTGATTTTGGGGGTTTACATGGAGAGTGCAACAACTCAGTATTTAGTTAAAGCCCTGAATTCCACTCAGCAACACCTGAGGTACAAGACTAAGTTGCATCTTTTTTATTATTCTGGTGAAGGAGAGAAATATCAGGATGTTAGTATTTATTCTAAAAACCCTTGACATCTGTGTTATTGGCTGTGAATAGGGTTTGCACATATGTTGATCTTTGTGCAGTACCTAAAGAACATAAGTCTTCCCATAAAGTTTTACTCTTTTCAGTGATAAAACGCTCATAATTTGCTTATTTTATTAGAAAGTTAGCAAGATTTAGAAATTTCAATGTGAACAAATAGTGACAACATTTTAAGTGTATGCTTTGACCAACTATATGTCCAAAATAGTCCATTACTCCCCAGATTTAACTGAAGTTGCATGGCTCTAAATGAAGATCAGCAATGTTTTGACAAATATAATAATCAGATTATTGAAATTCAATTTAGTCTTACTCAATGTGCAGCTGCTAGAGTAACAACTGGACAAATGATATTTTTAATCGTAAGTCGCAAACACCCACTTTAAAACCTGAAGACTAAAACAAGTTTCAAAATTTCAATTTTAAAAAAAGCTTCATTTATATTTTACTGCACACCAGAGTACAATGGAGTAAAATTACTAGAGAAGTTATCCATTGCTGTATTTAACACGGAAATGGTGACTAAATTTTAAGGACTATATTTACTTTTCAAACAGATACCTGATTTATATTCAGAAAAAAATGGTTATCAGATTTGATTCTGATTAAAATATCATTTTGTATACACAGATGTCTTGTCAAATGTGAGGTGCTGTCTTCAATAAACTTCTGACATTAGTTTGTGACATCTTTAAGAGATACTAAAACACATGCTGGTTCTTAAAATGTTGTGTTCCTACGAGGACGAGGTACATTGATGATCTTACACCAAGCAGATTTGTACTGTGAGTTTGCTCATGGACAGACAAGGGTTATACTGTCTAACAAGAATAATCTTTGTTGTTTATGCTGTGACAAATAGTGAAGATAAAGTATGTGCATATTTATAAACAGTTAAATTACCAAAAAGTAGATATTTTGGTTTCAAATAAGAGTGGTGACACTCTCAGTGCAAGTCACAGTCCAATACTTTCTTACATGTTGTTACAAATCTTACCACACACTTCTTACTTCACTCGAAAATTGTAACATGTGTTTAACAAAACTGACAACAAAACTTTTTATTACATTTATATCAAAAACTTAAGACAAAATTCTAATGTTGTGAACTTTTTAATTTATTATTAATATTGTTTTTATTTATTTAACAATAAAAGGGGAAAGAGAAAAGAAATACATCAAACAATATAAATTTAGCATGTTACTTCGCAATGAAATATGAAAGTTATATATATAAAAAAACAAAGAAATAGAATATGTTGTGAACTTTATCACACAACCTGTCTGGTGTAGTTTGTACAAATAGATCAATGTTAAGGTTGAAGAAAATCTGCAAGGGTTTGGGAATAGATAGAAAGCTTTGTTCCTCAAACCTTGTAACTACATATCATTTATAGCAATCATATAATCAATAATTTAGCCACACAGATTACATAAGTTTGAAATAAATGATATTTTCACTGATGGCAGAATTAAAATCCAAAAGAAAGACATGAATGTTGTAGCTAAAATCTTAAAACCTCTAATTCTATATCCGTATCCTTGTGCAAGCCTTACAACAATCCTTTCCAGAACACACAGCATGTGCAAATTAAACCTATTTTTGTTAAATTTCCAAATATATGGAATCATAAAGAATCTATCTCAAGATAAAAAAGGCATAACATATATCTCTAGAGTCTTTTTCATAATATCAGGATTCCTGTGCAGTGCAGTCCCATTTGAGATTGAGGCTAATAAAAAGGGCTCCCAAAGTCAATCAATAGGCCCAAGCAAATTTAAGCAGAAACACATTAAAAACTCTAGATTCAAACCCAGGTCTGGCCTAGTGTGACAAAACTTTAGGCCCATGATAACTTTGAGCTAAAGTTGCACAGAGAAACAATCTTCATGCATATCAACTGATAGGTGGGTGTAGGTTTGAGCCTTGGGTAGAAATTTAGCAAAAAGGTTGACAAATATTTATTGGAATAGAAAAAGGTCACGCCATCTTCAGACCTTTGAAACCTAGGCACAACACACTAAAAACCAACACCCTACTGGGCAACCCTACTGAGTTACTTGACCAAGTAACGTCATTTCAGAAATTTACTGACAATGTCATTTTCACACCCTCTTGTAACATAATTATCAGTGTCTCACATCAAAAAGTTTTGCTAAATAATATAAAACTTTGCTAAAACCAGTCAGTAATAAGGAAAAAGATAAGGAAAAAGTTGCAAATTATTCAGCAAATACAAAAAAGTCAAAATAAATTGTAACAATTAAGTGTAGCTGGCCTGAAAGACAAATGAAGGAAGTGCAATCCAAGTATACTGGCAGTTGTGGTATCAAAAATGTCAAATGTTATTGCAAAAACTATCAGGTATTAATAGATAATATTAAAATACTCTGTTGCTTTCCACAAACACCAGTAACAAATGTATATAAAAGACTACATTATGGAAGTATATTTTAAAAAGTTCATATTGATGTGTTATTAAATTGTGCAGCATTACACAGAAGATGTTATGAAAAAAATTGTTATAGTATTTCGATGAAGCATGCTAAACTTTAAACTTAAAATTAGCTGGAATAAAATGCAACTAGACTGACATTCTAAGTAAGTTTTGCATTGTGCATGAAAACAATGTGACATGGTTGCTTACCGGGTAACCCACCTTTTGGGGTGTTGGTTGGACTCCCCAACCTGAAGTACCGTAATTGTTGTTTTCCGTGCAGAATTCTGTCCAGTGCTGTTTTTCTCTATCCCCTCAACCCCAATCCTGACATTTTGGGCAAGAGAAACCTTACCTTTAATTGTAATTGTAAATCATTTGGTGTATTGAAGTCAGTGGGGTGGCTTGGCTAGGACTTTGCTAGGCTTTTGCTAGTTTTATTCAAGCCACATGCACATGGATTTAAGTTTTCCTGAAGTTTGTGTGAACAGCTCATTTTCATTTATGGTAGGATTTTGACATTTTATGATAATATATTGGATTAATGAAAAGAAAAATACTTTTGCACCGGTATGACTTTTGCAAAAGGAAAGTAAGGTAACCTTTTCCATCTGCTTATTATCAGACAACGGTAACTATTTTCACTGTATTGTGGAATGTGTTATATGCTTTCCATAAACTCTACAAGTGTAAGATCTGTGGCTAAACACATGCAGCACCAACTGGACACTTGTATAAATTCTGATATGCAAGACCAAGTTAGTAAAAGATTTGTCAGTTTTGACTTCCAGGGGCAGAATGATGTCTGTCAGCAGTCTGAGTCACACAGCTTGTCAAGCAGAATGATGGCTGTAAGTTCACTGCTCCAGTGGTCACATATGTGATGCCATACACTTCAAATTTGAATTGAAACAAGCCATGCTAAGGTTTGTTAGAGGCCACCCATTGCAAGTCAGACATCTTGATCTCTCCTGTCTCAAATACCAATGTGCAGATCTCCAAAGGTATCTTACACAGGAAAAGATTGCTCTTGGGTTCACACCTCTAACTAGTTTAAAGTATGATCAGGGTTAATCCCATGAATTTCCTTCTGAAATTTTAACTTGTAATACTTTGAACTCTGTGGATGTACATAAGTATATGGCAAGTAGTTCCAATGACAATTATCGGGGACCTTGCATTCAGTTATCTAACAAGCTGGGTTTTGAATTTCCCTTATCCTTACAGACACCATCTTGGCTCTGATTGCCAGTAATATATATATTTTGTTTTTTATGCTTCATAAGAGAAAGAATTAATAGCAATTTGTGTCCTGATTGTGGAGAACTGACCTCCTTTTCGATGGCATCAGTGTCCAGAAACTATAGCAAGGCTTAAGTTATTGAGTTCCAATTATAGGTGGTGCGAGGTTTCAGACCAGATACTACTCCTAAACAACACCATTTAGGGTGATCTTAGTAACTCAAGATGCCTGGATAACTTTTTTGTATTTTCATTCTGTAGGCCTTCCATCTTCGTACTGTCTTCAACTTACCTGGGCTAATCAGTGTCTGAAGATGCTTACACATCAAAAACTGCTAAAGCTTTAACATCCATGTTTCACACCTTTGTGTCATTTGTGAATTTAAACATTGCCTGCTGTGGGGAGTGCAAGTAAATCACATTCTCTCATGTTTATTGAACTTTTGATTTATAACAAGATCTCACATTCTTCTGTAATTAATTATATATCTGCTATTCAAACAAAATTTCAATGATAAAATAACAGCTTACGTCATAGCTTGGAGCATTGAAACCCAGCTAATGTTGAAATCAATTTTAATCAATGTTAAGCATGTTAGCAGACTAAAGGGTAATTTTGATATCTATATCTTGACTTTTATTCTTCTGAAATGTGAATGTTATCCTTTGGAGAGTGCTATTTTTGTATGTCTATTTTAGTCGCATTTTTTGTGTATCAGTAACCTCCTTCCTTCTTCTTTCTCCTTAATTAGACAAATACATCGGTTTTGGAACATGTGCTTTTGGATGTTGACTGCACCTTTATCATTATAAAGTGGTCTGGTACTCTCCAATTTGTGTCCCAGTTTACTACTATTTAGTTGCCACTTTTAGAGTAGAATAGAATAGAAACATTTATATAGTGTAAAATTGATTCAACATCTTCTAAATCACTCGAAATCAAAAAGTGAAAGTCCACATATTAGCTTGAGATCCAAAACAGTGCTTACCAGGGAAATGTACTATGGTGGAGAATATGCTAATCTGGTCTTTAGCTGGCTTCAGAAAACTTGTTATTGTATGTTGTGATCGTACTGATTGTGGGAGTTTATACCATTCCGTGGGGGAAGCCATTGCAAAACCTGGCCTACCAATGGTCTTTCTCTGACAAACTAAGGAAAGAGAAAGGCACTTTCTGCAAGTAGACCGCTATTTTTGATCACGAATGATAAGCATGTGGATTGGGAGAAATTGATGGCCTTGAAAGTAATTAGATTGTATTTGAACAAGATGTGGTATGTAATAGGGAGCCAGTGCTTTTGAAGAAAGGAAGTAACATGGCCAGTTTTATCTAGAGTAAGGACACTTCTGCAAAGGACATTTTGAATCTTTTGGAGTTTAGGCACATTATAATTACTAATGCCATAGAGTGGGGAGTTGCAGTAGTCAAGTCAACTGGTGAACATTGAGTTTGCAAGCAAGGCTGAGCACTGGGAATTTGCGAATGCTTCTTAGGTCCTTTTGGGGGATAGTTCTTTATGTCAATTTCAGGATATTTTAACGATGTATACCCAAGCCCCTTGCTATCCTAACTTCCCCTTTTCATTGATCCTATCAATAAATCTTCCATTTCACAGCTTAAAGCTCTGGCCTTTTGACAAATATCATTGTTTCTCTTAATACTAACCGTCTTCCTCATCCATTTAATTTTTTAGTTAATCGTGAGCCACTTTTGCTTTCCTTTCAATGGCAATGTCCCTCTCCAACAGATTAAAGCATGTGGAACTTTGTCCTTGGATGTAGTGTATTTGTGTATAACAGCTAGTCCTAACAATTCTGACAGTGTCAATGTTACAATTGCTTCCCTTCTAGTTTCACAGTACCCTTCACCTCCTACTTTCTTTGGTTATTTGGTAATATTTAAAATTTTTCTACCACCTTGCCCCTATTTCTGACTCTGTAGGGCTTTAGTATGGTCGTTATCGCAAATTGAAAGCTCTGTATCTGATAAGGTTATGGTTTTCAAAGTTCACTCATTTTATTCAGTCAGCTGAAAAGTAATCTTAGCAGTGTTTCTCATTGTAGTTTCAATTGCTGAGGGGATATGTACAATGTGTGTAGGACCTAACCTTTTAGTATTATAGAAATAACGCCTGACAAACCATGGGATAAACAGAATTTTGTACAGGGCGTTATTCCTATTCTAACATGACAAAGCAATTAAAAAACTTGTTACTTACCTTACATTTAGCAAAAATTCGTATCCATTTGACAAACGTTCAAAACACATCAGGCTGTTCCACCACTTGTATATTGTGGCAGTAGCATTTTCTCACCAAATATTGCGAAAATTTAGAGTCGCATGTAGGTTGATAGAGTTGTGAAACAGAAGTTCTAAATAATTTTTTTATTATCTTTGATAAGCATCAACAAAACATGATAAAACAAATACTTTTGCAATTGTGGAGATAATGCATTAAATTAAGCAAAATATAAAAATTTTACAAATCGTTTACACAGAACTTATAAAACATTTGTCCAGTATCCATATTTGGAAACAAGTAAAATTAAATAAATGTATTAATAATTAAAAACTGGAAATATCCGTTTTAAAATTTACACTTACATAAAGTACACCATTAAGAAATAGTTCTTGATAATATTTTCTATTTTTTATTAATATTGATGGTCACATTTCCACCAGAAATGCTTGCATTTTCAAGTAGATTCAATGGTGCATCATCCCCTACAAGGGAGAATCTACTGGCACTATTGTGCACAGATGACATAACTAGGCTACTGAATTTACCATATCTATGCAAAATTTCACTCATTTGTTTTCTTTTCTGATTTCAGGAAGTGGCACATCAGGAATCAAGATGTTTGGGTCTTTGTGACCAGTAACATTTATTATGTCATTTGGTGTGATGTTATTGTGTGCCAAAACTGTGCAAGCTGTTGCACGAATGCTGTGATTTGTGTATATTTGTGTCAGGCCCCCTAATTTGGAAATTGTTTGCATCATGTTTTCAATGCTGTTTTTACCTAATTTCCTTTTGTACCAAATACTCATGCTCTCAAAGCTTTCTGGGGATTTGAAAAAAGGCATCATCTTCTTGTTAAAATTTTGACAAATACAATTTGAGCGAGGTAATGGGACAGTTTGGGTCACCAGGTTGTGAATACATCCTTTACTCTTTATTTGATTGTTTGTTGTCAACCCCATGATTTTTTTGGTGGTTCCATTGAAATGTATTGTTGCAAATTCACCGTCAGGATTCTGATCATCCCAACACCAAAAACAAAAATCTTGTTTTTTCTAGGTTGCAAGCCCTCCCTCCCCCTTCTACCAAATTGCAGAGATATTTCAAAAAATATTTTGTGCAACAAACTTGTTGGATTGTCATTTGACAAGATACGAATGTCATATAGCCTTTTCAAATCACCACGGGCTACAGCGGTCTAATGTTTGCTGACATCTAAGCCTGCTGCTTTGTTAAGCCGAATCCTCCCAGTGAAAACTTTATTTGCTGCCATGACATTTTTTAGCACTGACAATGTTCACTGATTTATTGTGTGTTGGGTCCTGCAAATATCAGTTTAATCCAGCTCTAATTCCAATGACTGCTGATTTTGAATAGGGCTTGCCATTTTTGGAATTCACTTCTCCATAGAAGTGCCTCAGTAATTCAGCCAATTGTGTTTCGTCAAGAAGTTCAAATTCTTGTGGAAGGTCACGTGTTTTGAGCCAATCTAAAATATTAATATAGCCTTTCATAATATTTTAAAATGTAAAATACCTGGTGGAAAATAAATAATTTGAATATTTTTTTTATCTGAAACATAAAAAAAATCAAATTCCATACTATCAGGAAAACTACCTTTAACAATATTGACAGCCCATTTGGTTTGGCGCTTTGTGTTAATCTCTGAATTTGCATCTGCTATGTTATTCAACCCCTACTGATCCAATTCAAAATATCTAGATCTCTCTGATATAAGGGGTAACTCAGTCTCAGAATGACTTTCACTCTTTGCCTCTGACCTGAAATCCTTATCTTCTTCCTTTAATTCTGTACTGAACAAGTAATGTAAAATACCAAAGTCAATCTCCTCCACAAAAAAATCGGCATCAACATGTTCAAAAAACTTTTCTTGTTCGTGTTTGTCAACATCGTCTGCTTGTGGTTGCTTCGCATAATTGTGTTCGGTCAAAAGGTCATTTTTCTCATCATTTAGAAAGTCAAATTGTTCACCAAGAAGCTCAAAATCAGCATCTATATCCACGTTTTATGTTCCATATATTTTCTGTTCATCATCAGACTTAAATTTAATAAAAAAAGTGCTTTTATCATTAAAAATTCGTATTGATCGTTAACTGTCAAAAAACCGGAAGCATGTACTTGTTTATTGTTATTTGCGATTGGATGTAACTGGAACAGCCAAAATGTATATTGAGGTTTTACCATAGCTCTGGACCAATCAGAATCGCGGACACAGCGGTGTCATGTTAGAATGACTGTTATAAGGGTTGACAAAAGGTGTGTTCTACATAAAGTACCTCTATGACATAAATCTTAATACCCCATTCACACTACAGGAGGTATATCACACATGGGGTAGGCCACATTTGGGGAAATGTTGCTGTCCTTGAATCACCGTGTGAAGTCCTTGTGTGACCTTTTTGAGTCAGTGGATAACCTTTCACAACCTTGAGAGTCCTGTTTACTGAGTTTAAACGGAAGTTTTAAATTGGTTAAAATTTTTGCCACTGATTTTGATACTATAAGCATGGTCAGACGATTTTGTGCAAGCATGCATGAATTTCTAACTATGGTGACTGAAGGTGTGGTCTTTGGTGTACATAAAGCTGTGATTCAGTCATCTATCAGTGTAATATGGGGACAAGGTATTAGACGTTATGCTGAAGTTGAGTTAAGGTTAATGGAGGTCGCATCATGGTGACCAACATTTTAGTACTGTCATCTGACTGTCATTGATGGTTAAAACACTGTGTTCAATATTGGTCATTCACCTGTAGTGGGAACAACTCGGATGAAATGGGGTCACCTGGGAGACGGTTCCACTGCCCAGAAAAACTTCTAACTGCTAGACGACCACCTGTAGTGTGAATAGCACATAAAATTTTTCAGCAAGGAGATACTCATGCTTGACTTTTTTTGCAGAAAATTAGCAAAAAATTATATATTTTAGCGTAAATAAATAGTGACAATATTTCGAAAAGGAAAGTGTACCCTTCAGCCAACTATGTATATCCAAAGTTGTCCATTAATCTACTAACTATAAGTGAAGCTATATAGCTCTAAATGAGGATCAAAAAAGTTTAAAGAGGTCAAATAATCAAATTATCTAAGTTGCTTCATGCTAGAGTGATGACTTTCTTAGTTACACTTTGACTTGTAACTCACAAAACACATACTAGAAAAACATTCAAGACCACGTTTCAGTTTTGGAATTAGAACAAAGATTTTATTTAGTTATATTTTATAAACGATAATTTGTTTTTATATCAGGAAAATATCAGATATGAGTCAAATAGAATTACATAACACGATACACAAATAGCCTGCCAGGTGTGATTTGCAGTTTTAAGAAACTTCTGTGTGTCAGTGTTTGCTGCATCAAATAGGCTGATTTTGTTAAAAGATGCTGAATCATGCGTTATTCTTGAAATGGTGTTTTGTTCTTATTAGGGCCAAAATATAAGTGAAGATCTTATAACAAGAATTTAGTGGGTATGCTCACAGTCATACCAATGCGCAAGCAGGGGTTATACTGCTGAAAAAGCATAAATTTTATTGTTTATGTTGTGGCAAATAATGAAAATCATATGTAAACATTTACGAAAAAGTAAACATCGCCATCTGATATTTACTTACATGTTGTTACAATTCTTACAACACATTATACTTGTTTAGAAGTTGTAATATGTGTCTGACAAAACTGAGAACAAAACCTTTTTTATCTTTATTGCAAACCCGACACCCAACCTAAAGACAAAATTCAAATGCTGTGAACCTTATATTACAGAACTTGCATTGTGTAATTCTGACTAATTCGTCGATGTTAAAGTTGTATTAAATCTCCTTTAGATCAAGAGATGGTATACAAGTTATTCTGCTGTTTGAGATAAGGGATTTCGGAATAGATACAAAGCTTTGGTCCTTAAACCATACAATTAAGTATCATTTGTTGCTCTCATATAATCAATAATACAGTTATTGAAATTACGTTAGTTTGACAAAAATGAAATTGTTACCGATGACATAAATAAAATCTAGAAGAAAGGCATGACTGTTAAAACCCCTAATTCTTCATCATCATCCACCTGCAAGCCATACACTTACAACAACCCATCCCAGAACACACAACATATGTCAATTAACAATATTTAGGGGATTAAGTTTCCAAATATATATAGAATCATAAAGAATCAGTCACAAGACAAAAAGGCTTAACATATATATATATTTGACCTCCTTCAAGGTCAAACGAGCATAGCCAAACTTAAAAGTGCTTATAACTCGCTTATTACTGGTCCTAGAGGTTTGGGATGGTATACCAACATATAGGAAATCATGGGCTTGGAATCTTTTGGTGTGGTCCGATTTGACCTTGGACCCCTCCTTCAAAGTCAAACGAACATAGCCAAACTTAAAAATGCTTATAGCTCACTTATCATTGGTCCTAGAGGTTTGGGATGGTAAACCAACCAATAGGAAATCATTGGCTGGGAATCTTTTGGTGTGGTCGGATTTGACCTTGGACCCCTCCTTCAAGGTCAAACGAGGATAGCCAAACTTAAAAGTGCTTATAACTCGCTTATTATTGGTCCTAGAGGTTTGGGATGGTGAACCAACCTATAGGAAATCATGGGCTGGTAATCTTTTGGTGTGGTCGGATTTGACCTTGGACCCTTCCTTCAAGGTCAAACCAGCATAGCCAAACTTAAAAGTGCTTAAAACTTGCTTATTATTGGTCCTAGATGTTTAGGATGGTAAACCAACCTATAGGAAATCATGTGCTGGGAATCTTTTGGTGTGTTCGGATTTGACCTTGGACACCTCCTTCAAGGTCAAACGAGGATAGCTAAACTTAAAAGTGCTTATAACTCGCTTATTACTGGTCCTAGAGGTTTGGGATGGTAAAACAACCTATAGGAAATCATGGGCTGGGAATCTTTTGGTGTGGTCGGATTTGCCCTTGGACCCCTCCTTCAAGGTCAAACGAGCATAGCCAAACTTAAAAGTGCTTATAACTCGCTTATTATTGGTCCTAGAGGTTTGGGATGGTAAACCAACCAATAGGAAATCATTGGCTGGGAATCTTTTGGTGTGGTCGGATTTGACCTTGGACCCTTCCTTCAAGGTCAAACCAGCATAGCCAAACTTAAAAGTGCTTAAAACTTGCTTATTATTGGTCCTAGATGTTTAGGATGGTAAACCAACCTATAGGAAATCATGGGCTGGGAATCTTTTGGTGTGTTTGGATTTGACCTTGGTCCCCTCCTTCAAGGTCAAACGAGGATAGCTAAACTTAAAAGTGCTTATAACTCGCTTATTACTGGTCCTAGAGGTTTGGGATGGTAAACCAACCTATAGAAAATCATGGGCTGGGAATCTTTTGGTGTGGTCGGATTTGCCCTTGGACCCCTCCTTCAAGGTCAAACGAGCATAGCCAAACTTAAAAGTGCTTATAACTCGCTTATTAATGGTCCTAGAGGTTTAAGATGGTAAACCAACCTATAGGAAATCATGGGCTGGGAATCTTTTGGTGTGTTCGGATTTGATCTTGGACCCCTCCTTCAAGGTCAAATGAGGATAGTCAAACTTGAAAGTGCTTATAACTCCCTTATTATTGGTCCTAGAGGTTTGGGATGGTAAACCAACCTATAGGAGATCATGGGCAGGGATTCTTTAGGTGTGGTCAGATTTGACCTTGGACCCCTCCTTCAAGGTCAAATGAGGATAGCCAAACTTGAAAGTGCTTATAGCTCGCTTATTATTGGTCCTAGAGGTTTGGGATGGTAAACCAACATATAGGAAATCATGTGCTGGGAATCTTTTGGTGTGGTCGGATATGACCTTGGACCCCTCCTTCAAGGTCAAACGAGGATAATCAAACTTAAAAGTGCTTATAACTCGCTCATTATTGATCCTAAAGGTTTAGGATGGTAAACAAACCTACACAAAAACATGGACAAAGAATCTATTGCTGTGGTCGGATTCGACCTTGGAACCTCCATCGAGGTCAAGCGAGGATTGCCAAACTTAAAAGTGCTTATAACTCGCTTATTATTGGCCCTAGAGGTTTGGTATGGTAAACCAACATATAGGAAATCATGGGCTGGGAATCTTTTGGTGTGGTTGGATTTGACCTCTTTCAAGGTCAAATGAGGATTGCCAAAATTAACAGTGTTTGTATCTTGCTTATTCATATTCCTAGAGGTTTGCAGTGTCACACTAACCTATAGGAAATCATGGAAGTCTTTTGATATGGTCAGATTTCACCTTGGGCTTCTCCTTCAAGGTTAAGCGATATCAGAATGGCTTTGGTGAGTTTTCTTTGTGGTGGATACAATTTGCATCGTTCTGCGATGCACTAGGTCTAGTTAATCATGTATCTGCTATTTGAGCAAAATTTCAATGGCATAATAACATCTCACTTCGCAGTTTGGAACATCAAAAAAAAAAGATAATGTTGAAACCCATGCAAGTCAATGTTAGGATTGTCCCCAGGCTCAAGGGTGTTCTTGATATCCATATCTTGACCATTGGTATTCCAAAATGTGACTTTTATCCCTTGGGCCCTATTTCCAAATGCCTATTTGCATTTTTTTGTGTATCAATGATCTCCGTCCTTCCTAATCCAACTTATTTGGCAAATCAAGACATCTGTGTAGGGACATGTGCTTTTGGATGTCGATGGAGCCTTTATCGTATTAAAGTGGTCTGAAACTCTACAATCTGCATCCTAATTTATACTATTTAGTTTAGACCCTTTATGTCCACTTCAGGATTTTAGATCAATGTATGTTCTAGCCCTGTCCTATCCTAAGTAGCACTTTTCAGGGACCCTGTCAGTAAATCGCCCATTTTACAGCTTAAAGCTAGGTCCTTTTTAAGAAAAAGCTTCTTTCTCTTAATACGGACATTCTTTCTCATCCATTTCATTGTTTTAGGTGATCTTTGGCCACTTTTGCTTTGGATTTAATGTTCCTCTCCAACAGATTCAATTTGTTGAACTTAGTCCTTGGTTCTATAATCTTATCTTATCTTATCTTATCTACTGCTTGCAAGTGCAGTATCTTCCCCACAGAGAGGAACTCAGTGTGCTAATTAAATAAAATATTTATCATAGGGAGAGTTGAAGGACGTTCAAGGTCAGTAATCCTGGGGCCGGTTTCACGAAGGGTCTCAGACTTAGCCTGGACTTAGGCTTCAGCAGTGTTTCTTACTACACTTATTGCATAGTAATTGCTGAGTGGACATATACAAGGACCTAACCTTTTAGTATTGGCCTTTATACCATGGCCAGTAAATGGATTGTCATGGGTGTATGTGTTCTAACCTGTTTGTTCTTATAATTGAAAAGCAAAATGAAGCAGTGTCTCAGTGTAGAGGGAGCTGATTGCAGGGTTTATGTTTCCTATGCAGTATTAGTGCATTGTAGTATGGGTGTAGTATATTAATTTTGGTTAAACGCATGTTTACAATTTGCAGTGTGAAGAGAGCTTTGGCCTTCATCCTGTGTGAATAGAGTGTGATTTGGACTGAATATTTTAAATGTGTTATTAGGTAACTGGGATGTGGCACCAGACCTGGTCATTTGCTTTAGTGTAACTGGTCTTAGCGTAACATGTTCTAGTGCTGGGCCGAAGTGCAGTTGTTTGGTGAGTTCTAACATGTTAGTTTAATCAATTTTAATTTCTCCACATCTGTCATTACTTAGGTCTGGGGATCGATTCGTGGGGACTATTTTAAAATGTGTTGTAATTGTATATTTGACAAAACCTTATCGAAGAAAAAGAAAGATGATTGCATACAAGGATATCTGGGCTGGTATTCATGAAGGGTTTTAGACTTAGCCAGCTAAGTTTTGTCTTAAAACCATATTCACAAAGGGTGACTTAGCTAAGTCCAAGATTATCAAACAACCTGTGTCATGTGACCATTCTTTTCTATTCAAACTATACTATTGGTGACATATATCCTTCATTTAATGCAGGAAAAGTGCTGTTGTGAAATGGAAAACCTTGTTATCAACTTCCCAAATACTGCTTTAGTGAGGTGTTCTGTATAATTATACTTTATTTACAGCCATTTCAAATTTTGAAGTGAAGAAAAGTTTATAGCGGCCATATTTAAATCATCTTTACAAAATTTAAGCCCACTACCAAGCAGTCTTAAAGTTGAGTCCTTGGCTAAGCCTAAGACTGGTCTTAACTTCTTTGTGAATACCACTAAGACTAAAACAAGATTCATAGCAGTTTTGGGGCAGAAACTTGAGACAAATGTCTTAACTTTAAGCCTAAGCCCTTGCTAAGACGTATCGTGAATAAAAACCCTGGAGTGTCATCTCTAACAGGCACAAAAATATACAGGAGTAACTTTAATAATATTTCATGCATGTCAGCTAAAGTGGATAAGCTTTTTGCCTCCAGAACACTGCAAACACTAGGTAGGATAATGTGTAATCTGTATACAAGCTCTACTGTTATATGTAATGCTATGTATACACTTTCACAAGATTTAATAAACTATTGTGACTATTGGATTACTTGTGTCTATTTCTGTTTATGTTATTTGCCCCTCACATTTCATCTACTAAAGTTGACTGATCATAGATCAAGCTTGGTTTGTTACACATGGATGTTTAACTGCTGCTTGAGTGTACAAGCCAAGACATTCAGACTGAAAGCAATTTTTTACAGAAATTTTTATTGGTATCATACTGTTTATATGAAACAAATATACTAAAACACAAATAAATCAATAAAGCATTTTCCTAAAATTCAAATCGGACTTTTATAGCATTTAATCGTCTCTTACAGAAAAAACTGCTTTTTAAGTAATTTATTAAGATTCAGTGCTACATTGAATAAAAAATAGAAAACCGACATAAAGTTATAATTTACTGAGTTAGTATAAAGCTTTTTGTTGAGGTTACCTATCAATGTCAGTCATTCTCTCACATTTTTTCATGACCTGTGTTCACAGCATCATTTAATATTAACACTGTCTCTATTAAAGTTCTTGACCAAAACATCGAAGGCTTTTGTAGCTTATTATTTTAGCATAACATAATAACATGTAACATTGTACCTCAACTATAGAAAATAAGGTTTTTGAAAAATATGCTCCAAAGGCAAAATAGTAATTTTTTATTATATTATTAAAAGTGTGGATGGCAGAGCATTGTCATTGCTGGACAAATACGACCAAACAGTAATAGAGACCAAACATAATCTGGTGACCAAATTCCTTGGTTCTGGATTGCTTGTGAGGAAATATCAGAATGGAAAATCAATAACCCACTGGACCAACAGAAGCAATAGAATGTGTGGGGGCAAAATTCTGCAAGTACCTGGACCAATGCAACTTAAATATTAAGTATCACAGTTAGTAATATTACATTTGGGACTACGTTGACATGTGCTTTGCTCCCAGATGGTGTTTTACACTCCAGGAGCAACAGGATGTAGAGTTAAAGGGTTGGTGTCTAATTTAAAAAAATACCATTAGTCCAACATCTGCTCTCAATGTTAACATCTCAATAACTATCAAAGCTATGAATATGATGCTTATGTGCCTTTGAAACCATGTTACAGTACTTTGAGGTAGCAAGAGTAATATCTTTCCCGTTACATGTATGAATCGTTGATATCATCAGAGAAAGCTTTTGCACTTTCTCATGTCCAATGCTTTCTAGTGATATAATTTCAACAAACTTATTTTAAGTAATTTTGTAGAAAACTAAAACCAGTTACTTTAACTATTAACTGAGGTGGATAAGAAAGAAATTAAATCCAAGAGAAAATTACTATATGTATAAGCAAAGTTAATTGTGAAATCTATGTATGTCATGAAATAGTACACTACTCTGTATATAGTTTACACTTTATGAATACACATAAATATACACGGTCAAAAGATAATGTGAAATCTAAATGTGATTTAATACTTCTTTTCTTACTCAAGTTTAATTACCACCTCATCAATGCAGACTCACTCCCCAACAGCAGGGAGAACAATCTCCGAAGGAAGGAGTAACTTGGCAATGAGAGGCATCTACAATCAGAACTCCTGTGGAGTTACAAAGAACTTGTTGCTTTTGCAACAACTAAGGTTAAGCATAATAAGCACGTTAGACTCTTAAGTCTGGCAATAAACCAATATAGGTGTGTAATAAAATCTTGTGTGCACTAGTGTACACCTCACAAGCCACACAATAGTTGGACAATAGTTATAGGTGACTGATGAAAAACTTGTGATCATTAGTTTGCACATTACATCCACCCAGTAATTGTAAAATCTATGCATTCCATGAAATAGTGCACTCCTTTGTTAATAGTTTACACCTTATGAATACACATAAATATACACCGTCAGAAGATAATGTTAAATCCAATTAGGGTCTAATACTTCATTTCTTACTCAAGTTTAATTACCACCTCATCATAAGTGGAGGAAAGGCTATATGAAAGTAAGTGATCCCCAAAATAGCAATTTAATTCTGTGTCATTTTATTTTCATCTCAGTAATTATGATTATCAGAAAAAGTTTAAAAAATAAAATATAGGGGAAAGTTTTTACATAATACCATCAAAACGGGGCTTCACTTGTGAGCTACATTAAGAAATTTAGCAGCATTTGCCTTCAAAAGCTTTAGGCCATTGTTTGACTGAAAAGGTGAGAGTTTGCAAAGAATAAGTCAAGCAAGATACTGTTCCCACACAGGTACCAATGTAGATATACCCAAGAATTTAAGGTGGTATACAACAAAATAAGACACTAGTGAGCATGATACATGTCTATACAATATTTATACATGTTTTTAGTGCATGTCCCAGACAAACAATGCACACAGTACAATGGCGGTTGTAGTATGGCTGATAGATTTCTTTATGTGCTTTTAAAAATCCAAATGTCTTAAAATTTAAATACAAATTTATAGAAAATTCCAATATCAAATTTTGTCATTTTTCATTAATAAAACTAATAAAATCAGCAAATCTTTTCAGACTTTATATCTTATTATATCTAATTGGTGTAAATTATGTCTAAATCTTGAAGCAAATCAACCTTTTGCTCTGAAGTCCAACACTCTAAGCACAGAGTCACAGAAAAATCCACTGCAATGCTTATTGATATCTTCTGCAATCTACTAAACAATGATATTTCAATAAACTTAATTTTCTTTCAGTAAGCTGTTGTATTCCTAAATTATATTACCTTGTTATGCATTTCCTGACTTTTATTTAAATTATTCGCAGGGCAGTCTGATTTATAATGATATTAGTTCTCCCATGTTAAATTAAATAGCACTAATAAAAAAGTGTTTTACATTTGTTAAAGTGGACAAGTGAAATATGCCACACAAAACCGAAGGACGTGTGATGAAACTAGCTGTTTTAAACAATAAAAACCCAGTTGGATTATTAAAATTAATTTATTATAAAATTCTACTAAATTGTACGAAAAAATTGTTTTTTTTACAAACATTATGAATAAATAAATAAAAGAGTTCATTATAGAATTAGATTTCACTAACTTATATTAGTGCATTGTTGTACACATTTTGGGAGTCAAATAATTGAATGATTTAACAATTAGAAGCTATGAACTATTTATTCAGTAAATGCTAAGGAAGGAAAAACACTGTAAGTATGAATTAAGAAGACTGTAATAAAAACCAACTAATTTGATACAATAACTGAGTTTATTTATTGTGCATGGAAGGAAGGAATAATGTTTTCTTGGTGGATCACACACTTGGTTTAAACCCCCTGGAGCCTTTGTTTCATTTCCAGGCTCTTCTTGAGGTCACAAAGTTTTCAGTTGAATTTTATTCCCTGGTAGCCTTGCTGAAGGCTTACGTTTCTTTGCAACTAGGGAAAGTTGTCAGTTCAGATAATGGAGTTTTAGTTTCTACTGACTATTACAGCTAAGTGAAAGAGCCTTGTAAACTTTGCTTGAAGTCAAATCCCTCCTAGCCCCACCTCCTTACATGCCTTCTGTTTTCTTTATATCCACAAGGGCCTAACATAGAAAGCCACATAGTGAGTTAATGTGGCCTTTTATCTCCTAAGACCCAGATCACAGCAAATGTGTAATATAACACCTTGTAAAGTGTACCTGTCCTCACAGTACTGCATTAAAACTTATGTTGCTTTTTGTGGTATATAAATTCTTTATAAACTTGAGTCTGCTTTTCTGTGGTCTAAATTCTTTTGTCAACTTTAAAAAATATTTACTCTGAAATATTTTCTCTTTAGAAAATATTCATGAAATACCCATTTATTCCTATGAATACTATTGCAAAAAAGATCCTACAAATTTGTGTCACACCAACAACCAACTTTTCCAAAGTTGTATTATGCAGACTTAAGAATTTAATTTGTTTTGTAAATTATTTTCTCTCTTCATTTTCATCTCCTGATAGCTGTGACAGAAATCTAATTCATCACAGTACAACCAACTATTGATTCTAAATTTTATGTGAATAATCAAGAAAAAGGGTATAAAATAATCTGAAGGCCAAGGATAAATAAGAAATAAACTAGAAAGTACTCATGGAGTGCAGACCTCCACCAATAGTGTTTTCTTGCCCAAATGTAGTAACTTTATGTCCATATAAAATGCAGAAAAAAAACTATTCATTGTATCCCTGATATTCGGGGATCATGCATGGTCATCTTACATGCATGCTACCATATACAAATCCACATCCGAGGAGATTTCTTGTGTTCCATCTACAAGCCACATTTCTTTTGGGATTCTTTTGAAACTTTGCAAGTGACTTACTACAGCAGAAATCAAAATTATGTCAAAATTATGCTCTGTTGAGTAACTTGTTATTTTTGAGTCACTATAAACACAGAGTAAGGGGGTGTTCCACTGGAGCCATCCCTACAACCAACACTATGACTCCATAGAGTCAGCTAGACTGTAATTGATAAGAAAAAGGCTGGAAGTAATAAGACAAGACTAAAAGTGATTAGGATAAGGCAGGAAGTGACTAGGACAAGCCGGTTTCCAGGTGGCCAAAGCCGCGGTGAGGATCAAGAGTCAGGGAAGGTCGGTGAAATATTAAATGTTTGTGATATTTTGCTGACCCAGCACGGCAAGCCAGGAAACTACAACTGACCCTAACTGACTATGTAAACATTGCTCCCAACCCTCAAAATATTCTTAGTTACCAACACACCTGCCCCAGTGGAACACCCCTATAACTGACAGACAAACAGAGAAACAAACATAACTTCCTATTGCAAGCAAATATACATAGATGTCCTTATAAAATATGAAGTGAATATCATTAAATAATCCTGTGTTATTCTTAATTATCCATTCCGTTTTCCAATCTTTTATGTCATCCAAACAAAATCTAACTCCCCTATAACTGACAAACAGAGAAACAAACATAACCTCCTGTTGCAAGCAAATGTACATAGATGTCCTTATAAAATATGAAGTAAATATCATTGAACAATCCTGTGTAATTCTTAATTATCCATTCCACTTTACAAACTTTCTGTTTTCCAAACAAAATCTAACTCCACATGGTTGGATAACAGAGGCTCAACTCTAAATTTAGTTGCAAATTTCATATTTCAACACATTTTGTTGTTTCTAAAGCAATGTGTTTTTAGATCCTGTAAAGATTTCCCTTATGTTAAGTATGTGGTGTTTGAAATAAGATTAAGTGTGTGTGTTTGAAATTGGCCTCCTCTCAGTATTGTATGATTAACACATTGTCTTGATATAGAAGACAAGGGGTTAAATAATTTATCACATTGAAATAAATTTTAAATGTAAACTAAGCAGCTTGCAAAAAGAAAATTATCTCAAATGATGAAATACTTTTTGTTTTTGAAAATATCAAGGAGTTGAGAGAGCAAGATCATTTGAAACACTTTTATTTGTGATTAACACTTCAAATGGGTTAAGAAGTATACATTATAGAGTACACAGATGGAGTGCTGTGCATGTCATAAAACACACATATGGTTCCACGTAACTGGAGTTTGGAGTAATACTTCCCTCAGAAGATGGCCTGTGAATCATTTGGTAGTCATGGTAATGGGAGATTGCAAAACTGAACTGTCTCTGCAAAGTTTACAAGGCTCTCTGTCTGATACAGTTCTTTCTCTTAACATGTATGAGTGCTTTATGAACACCAAATATTTGTGCATATGTTTGAAAAGATATCATGCAAATTTGAGCCTTAAGCAAGGCTAATTCCCTGGTAGTTTTGCAGTGCAGAATCTAGACCATCTAGCATACAGTGTCATACAAAAATGACAAAGAAGAATGCGACCTTTAAAAGAGTGTCCTGCATTATTTCAAAGATGAAGTTATACAATGATTAAGGGCCAAGACCTAGCTAAAGCTAAATGTAGCAAAGAATAGCTCAGAATAAAAACCCCAATATGGCTATGATACAGTCTCTTAATACTACAGTTAAATGCCCTGAAAGGCCTTCAGAAAAAAATCCCATTGTTTCTAAAAAGATTTCAAATGCACAGGTATGATGGAAATATGGATACAAGTATCAGTTCAAGCCAGTGGAACCCCGAATCACCCCCAAATGATGCACATACCTTGGAGATAAACGTTTATTGTATCAACACATAAAACTATGTTAAAACACGATCCTACATAAAAACAACACCTGGACAAGGGAGTACACACAATATTTTAATAACAATTCATCAATCTCTACCCAGGCAAAACTATTATTGGAATAAATATCCAAGTTCATACAACCTAACAGTCAAATATGCTGTAAAGATGATATGCTAAAACTTATCAATAAAACTTGCTAAGAATATAAAATAGAATAGGATAATCCTGACAATTTCATGCTAAGGATTAGCTGTAGATGACACTCCTAAGATTGTACACATAGAATTTTAATACTTTATGCCAAAATCTAATCCAGTGTACATAAACAGGTTGTGGCATCAGAGAGTCCAGGATACTATTATATATGACACAATGTCTTCATATACCATCATTATATTTTTCTTTTTAAATAAATCTCTATCTACTAACAATTACACAAAGCTACCCACAACACCCCTGACCCATGATAGAGCTAATAAACTAAGCTAAATATTGAAAATTGATATCCCCAGATACCAAGTGATGTATCGGCATGAATATTATATAACCATATTACTGAATATTTTTGTCAGGGCATTAATACAATCTTTTCTGTATCTCAGTCACATAGCCTATATGATCTGTCACAGTAAACTAGCTGTAATAAAGATACAAAAAATTTCAAAGCACGAAACACTAACATCTAGCATCAAGTTAATAAAAAAGATAGTTCAGTGTAATTTGCAAATAAACTCAATGGAAATTTTCCTGCAGATGAAAAGAAGAAAGAACTTTTACATGATCTATGTGGTCTTGACCCCATCTGGTCTTTATGAAACAGTTATTCATATATCTGTGAATTGGTTTTGCCAGTCACACCACCTTTTCTCAATCAGTTAGTATATCCATTAATGTTAGTTAGATATTTATTTTCACTATATCTTCTTTTAACTTCCTTTTGTAAGTGAAAAACATTCAGTGAAATTTTTTTCTTTGAACACCCATAGATATTATATATTGTCAAGATCAGAACAAAGTTTAAACTCAAAAAATTATTTACAGTATAAAAGAATTTTAATAGTTTGATCTAACTCAAAATATGCCCCAGTTTGTACAGATATCCAGTGCTTCAAGGTCTTCCACAATTCCAAAACCTTACTACATTGTGAAAATCAGATGACCAATGGTTTATGAATATAGACCACAGAGTTGGCACTTATTGCATTCGGATATTTAACCTTATGCAAATAATATTTTGCCTCTAACATATAATGGGTAATTCTATACTGAAACCAAATATACTTGTTATCAGGGACAGATTTTAAACAAATTTTATAAATTGTACTCCAAAAATCATTTATGTTTTCTCTGACCAATGGTTCCCACTTTTTTGGCATGGCCAGTTTAGGGGCCTTCTAAGGCAGTTGTACCTACCTTAAATTTCTAGGCACACAGTTCCTCGTTGTCAGGAAAAATTTCCTGTTGATTGATTCTGGGACAATCAAATATGATTGACGCCTCATTGATTTCATAGCAATGGAGAATGGCCATTTTGAATTCAGGATTCAGAGTAACAACATGAAAAATTTTTGTTCTGACATGTACAGTTTTAGTTGGTTTTAGTGAATTTTATTCATATATAATGGTGAATATGCTGAGTACAAAGAAATTGCCAGCAGCAAATGCTAGGAAAAAGGTGACGGCATCAGCCAGGGCCAGAATCAACACAGGATGCACGAAAAGGTCTTCAGACAACAATGGTTCATATATACAAGACACTGCAAAGAAAACTGTAAGTACTGTTCCTTTGTTGTCATCCACTGGCCCTGATTCTGGCCCTGCTCTGCAACAAACATCCAATGATGCTATATTGGCACGTTTGAACAGAATTGATGATTCAACTAAAGCATTAGGTGAACTTGTACAAGCCATAGAAAGAAACCACTCAACTGATGTCACACCTGTCAGGCAACGGTTGCAATCCCACGATGGTGACCCACCAAACACATTTATGCTGCCAGCAGCGTCAACAGGGCATCAGAACCATCATTACCTCAGATTTAGGGACCCTGCCCCTGAAGTCATACATCCCTCCCATACAAACCGCCAATTCCACGTGCAAGATACCATACCCCAGCCCTTAACTTCACAAGGGAGTGCAGATGTCCCTCAATCTTCAAGGGACCCAGACAGGGACTCCATTATACCTGGGATAGAGGTTCTTCGACGGAATCCTACAGTATCTCAGGCGGTATCAAGCGTGCTGGCCTCATATGATGCACAGATGCAGAACGAAGTATTGCAAGGTAAGCAGGCATCAAAATGTTCAAGGCGATAGAATACTACCGACACAACCACTGCATTGCCTGAGTATTGCTGGCCCAACGAGGGATACCATGGTTCTAAAGGGAAGAAACGTGTTATGTACGACGACCTCTCATTACCTCAATGGGCCGTAGGCCAGCTCACGAATGTCCATCAGATTCAGGATCCAACCTTACTTGGGCCCTACTTCAGGTCATTCTGGCCCTCAGGGATGCGACTTCCCTACCCTCGCAGGCAGTACGTGACGCATGGAGTCATTCAATGCATGACATAGAAGAGGGTCGTCTCACATGGGCTGAAAGCACCCAATGGGCCATAAACAGGCTGAGTGCATCGCAAATCGCAATGGCAAACAGTCAAGTCACAAATCAAGGTCAATACCAAGGTCAGAAGAAGGTTTGTCGTTATTACAACGAGGGGAACTGTTCTCATGAAGGAAATCATGGACATTTTAGGGATAACTGTGCATTTTGTGCGAAACAGGGACGTAACAATAGTAATCCAGAAACTAAGTGTTTATTCAAACAGAAACTACAAGATCAAAATAATAATAAATAGGGGTCAGGTTCTCCACCTGAACCAGAACAAAGACATTTTGAGAAACATTATAATTCCATGGGGGTTATATCATCTGAACAGTATGCCTAACTCTAGAACTATTTCAGATCATGAATTTGATCATACATATACTAAGTTGGTTGACAATAAATTTCACTCTGTATCAGGTTCAGATATGTTGAATAGTTAGAGTAATAACAGTTTCAGCTCTCATGAGTTTAAAAGTGAAGTTGATGTGAATGCTTGTAAGGTGCTTCAGGAGAGTAATACTGTGTGTAATTTAACGCGTACATTGACGCTTTATTGTATGATAATTTTGATTTTGCTGTGTATCCAGTTTCATATGATGTTTCTGTTATGTTGAAGCAAGCTGTCCCGTGCCTAGGATGGAGGGACTGGCTGAAGGGCACATCACCACAGGCCCACCACTTAAAAAATTGTCACAACTGGAATATGACGGTAGTTCATTTGGATCAGTGCGACCTGCGTCTAAGAATAACGTGGCCAATTCTGTTTCACACCAAATTAATTGCGACATGGATGGGACTGGTACTTCTCTCTGTAGAGTGGATTTTACCCAATACCAGTTCTGTTCTGGTACAAATTATTTATACCTAGTGTTTATTTCCAATCAGGGGCATGGAAACCATAATTGGGCTTTCCTGGAGCTAGTAAACGACACACAACGCTTCAAAATAAAAACATGTACAAATGTGCCTTCAGGCCCCATTCAGATTATTGATTCGAGGTTTATGTATGTACATTGTCACGGTAGTGATGCCCCTTATGCAGGTGGTCACACTGATCTGAATATTGCGTATCAGAATTTTAAAGATTGTCATTGCTTTAAGCTTCACAGTGTCATGTATGAACAGTACATGGTGTCAATAATTGTCAAAATGATTGATCAGTTAGACTTTGCTGAGACTAATGTTCTTAAAAGTGCTGACACAGAGACATTAGATGCTGTAAATACTAACTCTGAGGACCAACCTAACATAGTTAACATTGGTGGGGCTGACTGTTTGCCTTTAAAAATACAAGGCATATTGCTCTAGCCATAGATGACAACATGGGGACTTCCCCTAGTTCTGATTATTCCATACCTGATAAGACCAGGGGTTTCCTTTTCCAGGAGTCAGGTGACTTTCAATTCATAGGCCCAGATAGGGAGGCTATAGGCATTAAAACGGTCAACCAATACATCAGTATAGCTGATATAGTCAGAGAAATCAATAAGCCTCAACTCAACATTATCCCCATCATATTGTACTCCAATACGTCAAGTTCGGGTTCCCCTTATCCATTGAGGATCCTAATGCTTTAAATAATACTGCTGTGACCAATCACTTTTCAGCTCTCCAAAACCCCTTGGCAGTGCAGCAATATTTAGCTAAGGAAATAGCACATGGAGCTATGATTGGCCCAGTGGACCAAGTTACATCTCCTCATTTCCACAGTTCTCCCCTATTGACCAGACCCTAGGGTGGAAACAAATGTAGGGTTATTCTTAATTTATCATACGAGTCCTCAGAGTTTCAAATGACGCCTGACTCCACCTACATCATGAAAACCAAAAAGCACCACATGTGGGCCTATATTGATGACTACATACTAATTGGCTCTAAGGAAGCCACAGAAGCAGCTTTTCTTGACCGTTCTGCTCTGTTAACCAAATTGGGCCTCTCTATGAATTCAGATAAAAGAACCCCCCTATCAGGGCCCTTGCATGCCTGGGAATTCACATTGATATAGCAGGCAATACCTTGAGCATCAATAGTGAAAAGCTTAGACAAATCTACATGGAGTGCATCTATGTTAGCAAAAAGTCCACCCTCAGCAGGAAAGCTATGCAATCTCTCCTAGGAAAGCTCTTATACATACACAAGTGTGTACTCCCAGGTAGGACATTCATCAACAGAATCTGTGACCTATTTAGGCGCAATTCCCAGACTAGAAAAATATATTTAGACTCAGGTTGTCACAAGGACATTCAATGGTTTATACCTTTCCTTCCCACTTTCAATGGTGCACATACCTAAGGAAAGTCTCAATACCCCACTTTGGCAGCCTTCACTTGGATGCATCCCTTACAGGACTGGGTGGTACATGGAGCAACAGAGTATATGCTACTCCTGTGCTGAGTGTTCCTGGCTTTAATTTAGGCATTGTGCATCTGGAAATGTTTAATATTGTCATTGCCCTTATGTTGTGGGCAAAATTTCGGGCACATTCATATGTGAGAATATATTGTGACAATATGGCCGTGGTTCAGGAGGTGAAGACCAGCAAAACCAGAGACAGATTTCTAGCAGCATGTGTTAGGAACATATGGTTTCTTTCAGCTACATAGGACATTAAACTAGACATTAACCATATTCCAGGCAAACATAAAACCATTGCACATTTGTACATTTGTTATCCAGGCTATACTCTCCAGATCCTGTGAATAGCAAGCTACTCCAACACCTCCATACCAATTATATTTGGGATAACATACCCTTATCATTTTTCAATATAGATATCAATATCTAATTGTAGGAGCCAGTGATGTCACTTCCCCTTTGGTGGCCACAGCCTGGAGTAGAATTGACCAAGCATTATAAACAGTCCACATCTACAGCTCACAGGACTCATCTTGGGACATTCTTATCCTTCTTATGTTTCACAAGTTTACCCCTCACCTTTATCCTTTCCAACGCCCTTGCTTTTTTTAAGAGTACCTGTACCAGAAGCATATCTCACCCAAGGTCATCAAAAATTATCTCTCCTCTATTACCACCATGGCTAAATAATATCAGCTTGACCACCATTACATTTTTCACCTCTCAGTGGCCAGATATATCAGAAGCATTTCCATCAATTCCAGGTTTCAACCCACCCCCACTAGCACCTTTGCTGTCAAAACTCTATATGCCATTTTGGTATCATGTGACCAACTCTCTGACCCACCCCTATTCAGAGCCATTTTCCTATCATCCTTTTATGCCTTTCTCCGCATGTCCAATGTAGCCCCCCACAGCAGGTCTCAATTTGACCCAAGGAGACACTTCCTGTGTCAAGGCCTTATTTTTGGCCCTCCAGGGGCCCATCTTCTGATCAAGTGGACTATAACCCTTCAAGATAATAAATCTCCCCAAGTGGTCCAACTCCCAGAAATTGATAATTTATATCAATGTCCTGTCAAAGCCCTCAAAGCTCTCCTATCAACCAGAAAACTCACACCCACCACCCCGCTATTTGCTACCAATACCCCCATTCCACCAAATCATTGATACCCAGGTCAGACAGGCCCTGAAAACGATCCTTACAAATAGGAACATTGATCACGTGGGCCATGGCTTCCACACATTCAGGAGATCGGGTGCCACCTTAGGCTATGACCATAGTGTTCCACTGCAAAACATTATGTCCCATGGTTTATGGCAAAGTTTGGCAGCATGGACTTATTTGCAGAATGCCTCTCAAGCCCCTTCTATCATTCCCAGTACTTTCTCCTCCATTGTACCCAAACTTATGTAGCTGGGCTTGGTGTTTTAAAATTTCCTTTATGTCAATTTTAAAAGCCTCTTTACTAGCTAACCATTGTATAATACGTACTAACATGTGAAATAAAATTGTCAAACCTATTTTTTACTAACTGGTTAGCACACTGGCCCCTGAACTGTTAGACCTTAGGTTCAAACCTTCATCTTCAACTCAGCTGGGCATATTTGTATAGCAAATATTAGTTCAAACCTATCCACCTATATCACTGGTGGTATCAAACTTAACCTATTGGGTTCAAATCCAGGGACAACTGTTTAACCTCAGTTGGTCCTTTTACTATATCTTTCAGAAGAGTCTTATGAAAATCTACACATCCTTTTAAAGTTAAAGGGACGGGTAGGTTTTGTGTAATTAAATAAATTACCAGTTTTAAATATCTTGATGACATTTTGGACAAATAATTTGATTCTGTGGAAATCTAGTACATTAGGGTTAAAATTATATTTTTTCTTTAAAGCTTCAATTGGAAGTATTTGACCATATTTATTCACAATGTCGCCAATGAGGAAGATTCCTTTTCTGAACCAACTAGAGAAGTACATTTCTTCCTTTTAAATTTGGGGGTTATACCACAGACAAGAGTTTAGAATATCTAAATTGTTGGAAACTTGTTGGCGCCACAAAGTTTTTGCCAATTTTTAATCACATCAACCCAAAAAGTATTGGTCTTCTTTTGAGGTAAAGAATCACACCAGCTATTTTCAAAGAATAAATTACCAGTGTTACCATAAGAGTTTCATTGAACAATATTAACCATTGACAATCTTCATCAAATATTCTTCTTACCCAACTCATTTTCAAAGATTTAATAAAGCATACCAATAAAGTTTACCATCTTTAAACTACCAACAGTGAGGTCTGAACAAACAGTAGCTCTTTTAATTTTATCTGGTTTATTATTCCAGAGAAATTTTAAATATTCAGTGTTTGATTCTGAAACAAATTTTTCAGGGATTGGCAAAATTAGAAAGATAGGTATAAATTTGGAAAGTATCAAGCTTTTTATACGGTTATTTTCCCTAGAGGTATGAATTTCCTCCTTTGCCATACTTTCAGACTTTTATTAGCATTTTCTAAAATATTGAACAAAGTTATATCAAGCATAAGATTTAAATTTACATTAAAGGCTATACCAAGAAGTACGAATTTTACTTTGCCCCAATCTAGATTTACAGAAGCATTAATTTTATCTTTGGAGTATTTCTTTTTCCGAATCCATATAACTTTTGTCTTTTCTTTATTCATTTTAAGACCAGAAAAGTTTCCATATATTTCAAGTGTGTTAAGTGCTGACCTTTTCTAATGTTCTATCTCTGTTGTCAAATAGATGCTGATAATAGTTTTACTATATTTAAGTATTTTTGCTGCTCAGTTAAATAGTGACCATGTTAATTTTTTTCAACCATCAAATCCTGGATCTTATCATAGACCTTGTATTCATTCTTCTCGGATACTTTCCAAAGCAGCTTTCTCATAAGAAAGAGTTTATGGTCCAATCTAGGTCCAATTTGAAACCGGGGGTTAAATTTAGGCTACGGTACTTTAACCCCAGTGTTAATTTTGACTCTGTTACTCTGGCCTGTCACCAGTACATTAATAGGACTAACTGAGGCCAAAAATTAACTACCAATAGAAATACTTCACATGGTACCTACAAAATAATCTTTTGGATTTACCATGAAATTGCATATAGTCAAACTTAAAAATACAAGAAAAAAATGTATGTTTATATGTCCCAAAGATCACATCAATATTTAAATTGTTACCGGTGTTAATGAGCAACACTTTACAATGAAATTTTAGCATAACAGTATCAAATCTTGCATTCACACAAGACATTAATGATCTATCATTGGTCATTGCTAGTTTTGTATGTTCAAGAATATTTTTTGTTCATATTTTAAATATGTGGTACCAAACGGTAATCTGATCTAGCAGCATTACTCAGAATACATTTGTGGGGAGGGTAGTTAATACATGTCTCTTTGACTTTTGGGAATTATTTCAGTGTCATGTTCCATGAATTACTAGACCCCAAAGAATTTCCTGCACTATTACCATCACAAGAGTAATTAACATCAATTGCTATGAATTTATACAGGGACACAGCATAATTATCTTAATTGATAAACATTTTATTAATTAAGTTATTATGACAACTCTATATAAAGCATCCAACATTGAGCAGTAATTATAACCGATATGTTAATACCTGGAAAAATGTGATAAAAAGATAACAGAAAGCTAGTAATATGTAATAGTGTTAAACTGAAACTACACATTTAATAAACTGAAGCAATAGATTTTCTTTGTCAATACAACACTTCACGATTCATGTGTATAAAAGTCACTCCCTTTAACAGATATATGCAAAATGATATATAATGCAATAATCATACTGTGGTATGTGCATACATTAAAATATTAAAATTATGTACTACATAAATATAGACGTACATGTTATAATTTTTATAACCACTTGTTCATATTCTGTGTATGTGCTTATTTTTTTCATGAAAATTTTTATTTCAGAATAACTTGATATAAAACAGCTGGTAAATATAAAATGTGATGTACAACTGTTTATTACACTTCATAACTAGTTTAATCTGATTAAATTTACTGCTGAATGTTACTGAAGTTGGTTTATAATCTGTGCTTAATTTCATTATTTTTAGGATAATTTTCACGAATGGGCACTTTTATGCAAAGAGATTAAAACACATTTTCACTGTCCAAAATAGGTTGAAATAGATCAAATTAATACTTGGTTACAATATGTCGTCAGGCTGTACTTTTTGCATCTTATGGCTGTTCAAGTTACATCCAATGTAAACTTATAGCAAAAATAATAAAAAAACGTCCAATACAAAATATTGTGTATATTAATTTGTTAAAACTCAGTTAATGCAAAATATATGTATGTTTTACATCTGCAAATACCTTTGATAAACTCAAAAAAGAATCAAATTAAAAAATATATACATATATTTTATTAAATTAAAGCCATTAAAGAGAAATAAAATTTATATATTATTTTGTTAAATTTAAGCAACATTAAATGTATAAACTTGATCCTTTTTTTCTCAAAAATATAAAGATAAAATAGCAAGAGAGAGTAAGCTTGACAGTTCTTATCCCCTCTCACTAACATTAATCATGGGCCCGTATTCACTAAACCTCCTTTATTCCAAGGAACCCTTAAAAAGTAAGGATTTCCTTTATTTCTTGCTCCTTCCGTTGGGGCCACGGTGGCAGAGTGGTAACACTCTTGCCTCCCACCTCTGAGGCCGGGGTTTGATCCCGTCACGGCCTTAAGTGGGAAAGCTGGTAGTTGCTTGCCGTTAGCTGGCAGTTTAAAGGACACAACTCTAGCGAACTGTATGTACTGGTTTCCTCTGCCCTACCAACTGCCCGTCGTGATATGACCTGTACAGTGTTGAAAGTGACGTAAAACCCCAAATAAATAAATTCTCTTTCCGTCATTATGGTATTCATTAAACATCCCCAAAACATGGGATCCTAACTTTCTTTCCTTGAATTTAAGGAAACCTTAAAAATCTGGGAAATCCATAACTTTTGAGGAAATCTTTAATTTTGATATTTAACAACATCCCTTTATTAAAAAATCCTTCCCTTAACTTTCGAGGTTACTGTGTGACTACCTTTATCATAAAGGGGATTTTGGGTGGTTTGACTTTTTAAGTAAAAATTGAGGTAATTTGTGAAATGATATTTGTAATAAATAATAAAAAAACATTTCTACACCTTTTTTCTCCATACCATATCATTAGATCACCATACTTTCTTCTTTGAAATTTATGATATATTTCGTTGATGTGTCATCAAACCCACTGAAAATGTATTTGATGTGAGTGTCACAATATCTGTATGAAAAGTGACTATTACCACTATGTGTTATCTATTATCAAAATCTTTAAAAATTAGGTATTTACTTCTTCAAATATAAAATAATAAGCAGCAATAGAAAACATATCATAACATTGGTATTATACTCAATAATTAATATGGAAATAACAAGATACAAAAGTAAGGGAAAGATAAAAGGGCATTTGTGAACAAACATTTTAACGAATCAGATGACTGAATGCACTCCTTTAATAAAAGATCCTTTATTTAAAGTCCCCTTTGGTAAAGAAACCATAAAAGAGGTTTGGGGAATAGAAGTTTAAAGACCACCTTACCTAAGGAGATTTTTCACCTTCCTTTAATAAAGGGACCTTACAAATAAAGAGGGTTTAGTGAATAATGCCCCACTTTCATTAATTGTTACCATACAAAAAATCTTGAAAAATAAAGGAATTGGTACATAACCTTAATATCAATCAGTTTTGATAAAAACATTACTAAAGTACAATCTTAAGATATACAATTAATTTTAATTTAATTTTTTTAAGATAATTGTAAATCAACAAAAGTACTTCCACTTAACTAGAATTTCTATAAAACTGAGTAAGGCTACAGTAAAAAAGATCACTTTACCCTGATACCAGTTTACTATACAGTGAACAAATATAATACTTTACCCTGAAACAAGTTTACTATATGGCGAGCTAATTAATATAATACAACAACTTATGACAATACGACTTAATATTTTTTATAATAGTTAGTTTCCACTGAAGAGTTTAATGTAGATTTTTACTGTCCAAGATAAGCTCATATTAATTCCTCCTTAAAAGATATTGTAAAACAGTACTTTTGGAATATTCAGAAGATTACACAAAGATCTCAATTAAACACATTATTAAAAAGCATTGTTTAATACCAAATGATATAATTAAAAATCCTTATGATAGACTTAAAGACATACTAAATACAAAATATTATTTAAAACAGTTAAATGTAAATGTAAATATGTAAATATGTTTCATCACAGAAATATTTAAAGATAATAAACGCTTTATAAGAGTAACTTAGTACCAATATTCATTTTTGTTCACAAGCTGATGTCACTGGATGAAACCAAAGCAATATGTAATTACAGGTTTGGTCACAAACCATTAAAAATCCCAGCATTTCAAAATTTGCTATGTACAACAAAAACTTGTTAAATTTAAATCCACAAAAAATTCCTTTTTAATTTTTTGAGTAAACTTGTGTATAGCAAATCAATACACAAGCACATACACAAACTGTAAAGACCAGTAAAACAAGAGACAAATAATAAAGCATTCAATTGTAACTGTGAACGATATATGTATATATGTATATATATGTTATATGTATATATATGTTGAATTATTCAAGCACTTTGGGGCTTTTTTCAATTCAATAGTCTTGCAAAATTTATATAGGGATCTTCACTCCAAAATATGGATATTTGATTTCGTTCACAAGATTGTGTTAGTGTTAGTACTGCCTACATAATAAAATATTCTAATCCAATCAATGAAAATGGTGTCTGTAAAATCACACCTGAAAATATGAAAAATAAGGAGCATTTTTATATGTACAACAGTATGCATCAGTGTTATAATTATATTGAGACATATCATTAATAATCTGTAATGGGTCATTGCTAGTTTTGTATATGCAAGAAACAAAATGGGAAAATGGAGGAGTTTCATCAATATATGCAAAGTAATGCAACTTCACAAACACTTTAAGTGTAAATGTTCATGCATATGTTACAACACTTTCGTGAATACATGCATCATAAAATTCTAAACATGCAGTTATTTGCTAATGAAAGATTTTAGCTGAATTCTAAATGGACTCTTGTAGTGCTTTAATCTTCCTTTTACAAAGGGAATCCGAGGTGCAGTTGATTTTAGATGCAAAGTAGCAAAGTAGTTAATTTTGAATGTGATGTATTGCTTCTTTTATGACAATTTTAAGTATGTCAGGGAATCATGCCAGTTGAGATACTAACTCAACATACAAAGTCACAAATTCAACATGTTGAGATTGTGGATTGATAATTTGTCTACATTTTAAGTCAACATGTTGAGAAAATAAGTCAACATGTTGAGATATTAAGTGAACATGTTGAGATAGTCACTCAACATGTTGAGATACCAAGACGACAATTAAAAACCATTTTCCCTGTGGCACTAATACTCTTCCGTATAAACATTAATATTAATATTGCAACAAAAACTGAACTCAATCTCTTATGAAATGTATTAAAGATAAAAGAATGTACACATTTTCGGTTAAACCTTTTGTTAAAGTCGCCATCATACTGCTGTGTCCATGTCATCAACCCCTTCAAAAAGTGATACTGATTATTTCGTTTAGTAGTTTATCAACACAAAATACACTTGTTTGTGGTATCCAGATCTACCAACATCAAGTTCTTTAACTCTTTTACATATTTCAATTTTGGGCAGATCAAAAAATAATTTTTTTGAAAACATATTTTTTGAAAACCTGCAAATATATTTGACAATGGGGAGAGAAATAATCATGTAGATTGATGTATAAGGCTTAATAGGACTTTAAACTCACTTTTGTCATTTTATCATGGCCAGAAAGTACTTGCTGGAGTGTTGGAAAACATAATTTAACATTTTGGCAGATTTTCGTATTGAGTAGTTGATTCAAGTTCTACTGAATAGAGCAAAATGTTCAATAAAATGTTCTCTTCCTGTCAACCAATCGAATGTGGTCTCTTCTTGTTACACCTACAATGTGTTTTCTCAATATCATCATGAGAGAAGAAAGTTTTCCCTGGAAACTTTTCAAAAGAAAGGCCACCATAAAGTTTGAGGTTAACTCTGAATTGTTTTTCTAAAGCTGTTTTTCCATGCCACATATACATGCAAAAATATATTTTGTCATCCGCATCTCCTGAGGGGCTTCGATGTAGTTGGATTAAAATCCCGAGAGCATATTTCTGCTGATTTTTCTTCAAGTAAACTAAAGACCCACTGTCTCCTTTTTCTGCAAATGGGCTATCTTTATCAGCACTCTTTACTAAAAATCCCCAACCTTTATCGTCTGAGATTGTGTGGGAATCCCAGATAGGACCTACAAATTTTCCTTTTGTTTCACCAGTCACTTTACCACTTTTAAAGACTTCATCCCCTTCTTCAACATTAGCTGCCATTGCAAATTCTTCTGTGCATGCCACTGTGCCCACATTATTTAAACTTTTTGATAGGGGCATCATTGCTATGTCTAAAATGTAGTCATTTTGTCCAAAAGATCCCACCTTTTGCAAGCCACAACTCTGAGTGGAAAGCATAGCTGTTTCATATTGCATATTCTGGCCACTCCCCTTTGACACTCTTGAAAAAATATATCTTTCTTTATCTCTCTCATCAGGTTCATCGCTCAATACATGCTGTGCCGTTATCGCGTAAAGTTTGCATGTTGTTTCATCTTTTGCAAAACACCCCAGGCTTCCATAACCACTGTTTTCTACACAGATTTGTTCAATCTTGGATAATGGGTCTTCACAAACATTGACAAACTGAAATGGTTTGATTTGAGAACCCTTTTCAAGTTTCCAAACATCATTGCACAATCTTGTGACAACAGTTTCTTCAATGTCAATGATATCTTTATCTTCTTTAAATGTATTTGATAGAAAACTGTCAACTTTTAGTCTTGATCCTGGCTTTACACCAAGTTTGATTCTTCCTTGTGTTTCATAGGCATAGCTGAACCAAGGCTTTTTAGTTTTATCCCTGTTACAAAAATAGTAATTTTGCAGTAAGATGAATATAGAACATCATTTTACTTATAAAAAAGATACATTTTGCTTTTTGCGAAAATATTGAAATAAAATGTTAAAACTCCCACAGAAATCTGATGGGAATAGCCAAAACAAGGGACACATGTGAACAAACCATGTTGATCTTTGTGTTCAGTTCAACTAGAAGAGTTAATGTATTTTAATTTCATACTTCTACATGATCTTATTGATTCTGCATTTAAGTTGAAGCGACCTCTTTCTCTAATGCGGTTGTTTAGCTTTTAAAATAAATTCATAAGCTGATGCATCAATACATAATCTTTCATGATAAGTACCTGATCAATTTCTTCAGTATCTCTGATTCTTTATAACTGCCGTGGATATCTGAAAATATATAATGACTGTAAAAGAATGTATTTAAAATTCAACCACGTGTACCACGACCAGGTTAAGTAACACACAGGTGTAAGTATGTGAGGGTTTTACAAAATCATTGTGTCTCGGTACAATAATCTAAACATTTAGCTGAACCATAAAAATAAGTTGAACAGTTGTAGATTCAGACATATGTTTTTCTGTATTTGCAAAGCATTTAGAATATCGACAAGCAGGCATATCGAAAACAATTGATAGCAGAACTGTAACGACAACAGTTCATATTAAATATACAACAATGTTAGGTCGATTAATGCACACCTCCAAATCAGAAATGGGTGTCTTGGTGTCTGTGTGCAAATTAACTTGATGGTATATCGGCCAATTTCTGTAAGTGTTTTTAAATAAATTGATTATGTTTGATATTGGTCCATCAATTCATGTAACTCTAAAGGTATTCACACAGTCTCAGTGAGGCAAAGCATAAATACTTGTACATATACCAAAAATCCAGAAGATACTGCAATAAAAATGTTATAAATGGATTGCTATTTAATTTTACTTTGGGATGACAAGTCAAATAATATAGAGTCCAAATACATGGAACCTACTACTTGGGAGGATTTAAAATGACAAACATGTTTAATGGTAGAAATGTAATGGAAAGGTTTATCATAAAGGTAATGGGTGGCTATATCTTTTAACGGAGGATGTTGGCATTAAAATATCCTCAATTAAAAGTGCATGTGAATGTTCATTATGCAATCTAAGATCAAGTAGGATACATCAAGGGAAGGTTCCTTGGAGAGTCAATAAGAACCACTGATGATTTAATGTTTCTTGCAAAAAACGAACATATATCTAGTTTCATGACCCTGATTGACTTTGAGAAAGGTTTTGATAGCATAGAATGGATATTTCTTTTCAAATGTTTAATTTTGGGGATACCTTTATAT
Source organism: Sabellastarte sp. h YS-2021 (assembly GCA_964017235.1). NCBI lineage: Eukaryota > Metazoa > Annelida > Polychaeta > Sabellida > Sabellidae > Sabellastarte > Sabellastarte sp. h YS-2021. Next base: position 138,339,483 of record OZ024931.1, on the reverse strand, counting down.
CGTGGATTAGAATTTTGTACACTAATATAAAATCATGTGTGGACAACATAAGGCTATTATTCAGATAAATTTGATGTTTTGAGATCAGTCAGACAAGGCTGCCCTATATCAGCCCTACTATTTACTTTAGTCACTGAAAGTTTAGCTATAAATGTAAGGGGAAATGATAAAGTTAGAGGTATAACATGTAATAATAGAAGCTTCCGAATAACACAACTAGCACATGACATCGCTTTATTTTTGGTCGACTTAGAGTTAGCATTATTTCAGTATCAGGTCTCACATTGAATCTAGGTAAAATAGAATCAGAGATGCCTGTACCCCACAGTTTAGGGAAATGTTTGGATATAGAATGAGATATAGAAGTACTGTATCAGTACAAAGTTCAGAATACTTTCAGAGCACTGTCAATTATACAAAGGTCCAACAATGTTTAAATAGAGAAAATAATGTCTAAGAGAAAGATAATGCATGTAAAGATGAAGTATTAAAACAAGTCAATTCAACAAAAAGATGACAGCATTAATCAGTAAACTAAACATTACAAAAGTCTTTACTTTATCTACATCTGGCATCAACATCTACATTATGGTTTGGATGTTTTGAATATTACCATGCATACAGAAGTGGTAATACATTCAATGCATGTTCATGTGTGGTGTTGGAGCAAAATCTGTGGCTCACTTGATGAAATTCCATCTGATACAATGAAAAGTAGTAAAAGTAAAATTCCTAATGAATTCTAATATGACTTTAACAGTGTTTAATCTGCATCAAAAGACATACCCAAAGGTGCAACGAGATTTTATGGGTCAAGGTCACTACGACAAGGTCAAAGGTCAAATCAAGGTCAGACCATGACGTTGCACACCTACACCCCCAACCAATGTCCCTACCAAGTATCAACTTCCTACACCTTACAGTTGCTGAGATATAGCCCAGACAAGATTTTATAGGTCAAGGTCACTATGGTAAGGTCAAAGGTCAAATCAAGGTCAGATTATGACGTTGCACACCGACAGCTCCTAACCAATATCAGTACTAAGTGTCAACTTCCTACACCTTACAGTTTCCGAGATATAGCCCGGACAAGATTTTCAAACTCAAGGTCACTACAGCAAGGTCAAAGTTCAAATCAAGGTCAGACCATGACGTTGCACACCTACACCCCCCAACCATTGTCGCTACCAAGTATCAACTTCCTACACCTTATGGTTTCTGAGATAAAGCTCGGACAAACTTTTCCCCGCCCCCGCCTGCCCGCCTGCCTGCTCGACGGCCAGCCCACCCATCCGGACACCATGGGTGAAAACAATACCCCGACAGCCCTTAAGGGCTGTGGGGTAAAAAGTGAAATAATCCCACTTGGTTAAAATGTTCATAAAGATATAACACAAGTGTTATACAAGTGTTCCACAACTGAAAAAGTATGATACAACATTGGAGCTTTTAAAACTTTAGGTATCTGGTTCACTAATAAAAAGAGTGATAAAATCAGTCTACTTTAATGAAAAAGTTAAAAAGATAGAGATTTTATTGAATATCACTGAGAGCTTTTCAATAGTGGTGTTCAGACATCACGCCTGTCAGTCCCTTACCCTGGGGCCTTAGGTTTGCAACTACCTTAAAGCACACACTGGCTGGCTAACACTGGAGCCTGTCCTTTAATAATAGCCCACTTCTTAGTAACAGGTCAACAAATTCGAATTGATTTGCTGACCTAGTTGTTCATCCTTATTCTGGGCCTTTGTCCCTCACTTTTGAATCTGCCAGTAATGAGAATGGACTGTGAAAATGATTTTGAAACTGTCTTGTTTTTGTGTGGACTGAACACTTTGAATTATTTTATGCATTTTAGTTTGTTTCAAAGAGACGATTTTTAGTGTTATACAATATTATACAACAGTGTTTTACATGTTCTGATTACTACATCTGATTTGTACGTACAGACAGTGTTTACATGCACTGTGTGAACTTTCTGCACTCAAACAGCTGGAACTGAACTGTCAATGTTTTTGGAACCACCACAGGGTGCAGTTCTTATTAGACAACCTCAGGCTTTGTTTGGTTTTGTACAAAGGGATGGTCAACCCTAATATGTATATTTGTGTCATCCTCAGGGCGTTGTTCCTGTACTTTCAGTATTTATAGATTAACTGTAAACTGATCAATATGGGAAAAAATAAGAATTGGTGCACTGTATGCTTGTTGAAGCATTATCCACCAACAGGAAAAAATGTCAAAAAAACAAGAGTGACTCAGAACATTCTGATGTTGTGAACAGTGGCGTATCAAGTGATAAGAAGGTGAACCAGGACTTGTTGTCAAAGAAGAAGTCAAAGGCTTCTAAAGGTGCAGCCAAACGTATCAGTACGACAGCCACTGGCAAGAAGGACTTGCTTGTCAAGAAGGCTTTGGCCTCAGGTCAGTTGGACCTCAGTGGCTCTGGAGATGACTTGGCAGCGGCCCCAGATGCACAGCAGTCTTCAGATTTGCAGCTCCTGATACTCAAGCAACTGCAATGACAATGACAGACTGGATCACATGGAGGAACAAGTGACGGCATCAAGGGATCACCAGCTGACAAGGAAGGACAAACACAAGTTAAGTACTTCTGCTGGAGTTGTTAAAAAAGATAAGACATTTGTTAAAAAACAAAGTTATTTCAGAAAGTAGTGAGCCATCTGAGCATGATATGCAATTGCCATCTTTGTCAACTTTGAGGTCCTCTAGGCGTGTACAGCGTTAAGTAGATCACACCATAGAAGATCTTGAGTCAAAACAGTGTTCAGAAGGTAACGATAATGTCAATAAAGTAAAATGTAAAAGGGGGGGACTTGTCGATGTTATTGTCAAAAAGAAAGTAACTTGGCCCCACGAGCCCATTTTGGATGGCCCTAGCAGGCAGCGGACTACTTATGATCAACTTAGTCTGACACAATTTGTGCAGGGGTTTGTGAAGAACATATTTGAAGAAAGTGATAAAAAATGTAGGGACAGGATGCTGGCATACCTTGGGGACATTATGGAGGATGCTACTAATTTTGGTTGGGCAAATACCAAAGCATCACATGCCGTGATGCTTTGCGAGATGGAGTGAGGGTCCCTGTCATGGTTTGATTCTGACCGTATTGATAGACTTAGGCATGCCCATGCCCAGAGGGACAGTGTACCAAACAAACAAAATTGGGGAAAAGAGTAGCAGGAGGCCCTGGTATTGCAGGCAGTTTCAACTGGGCTTATGCACTCATCAAAAGGATCATGAAGTTGGGGGAGGGTTCAGAAACATGTATGTTCTTATTGTTTATCTCAGGACAGGTTTCATAGTCATCCAGAAAAAGAATGCAATTTGGTGAAGAAAAATCAAAGTACAAAAAACCAGGTAGGCGCTGTCCAACTGTAAGTCAGCTGGGCAGCAGTGTACAAAGTTTATCTGATGTGTCAAGTAATCAGTGCATTTTTAAAGGAATGTATGACAATGTTTTTAACTCTGATGTATGTTACCCGAATGGGATGTGTAACAAGAGGTCTGTGGCACTGCCAAGTGAGAATGTAACTTGTAAAAATAATCGTGACAGTGTGACAGTAGTTTACAATTCAAAATGTCAAAAAGAAAATGACAAAGCATTGTTCTCCAGAGGGAATAAGAGACGTCTATTGACACAGGGCCGACAAGTTAAAACCCACGTCCCTCACATTCACAGGGCTAGTTGTGTTCCAAATAACACAGACAGGGGCTATGGTGTGACAGTGTCAACCCAACCCCCCATGTTAGTGATGTCAATGATATTTCTCAAAAAATGGTTCACCAGGTCATGTCAAGCAAACCAACAGCTGAAGGTGCTGACCCTCAAGTATACCCACTGATCTCCCAAGTTGAACTTAACTCTAAATCGAGGGGCCACTTGGCTGGATGTCATATAAAAGAGGTTTCACCGGCAATAGACAGTTGTGATGTTGACTTTGTACATGAACCAAGTTCATTCAAGAAAAGTGTGGCAGATGGTAACACCATCACACATGAAAACCAGGAGTATGACGATACACAGGGGGGTGGTGATAATCAAAACTTTGCCCCTTTATTTGACATTAATGAATGTTTAGAAGGTGACAAATACTTGAACACAATTGTCAACCAAAAGCTTAACAACGCCCTTAGTGACAATAAACACATGGCTTGTGATATTTTTAGACTGTAGCGTGCCCAAAGTGAATTTGACTTTGGTTTCATACCATTTTCAGACTTCATATTGCCTAGTGATGAATCCATCAGTGAATATGTCTCATGTCCAATTGAATGTCACAGAAGGGTCAAGGCCAGTGGCAACATGAATTTCCTCAAATGTCGTATCCCTGTACAGCCTCAGTTAAATATTGAAGAGTGGGAAACCCAACTTCAGGGTTATTGGGATGTCCAGTTGTTACAATTACTTAAATTTAGATTTCCCCTAGATTTCAATAGGAGTTCTGTTCTCAGACATGATAATAAAAATCACAACCCTTGATTTTCCAGCACATGTGGACACATATTTAGCTGAAGAACTCAAGTATGGTGCCATAATAGACCCATATGTTCAGGCTCTCATCCCTGATTGTCACTTCTCCCCATTCATGACTCATGAGAAAAGTAATTCCACGAATAGGTGTGTCATAATCGACTTATCCTGGCCCAAAGATTATTCAGTCAATGCTGGTGTAGATAAGAATTCTTATCTGGTTACAGATTTTGTCCTTACATTTCCCACCATTGATGATATCACTGAGGCAGTCAAGAAAGTTTGTAAGGGTGCCCATTTGTACAAGATTGATGTCAGTAGGGTGTCACGTCAGACTGGATCCCCACGACTATGACCTGCTGGGTTTGAATTGGAAGGGAATCACGTACGTCGACGCAATGCTCCCATTTGAGAGTCAAATTTTTCATCGTCTCAGTGATGCCATACGTCATATGATCCGTTGTCAAGGGTTTACAGTGCTCAATAACATAGATGATTTTATAGGGGTCGCGACACCAGGCATCGCATGTCATTCTTATGAAGCCTTACTGAAATTGCTTCGAAAAATAGGTCTGGAGGTTAGCTTCAAAAAATTGGTCAGTCCTGCAACAAAAGTGACATGTTTGGGCGTCGAGGTGGACAGTGTTGAACGTATGGTGGTGTCCATACCTGACGCAAAATTGCGTCAAATTGTTCTTAGCGTCAAAGAGTGGTCACAAAAGCATTTCTGTTCCAAGAGGCAGTTGCAGTCCCTTTTGGGCAACCTTCTTTATATCCACAAGTGTGTCAAACCTGGCAGATATTTTTTCAACAGAATGTTGGAACTCCTCAGAAACAATTATGATGCCTCGACCATCACTTTGACTCATGAATTCAAAAGGGATTTGTGTTGGTTTGATAAGTTTCTAGCCAAGTACAATGGCAGGTCTTTCTTTGATTATAAACCAGTTTTTGGAGTTCTGGAGCTTGACGCCTGTCTTACTGGTTTAGGTGGCAGATACAATAGTAAAGTGTACCACTTGCCTGTTATCAAGCATTTTCAAAACTTAGGTATTGTGCACCTTGAGATGGTCAATATCCTAGTGGCGGTTTGCATCTTTGCTCTTGAATGGCAACATAAGTCCATCCTGGTCAGATGTGACAATGCTGCTGTGGTTCAGGTCCTCAATAATGGTAAGACCAGAGACCCTTTTCTAGCAACATGTGCTAGGTATATTTGGTATTGTATTGCCCAGAATGACATTAACCTTACTTATACCCATGTTTTGGGAAAAAACAATCAGGTCGCTGATCTGTCAAGATGGCAGAATACACAACAGCAGGTGGCCCAGTTGTCGGCCTGGGTGGAGAACCCATTGTGGTTGCCTACCAGTCCTTCTCTGTTGGACTTAGATTATGAAATATAGTACAGATATGATGTAAACAGTGGTTTTTGGTACATATACATATAAATGCTTGTAGTACATATTCTGCACTTTGTTTCAGATGAGAAACACCTCTCCAGATTGATGGCTGGGGCTTGTGCCAGGGTTAAGATCTCTCTAAGACCAAAGACCAGGCGCTGCTATGAACTATTGTTCAGAAATTTTGTGGCATTTTGCATCTGCCGGAAAAAATCTTTGTATGATGTTGATGTCGATATAGTTCTGTCATATCTTGAATATTTGGTAAAAAAATAGTGTGTCCGTTCACATGGTGTCCAATAACATCTCTGCCATTAGGGACCAGTCTTATTATGTATGGCTTGGACTTACTTTTACCTGGATCACCTACGTGTAAGGTATTTTGTTAAAGCATTGAAAATAAATCGCCCTTTAGCAGTTGTAAAGATGAATGTCATGTCCCTGCACACCCTTGAGCGTTTGGTACTGCTATGTGATGAGATTCAGTTTGGTTTTCCTTTCAAGCCTGTATTCCTCATAGCATTTTTTGGCTTCCTTCGGATCTCTAGTCTGGCTCACCATTCTGTCAGTGCATTTGACCCCTCCAGAAACATGACCATTGCAGATGTCACTTTTCATTCACATTCAATGCAATTTGCTATAAAATGGTCAAAAACCCTGCAATACCGTGATAAGGTTCATGTTATCATTCTCCCTAAGTTAAACCATTCTCCCTTGTGCCCTGTCAAAGCTATAAAAATGGCCATCATGGTATACAAACCCACTCCCAGTGAATCGTTGTTCCAAATACCCTCTGCTGGAGTCTGGCACCCATTGATAGACAGTAGGATAAGGAAAGTTCTCAGCAAGCTTGGGTCTGGCCTCCAATCATTACCATTTCATTCCTTCCGGTGCTCAGGAGCCACCCTTGCATACAATGCCCATATGCCCATCCAAAGTATCAAGCATCATGGCTTCTGGGCGTCAGACCGTGTTTGGACATATATACAGCAAGATAACTCCCATAGTGCCCATATTGCTTCCTCTTTTGCCTCCCTAGTGCATAACATGTAACTACCCCTACTGTTGGGCTTTTGAGGGTTTTCCATATGTATTTTGACTTAAACCAACTAAATCACCCAAAGTAATTAGGTATCCTTATACTTACCAAGGGATGACCTATGTAAGTGTTTTTGACCTTTAACCTTATCTCAGGGTCATTGGGGTTGAATCTTGAAACTGCCCAGGCTGTGGGTTCGGTTGTCTCATTGACTGTTATCTTTTTTGTACTCAGTCCTTATACTATGGCTGTCTTAACACTTTGTCATGTTTTTGAAGTATGTGGTCACCTTGATGTGGCCTTTAACCCATATGTAGCTTTAACCTTGTGTATTTTAGAGTGTATCATGTGTAATTGATATATATTACAGTAATTGCATTTATACCATACGTTGGTCTGTACGTAAGTATAGTAATTAGTAATCTTGTAATTTAGTATTTGTGTTAACTATGTGTAATAAAATTATGCTCCACCATGTGTGTTTCTGTGTCCTAGGATGGGGAGGGACTGATCGCTAAAAGGCAAAGTTACAATTCTAAAATCTTTAACAATATCTCGAATGACTTTCTTATTTTCAGTCCTATTTGTACCAGAATATATTCTATAAAAACTAGACAGACTAATATTCTCTTTTCTCTGGGATAGTAAAACTCCCAAGGTTAAGAGAGAAACTGTGATTAACAATATTAATGAAGGAGGATTAGGTATGCCAGATATGTATTTGGTAAACACAGTACAAGTAAAATATCATGGATAAAAAGACTAACAAATGAAAGAGATTGTAAAAGCAAAGTATTAACACTCCAGAGATACCAGAGATTTGGATCTCTTAGTGCAAAACTGACTTTCATAAACAACTATTAAAATGTTGTCTTTTTTAAAAACCATATGAAGCCTGTTGGAGATACTGAAATGTTAAATGAGTACATTTTCCACTCAATGCAATTACCACTTACCATTAGCTTCAATAGCATACCATCTTCTATATTTAGTAGGCCTTTGTGAAACTGGGCCCTGGACTAGTATCAAAATGGCATAACAAAATAAATTGGAAGTAAAGATATAAATGTTTGCAAAAATTTAGAAGGTAGTGTAATTCCAGCCCCTAATTTTATTTGTTAATCACACAATATTACATATTTACCCACGGAAAAAGCCCTATCAAGATTGTGGTATTTTAGGCTGAAGTTGGGATATATATGTAGAAAATTGAAATATTGAACAGTTTGTAATAGAGCTGCAAAAGACCACAAAATGACTTGAGATGACCTGGGATTTTCGATATTATTCAATAAGTACTTTATTAAGAAGAATTCTAATGTCAAAAAAGTAAGTCTGGTCAATTGTAAAGTGTTATAATGTGTTTTTATACCATGTGGGAAGATATGATGGTGTAAGTTTTACATGTAATTTATCCCAAGCCTCTAATTACGGAATAGTATTGGAAAAAAGTTTTTCGTTGACTTATCTCAACTTGTTGACTTAGTATAAATATGATGAGATACTTAGTCTATATGTTGAAATACTAAGTCAACATATTGAGATATTAAGTAAACATGCTGGGATACTAACTCAACATGTTGAGATACAAAGTCAACACATTGAGATATTACCTCAATATGTTGAGATAATAAGTCGACAATTCAAAAAAAAAATTTTTTCTGTTGCACTAATACTCTTTCCTATCTAATACTAATACTGAAATTTCTTTATATTACAATCCATTTGTTAATGTCAAACATAGAAGTTTTTAAAACTGGGCTGTATCTTTAGTTGTTAGTGATTGAAATATTATCAGTTTGATTTTGAATAAATCCACTAAAAACGTTAATCTTAAGAGGTTTATTTCTGTTTTATCCCATTGCAATATACTGGTAATAAAGTTGCCATTTGAATATTTGCTTTTATCTATCTAAGTAATTTTAGTTTTATCTGTGTTAATTTATAGACCAGAGATAGAACCAAACATCTCCTATGTATTAAGGGCTGATTCCAAACAATGTTGAGTACCATCAAGAATTAAAATGGTATCATTTACAATTTGAATTTAAGTAAAACAATTTCCCATATTTTTATCATTGCTCATAATAAGAAAACTTTTTTATAAGATCACAGTTTTTATGTCAGAATACCACAAATTTATCACGGATATGCAATTGTTTGTAAAGCCTGATAGTATATTATATATAAATTTGCAAGATATTGAATGATAGGCCTTTTAGAATGCATCAGCATGATTAGTTCTATTTGCAATTGAGCTGATAATAACCAGTTCTAAATATGTTCTCTTATTTTCGTGTTTGAAGTTAAAGTGCATTGCTTCTGTGTTAAGGATATTGTTGCTCTTTTAAAAATACATTTATTAGTACACAAACTTTAGAAATTGGCATAACTGACAGATTACATGATAAGTACATACAATTAACACAATGTCAGGACCTAATTAAAGATCACAGATTAATTACAATTACTCACTTCACTAATTCCGTTCTAAGGAAATCCTGTCAAATAAAAGTATCTCATTAAAGGTAAAATCTTAACAAAGACGAAAATTTTCAATGATTTCTAACTCATTCGAAATGAGATAAATATCAGTTGAAATCATATCAAGTCAAAGAGATCAAAGTCTAATTATAGATGTGATGTTAGTTTTGAAATTGTTGGAAAAACTATTTGGTCATGTCAAAATGGCCAGCCTTGTGAAAGGGTCCATGATCGAATGGGTTTCTGCAAATACATAATGCTAAGTACCAGGACATTAGTAAGGTTAATATGTCTTTTAATATTGGCAAAGTTGGTTAAAAGGGCATACTGAAAACCAATGTTATACATAAATGTTTTACCTGTTTTGGTATAATGTGCATGTCCACTGTTACCCTTAAATCTCTCAACGGTGTGAGTAGAGGCTGCATTCTTACCTACAATAAAAGGAGTATCACGTGGTGAGCATAGGCTACAAAGTAACATATGAAGGAAGACAATGCAAGCTATTAAACTGGTTTTCTGAACTTACTGTAAAACCTGGTTACCATATGCTCTATTGTAAATAGATATTGTTATTGTGATTTAGACATGACACAATAATACCAGTTCATGGTCCCTGCTGATAATGTCAGAGTGGTGTAAAGTGTTTGGAGGAATTAATATTAAAAAATAATCAAAACATAAGACTTCCAGTTTGTGAACTAAAATGTACACAGTTATAAGCTTTCACACACATACTCTTGCTTTTTAAATGTCAAATTTAGGGGTTTATGTCCCGTTCAACAGCCAGGGACAGTATTCAGCATTGCCACTTGTGTGAGTCAAATTAAGACAGAGATTTCCCATCATGAGATGTCAAACCGGCTTAGCCACTAGGGCACTGAGTACCTCTTTGTTGCTTATTAACGTAAAGTATTTAAAAATACTGCAGTTATTGGTATAGTTAGGGTGAATGTTATGACACAGTTTATTGCACTATTAGATTTTTTTATCGCAAATTATAATCAGACAGATTAGTTTTTAAATGAATTTGGTTTGCTTGGGGTTGTCATGTAGCTTAACCTCTTGGAGGCTATTATTTCCAAAGGATTTCTCAGCAAGAAGGCATTTGCCCCATATTGTTTATTTAGTGGATCATTTTAAACTACTCTCATATGAAAAATTCCCATAAAAGTATTAGATTTCTTTACAATATATAATAATCATGTGGTACAAAAGTAATGACTTTTGAGTTTCTGTACAGTCAGCACTACTGCATAGTGTTTGAGTTGTTTTGTTGTTGCAACATCAATAACACAATTTTGTTTCAGTTCTTGTATTTTATTATGCACATATTTAATTATGATAAAAATGATCAAAATTGGAATTTACTCCCGATTAACAGCCAGGGTCACGTTAGGACATGTCCTAAGCATTGTCAACCATGAGAGTTGAACCCACACAGAGGTGACAGCCTATGGCTAGATGACAAACCTGCTAATCAACTAGGCCAAAGAGGACCTAATTGTGATACTAATCTCATGTTGACCGTTATTGGAACTCGTGTTCACACATGCCTGTACTTATTTATAATCTTAAATAGTGATAGTTCTAAAGTCAGTTTTCTTTTATTTTCTGATTTTGTGATTATTTTATATTTTATTTGACTTGTATAACATAACGTCATCATATAATAATATTTAATAATTTTCCAGAAGTATTCCATTGACCCTGTGTATGTTCACATGGGTGTTTCTTTCTCTGTACATCTTCAGTATATCCCTTAGTTTTTGGATGACCAATTATTTGTATGAATAGCAATAATAAAGCACATTAAAACCATATTTTAGTGACTAAACTCCTTGACCAAGAAACTGCTATTTTGCTCTATTACCACGAACCCTTTTTAATAACAAATCTAAAATCTTTTGAAACACAACGTCACTTTTGAACAACGTATAAATCTTGTACATTAAATTACACAACTGTTGTTTAACTACAAATTTCTGTATATCATTTTTGACCCTGTGTATGTTCACATGGGTGTTTCTTTCTCTGTACATCTTCAGTATATCCCTTAGTTTTTGGATGACCAATTATTTGTATGAATAGCAATAATAAAGCACATTAAAACCATATTTTAGTGACTAAACTCCTTGACCAAGAAACTGCTATTTTGCTCTATTACCACGAACCCTTTTTAATAACAAATCTAAAATCTTTTGAAACACAACGTCACTTTTGAACAACGTATAAATCTTGTACATTAAATTACACAACTGTTGTTTAACTACAAATTTCTGTATATCATTTTTGTTATGCACTTAAAATGGGTGTTAAACAGAAATTTTGCCTAGCAGCATGTGTACTGAAAGTAATGACTTCTGAGAAAAAGTGATTATAATTCTGGGAATTTTCAAAAGATAAAAGCTGCTTTTAATAACACTAATAAGCTGGATCACTAATCAGTTGTCATTGTCTAGAACTGTCCTCTTCATCTCGTGAGAAACTCACAGATGCTCCAAGATCTTTACTATCAATCGTTAATATAAATACGACTGTTTTATATTTCAAATAAACGTTTCATATTTAATGTTTGTGTTGCAATCAGAAAAAATTCAAAAAGACGACAACAAACTCCACAAACTATAAAATAATTGATGGGTCTAAATAAACATAGAACTTTGGCGTCATGTTTATGCTTCTGTATTAGATTGGATCTCAGAATCTTCAACTCTCACAAGTTTCCAGAAGGTTTCTCATGTCAAATTATAATAGTCTTACTGTATGAAACAGAGTTCATTATAACACAGTAAAACAGTCAAAATTGCTAGAATTAAAATGTAGAGATTCTATTTTTTGTTGTATTATGATATTTTTCAAAAGTATTAAATAATCTTGCATCTGTAGATATATTTAAGGCTTGTAATATTTGCCTATTTTTATAGTAGTGCAGATTAAAAAGGTGTATTAAGCTGAAGTTATATGTGTGTGGCAAGCTGTGACAGAACCTCCAAAGTTCTGTGTGGCAAGCTGGTACAGACCCTCCAAAGGACATTAGGTAGAATGGCCTGTTGAGGGGCTTGCTTCTTCAGCTGGGAGGCCACCTTAAGTTCAACCTCCTATTTATTTCTGCATCTGTTATGGCAACCATTGTTCTCTGATGTTGTCCAATCACATATGGCGTTACTACAATCAAATCTCCCTCCATCACTATAACTTCAAATTTTGAAGTGGAAACAAGTATATTGTCTTGTCTTCTGGATTGGTTCGGTGTTGGTGGCTCCTCTCTCAAATGGGTCTCTTCTTATTTGACAGAATGCTATCAGTCTGTTAAGATTGGTTCTACTTTGTCGGATTTACAAAAACTGCTGTTCGGCATGCCTCAACGTTCTGTTTTGGGTCCTCTACTATTCTCTCTGTACACATCTCCCCTTAGTACACTAATTCATAAACACAAAGATGTAAACGTCTATTTCTATGCTGACGAAATGCAGCTTTATGTACACATGTCACACATGAATGCCTCAGCTGCTTTTGATAAGTTGCACAGATGCCTTCAAGATGTCAAAGAATGGATATCTGTTAGCAAACTTAAACTTAATCCTGATAAAACTTAGTTCATTCTTTTTGGCTCCAAGAAACAGAGAGAAAGGACAAATGCATGTTTCCCAACTGACATTTTGGGCAACTCCCTTCACCCCACTGAGTCAGTCAGGAACCTGGGTGTGTGGTTTGACTCTGATTTTTCCTTCTCTAAACATGTCCAGAATGTTTGTAAAGGCTGCTTTATTCAACTGAGAGATTTTAGAAATATTAAGCAGTTCTTAACTCAGGATGCAGCTGTGTCAGTTGCCAATGCCTTTGTTAGTAGTCTGTTGGACTACCGTAATTCAATTTTCAAGAGTCTCTCCAAATTCAGTCTTCGTAGATTACAGTCTATCCAAAAGAGTGCATCTAGAATCGTTACAAATTTGAGTAAATACACTCAGATAACTCCCTATACAGTTTCGCTCAAAGTTCAAACTGGCTACCCTGGTGTACAAGTTTATTCATATTGGTTTCCCTAAATATTTTGCTCCACATCTATCCACATATTGCACTACTTACAATATTAGATGTAATCAGAGTGTGTCCAATTTGCTCAATGTACCGAAATTTCAACCTATAATTCACAAGTCTGCCAAGCAGTTTGGCTTCAGTTTTGCCTTTGATGCTCCCACTATTTGAAATTCACTTCCTGAAGACGTCCGTGTATCACCCACTATTGCCTCTTTTAGAAAGAAGCGTAAAACCTATCTCTATGTAAAGGCATATCCACCTTAGCTCTTTTTCTCTTATGGCGTCTCTGTGGTGCTGACCTATTTCTGTCGATGGACTTTGAATTTGCATATTACTATTGTCTTGTTGCGCTTTAGAGTCCACTACTCAGTGGAGATTAAGTGCTATAAAAGCAAAATTAGAATTAGAATTTTACCCACTACCACATCCCTAGCACACATGATTGTTTGTAGTTTTGTGTTCACTTGAGTCCTAGATGAGCCACTCCTTTTTGGTTGCATTCAGGGTGCGATGTTTGCTTTTCTCTGGTGTCCTGACCCTCGTGCTCTTCCCACAAAAGGGAGTTCTCCACTGGGATTGATATAGGCTTCAGAATTTCTTCTGGGATAACAGGCTGACCCTAACTCTCCCTCTAGATTTAAGAGAATTTTGACTTCACTTTGACCTTTTGACCTCTAAACTTGATCCACTTAGAGGGATTACTTGTGATCCTGTGTTTCTGCTGTTCTCCTCAGCCCAGTGAATTGAGTTCGCCCGGGGCATAATCCGGTATTACAGTACCCACCCTTTCCTTGATCCCTTATGCTTGTTCCGGGACAAGGGAGTTCTCCTTCTGGATTGATATGGGCTTATGTGCACTTGGGACAGGTTGGGTCAGGCAGATCCTGGTTCCCCCCTGTAATTTGACCTTTTTGCCATGATTTGACCTTTTGGGCCTGGTTGGGCTAATTAAGTTGGATCTGATTCTTCTTCGAGTCAGCTCTGATATGATTACAATGTAGTTCTTTGCTTGCTTAATATTTGTTTGTATAACATGTGATGTACTTATTACTATGTGTTTTAGTATTTACTGTATGTGTTTTACCTTGGTCTTTACCCATATGGTGGTTTAAAACTTTTATATGTTCACATGTAAAATGTTTTAAATACTCAATACCTAGTCATTCACACTATATTAACATGTAAAATAAAGCCCAGAATTGAATTATGGCTTTCTCACTCTTCATCTGTGATTTGACCTTTACCAGACCTTGCCTCTCACCTTCAACTGAAACCTGGATTGTCTCTGATTGTAATGTGTTTTGTTGCTTCCAAATATATGTTTTGGAAAATATTACCTCTTTACAGACACACCAATATTTCTTTCTTTTCTGTGAATTTTAAGTTGCACAGTTGCAGGACAAGTCTGTATACATATAAAACATGGCAATTCTACAACCTTGTGAGGGATTCTAGGGCAAATGAAAACATTTTTATATTGATAGGAAACTTCAAAGTAAATAAACAAAGATTTAATTGCTGTTTCTGTCAGTACTTTAACTGTGTTCCGATCTGTTCTGCAGCTTCATATCTCAGAAACATAAATTAGATTACCTAAAGAAATTAACAATCACCACTGATGAATTTTAAGGACTGGGTATATGGTTTTCACATGATTACAACAAAGCAAATATTCTGAATTATGACAAGAGGCTTCACTTAATGGAAATATCTTGAATATATCGATATCTAGAAATTTATTATGAAAGGGAAAGGTTGTGATCTATTAGTGATCTATTAAAATTGTTTTATTGTCTAGAAACTATTCTAACGAATTGATACAGTACTATTCAATTTCTGGTGCAATAAATACCACTTAAAATAAAAAGAGAAAGAGTCCATACAAATGGCATATAACCTGTATACCACTTCTATACATGTAGACATTAATTAACCAATCAGATGTCAGGAAATAACCAAAAGGGCATAAAATGGTATACAAAGTGATATAACACCTTTCTGGTATACTTTTGGTACCTCAGGGGAATTGGAGTTACCTACAATCAGCTTCCGGATGAGACCTCAAGGTTTACAGGTTGAAAGGCGTTTGAAGGAAATAAATAAAAAAAAAACATTAGGGAACCATTTAATCTAATTGTTAATTCACACAGTAGATACATTAACATTATAGACTGACACTTCTATTGTTAATTTATCCAGTTAGCTGTAGTTTAGTCTCTTTATCTATCAAGATAGCACATTCCTAGTTGTTCATTGAATATTCAAGTCATTCATATTTTTTCATATTTTATCAGTTCGTTTTGCTTGTTTTCTTTTATTAGCTTAGTATTTTTTACTTTTACTATTCTCTTTATATTGTTTGTAAACAATGGATTTATCAATAAAGACAACAATACTATCAGGTAACAATTAGGAACTGTTAAGGGAATACAAATAAGTGATGTAGAACTATTGTAAAAGAAACACTAGAATCATTGACTCTTAAAAGTCTTGTTTGACAATTCTCTATTGTACCATAAGGGGTTTGTCAAAATCTGTTCACTTTTGTGAGCAGCTGTTAATGTTTCAATATATAGTCGGACTCAAAGATATTATTACAAAATTTGTTTGTTATACTTTTATTTAATTACCTCCGCCAAGGGATTAAGTGCAATTGGCACCAGATTGGACAAATTAGAGCAAGATAAGATTACAAGAAAATCTAAAGCTTTAGGCAGAAGTGCTCGGAATAAAGGTAAAAGTACAACATCTACCAACAACCCACATACACATGTTCACTCTACTGGTACCCTGGACACACCAAGTATTTCAAGTACTGGAATTGACACGTTAGAAAATGTAAGGAGAAAAATGTAGTAGAACATAGAATCAAGGAATTGCAACAAATCAGTAAAACAGGGACAGATCCTAAGTCAAAGTCCCACAGAGGTGGTCAGGTTGATGTTTTGAGTACATTTCAGCTGGCAACAACAAATAAAGTGCCACGTATGATCAGTTGACCATGTGCCAATGGATGGCAGGTTTTTGCAGGACCATGAAAGATGAGTCAGACAAAAAGTATAAAGAAGCCATGTTGAATTATTTGATTTCACTATTAGACGATGGAAATGACTTCTCATGGTCAGCTGCAAAAGCCTGCCACGCAGTACTAGTATGTCGCATGGAGCAGGGGGAAATTAATTACTCAAACTGAAGCCATTTGCAGAGTCAGGAGAGCACCAAAATAGTCAAAATCATTGTAAAAATCCTTCCAAGCGAAACAGAAATGCCAAAAGTATGTCTGGTCTGTGTTTTAAGTAAGGTACGTGTATGCACACAAGTACTCATGAAACTAGGGGCGTTCTATATCATCACATCTGTTCTTCATGTTTCCCAAAGAATAACAAGGTCGTTCCTTGTGCAGAATCACACTGTAAAACAAACATGAAAATGCAAAAAAAAAAAAAAAAAAAACATGAGTCAGCACATTGTCAAAGGTTTAATCAGAGAATTGTTTGGAATAGTAGTTGGTAGTAATTTTGATCAGGAATTTGGTGTTGATAAAACAGAATCCATTCGCTGGTTTAATACTTTAAAAGCTTTTGACAGTGTTTATGATGGGAGAACTTACTCCCAGGTTGCCACTAAAACACCAGCATTTTCCCATAGCCAACATGATAACCATGGACATAACAAAAAAGGTACTCGCACTGTCATTATCAGACGAAGAAATGGAAATGCCGTATTAGTAACCTGTTCCAAGGTTTGAATAAAAAAAGAACCACCCAGACCCATGGAGGCTCTCCCTTCATTATGTCTCAAGTAACAGGTTTTTCATAAACATCCTGTTGGCCATTATTTTTGTCCTTTTGAGATTCCCACTAAAAATAAGTTTAAACCATGTAGAATGTATGCTGGAAGACTCCTCTGTGACCCAAGAGAACGCCTTCATGGGTTTGGATGATACAGATACAGCCTAGGTTGTTTCTATAACAAATTACAATACCGCATTACCACTCAACAGACAATGTGACAAAGTCAGTAACAATTTCAGTAGCTTGCTGTTGTTCCAACATGACAAAATGTCCTAAACATGACAATATGTTAATCTGTCTTGCTTTGAAAGATACAAAAAACCCTTAAATCACACCGATCAGCTAGGTGCTAAGATACAGAAAAACAGTGACACTTGGATGGAGAATTTGTCCACTCTGGGAGATGGAGGGCTTCAGTTCCAGCCAACTCCAGAGAGTGGGCAGGCGTCTGGTCCTGTCTCTCAACCTTACATCTGCTCGATCCGTACATATGGGAAGAAAAGATTCCATTGTATGTCTGGAATCAGTAAGAATTTTGTAAAGATTATAGGGCCGTTTGGTTATGTCCCCTTAACAGACTTGAAACAGTGTACTGCCCCCCCCCCGCCCCCGTACAGTGGGATAGGATACCTAGTATTATAGAAGTGCACAATATCGTCAGACAAAGTGGGTTCCAAATGTTACATCCCTGTGCTTACAAATTTAAATTGTGACAAATGGAGACAGTACTTAAAACATTATTGGGATCAACAATTGCCAGATTTATTGCAAAAATGTGTATTCAAGAGCATTCAAGAACATTAATGAAAATACCTCGTATTTGGGGATTTCAAATAATTACCAAAACTTTGAAAATAAATTTACGTGAAATGGAATCACATGCCGCTGAAAATCTATTAAAAGTAAGAATACTGATATGTTTAATTTTTCTGTAGTATGAATAATATCATATACCAAATGGGTATTTTTGGCCAATATTTTGACCCGATATGAAACCTGTCTGACTACTGTAAAGTAAATAGTGCAGTACAGGCTTGATTCTATTAGCTTGAGACACTGTCTTAAAGAAAGACAAAGATTTCACTTGTCAATACTCTTCAGAGCCTGTCAAATCCAAACACAGAGCTCCCTCCAAAAAACCTTTTAAAACTCTACCGGAAAACCATCTATTCCAGGTATTTTATTTTTTTAGTTTGTTTTAAAGCTTTGCACAATACTTTAATAGTTAGGTGCCCTTCATCTTGATTAATATATTCAACATGAACTTTCTGTGCTGGACAGTATCTCAAAACATCTTCAAGATCAATATTTTTTACATTTAAACCAATGACTTCAAAAAAAATTTTGCGAATAAGGACTGGACTCTGTGAGGAGTTTTTTTCTGTTCAGTACTGAAAGTACCATTTTGCAATTTTTTTTGCAGTTTTCTAAACATAATTATGTTGCTCAAGAGAACAGAAGAATTACACTTGATCGAATTTAATGCCCCTTTATAGCATCTTCATTAATTATATAAAGCTCTGATTTCATTTCTAAGTATCTTTCATAGTTATCGCTTCTTAACTTTTCTCCAAAGAACAGATATCAGAGAGAAGGTTGTTCTCAGTTTCTTTACTGACCTTTTTCTCTTGAGAAGTATACATGATTGTTTCACCTCATATTCTCATCAACAACATTTCCAAAAAAAATCATAATCAATTTTTAGATGTAAATTATCATCTGGTATATTATGTATATTTTCTTAATTGTAAAGTTGGACTGCATATTTTAATTTCTTATCTTTATCTAATTTTAACGCATGAGATGTATTCCTGATCTTTCAAATGACTAGTCTTAATCTTCCCAACACCAGGACCATGAGAATAGTTTATGATGTTAAGAGATTGATTAATTGATAGCCTGTTAGTGGCACTTTACTTAGCCAAGTTTAACTATTTTTTACACTGGTGTTTTGTGTGCCTAACTTGACACACACACAAGAGTCTAATCTCTTATGAGACTGTGCTAGTTTGACAATAACATTGGTTTGATAGCTATCACTTTAACAGGTATATTATTCTAGTGGGGAGAAGCAAAGACCGACATAGAGGTTGGGGATGGATAGGTGTGGAGGGCGAGCAAAAAAACCCATGACAAAGGTTTGCCTATGGGATATCATTATGCAACCATTAAAATGACTCCTTAGTATGAAATATACCGTTTAAGCCAGAGGCAGAAACAGGACGTTCTGCAGGGGCACATGGGTTATCCAGGGCATAGATATTCTGTATGCAGACATTTGGAGCAGGCAATTTATGTGAACGGAAAAAGAATCCAGTAGAAAAATACTCTATAGAAAGCCCAAACCAAATGATAACAGGTTTAATTCATTGTCTCAAAGTACATAGACAACTTTTATAAAACTTACAAAATAACACTGAGCCACATGCTTTATGCAAGTTATGTACCACATAGCATAGATAATTATTGACATAACCTAATAATAGAAAGGTCAGGTAGAAAAATAGTTCATAACATGGTCAGCTGTGTTTTAGAAACGGCCAAGTTTTAGAGGTTGTGCATTTTTAAATGCTGTTTGGGCATTTTTACTACTGTTATTTTTTATTTAAACTCAATTGCCAGACAAATATAAATGTTTCCTATCAGGAACAAAATATCATGAAATCATGTACTAAACTTTAAAACAGTTTAGCTACCATCAGTAACAATGTTGATACCATTTAGAGAATAATAATGTTTAGAGAAAGATGCATTGATCGAAATTTGTATGAAATAATGTTTCTTTTCTTCAACATTTCATTTAAAATAACGGATTCTTTCTTAGTATTCTTTTGAAAGCAATTGATAAAATTTATAGAACTTTTTCAGAAATAACTTTTTTTCAATTAATTATGTTAGGTACTGAAAATGAAACTGATTATCAGTTAATAATCTAATTAAAACACATAGTTTGTTTATTTGGGGTTTTACGTCGCTTTCAACACTGTACAGGTCATATCACGACGGGTAGTTGGAAGGGCAGAGGAAACCAGTACATATAGTTCGCTAGGGTTCTGTACTGTAAACTGCCGACCAATGGCAAGCAACTACCAGCTTTCCCACTTACGGCCATGACGGGGATCGAACCCCGGCCGCAGAGGTGGGAGGCGAGAGTGTTACCACTCTGCCACCGTGGCCCCAAAACACATAGAGTGAACTACTTATTTTATTCATTGATATTAGAACCAAATGATTCCATTTCATCAATTGTATATCTGTTGTTTAAGCATACCCTATTAAAGCAATTAGGTTAACAAATAGTTTGTTTGAATATGAAATCTAACTTGGTGCACACACAATAGAATATTATTCCCTATGATGTTGTGTCAGTTTGACATTGACCCAGGTTTAATAGCTTTCACCTGAAACGGGCAAATTACTCTTAATTGGGAGTGCAGAGTCATATATAGAGCAGGGGTGTGGGGGGCTTGGAGTATGAGAAAAAACCCTCATGACAAAAGTTTCATACTCTGAAATGGGATGGGGTTTCTACCTTCCGTGCTACCTACATATGCCTCTGTTAATAACAATAATAATTATTATTATTTTAGATTCATTGAGAGATATGGCTCCTAAGAATATGAAAAAGACTGAAAGGAAGATCAAATCGACTGAGAGGCTACAGACTTGGGATACCGAGAGGGAGAAAAGGGAATGGCCACAGAGGGAGGAATGACAGGAGGAGGAAACTGAAAGGCTGCAGAGGGATGGGTTGCTACATAAGGAGAGACACAGGACATAAGACAGTGAGAGTGAGATGGTGGTGGAGACTGGGGGAAACAAGTCTGTCATTCTGTCAAAGGAAGAAAGGGAACATGGCCAATATTTTCCTTATAGATTCTAATGAGCAGGCTAGAGTCAATTTATGAAGGACCACGAGGAACTGTATGACAAGCATAATGAGGTCTTCAAGAACAACGTAAGGCAGGATAGCCTCTGGGAATGTTTCGCCAACACACATAAACTCTGACAAGTTTCAGGTTGTCAGGTTACACATCAGAAGGAAGAAAATTAGTAAGTGTAGGGGGTTTAAGTCAGCACAGAGGCAGCACAGAGACGTGCCTTATCCAGAGGCATTTGCTCTGACAAAACACACCAGCCATCCATTACCAGTACTGCCAGTACCAGAGTAGTATCACACCCAAGTGTGATCAGCGGGTCCTTGGTCAGTTTTCCCAGATGAATACAACGTTACCTCCTCTTTTTTGTGTGCAAGACAGGAGGCCACAAGAACAGCATTATGTAACTATTTGGCTACAGAGTAGCCAGAATTTGGAAGAAAGAGACTGTCAGACTTTAATAAATGAGATAATTAAACTTATAAGTGGGATACAGACTTAAGGCAGAGGAGAAGAAGCCACCAGCTACACCAGTACATTTCTAGGATATCCAGTACCAGTTCAACATATGGTCGCAGAATTTCTTTACCCAGCAACAGGCAAAGCAGCTGGCAGCCAGTCCAAGGGAGTACATACTGACTATTCATGAAATACAGATGATTTAACCATTAAAAGCCAGCCAGGTTCTCAAATCATTAAAACCCAGGTGCAAGGTACATCAAGATAGTTACCTTGCCAGATCAGCCCAACAAAGAGCTTTAACCTGCCATCCGTCACCTCTGCCTTGGTAGATGCAGCAGCATATAACGTATCAGGCCTGTCCAGTCTTTTAGTGAATATTTAGTCAGTCATGAATTACCAGCAGATTGACATGTTATAACCATGCATACCTGGAGACTACCAACAGCAACAACACACGGCATCTCATCCTCCCACCACTCAGCAGCAAGAGCCATCTCAGCAGTCATTGCAGCCCCAAAAGCAGTCATTGTAGCCATCAAAGCAGTAGCAGTAGACTTCCTCAGCTAGTACCTATCTCTCTTTTTCAGGACCATTGCTGTTTAAAGTTCTTTTTCAGGACAACTGTGGTTTAAAGGTTCTTTTCATGACCACTACTGAAAAGGTCCTTCAAAGGACCACCAAAATATACCAGAAACAATAATTCAGTTGAATTTTTAATACTTAATCCCAAACCACCAAACATAACACGATCCCACACTAACCCTTTATATACAGAAATACTAAGGCGACTGAGTAAGTGGATGGGTGGGTAAGCACCTGCACAAGTCAGCAAATGGATTTTTTGGATTTTTTCCATTTTTAAAGTTGTTTTTTTTTTAAATTTGTTTTGGAAATATTTTAAAATAATATATTCTTTACAGGTTATTCAAAACTGATACGTAAACTTTTGTGAAAATTGAAATTGAAACTTTGAATCATTTTAAAACCTTAGCACCTATTTTCACCAAAAATTTAAAGATAACTTTCTGAGATACTGGAGAAGAGATTTTGGAATTTTGGGTTCATTATGTTGGCTGTGTTGGTCTTGAAAATTTTCAATATTTAATGAGTGATATTGCAAGGACTTCTATTGTTGAGGTGCACTCTTACTTTAGGATTTTGTTTTAAAATTTATTTCAAACTTGGTAAAAATTTGTGGGAAAAGGGTTTGATATCGTTTGGAAAACTGTTGCAAATTGGTGCAACACTAACATAAACAAAAGTTATTGAAACTGTTTGGTTGTCCTGAAAATGACTGATAGATGCCAGCTACTTCTGCCCCCCCCCCCCCCCCCCCCCCCCCCCCCGATAGGTCATCCTGATATCTTCAGGTCCTCTGATCCTGCCAGTGCACCTTCATTGTTGAAGTAATCCTACCATAGCTCTTATATTATTGCTTTGCTGTCCTTGAGGGATTCCTGGAGGTTTTTTCTGCACCATATACAAACTTTTCGTTTATGGCTGGCAGGTCATCCTGTGAGTTCTGGGAGTGGGTTCCTCTTTGATGAGTCTTCAGGATGTTGTGTAACACAGCATATATTAACACTATGTCTCTAACAATGCTTGTTCTTTGCTCCACTGTCCTAGTATGACCCTGAATCTGTTCCCTAATATTCCAAATACATTCTCTACCACCCTACTGCCTCTGAAGATCCTGTAGTTATGCCTTTCCTACTAAGCATTTTTTGTTGTAAGTTTTCAATACCAATGGCTTCCCTAAGGGTTTATGTGGCAGAAGCCCCAAGGTGTCATTCTCTATCTTTTTATTCAGCTTGCGGGTGTTAAAAAATTGCATCTGATGGAGCCAACATCTACTTAAAGGTCAAAGGAAAAGAATTTTTTTTGCTTTGGCATTTTGGTAGGGAGGTAACATATCCCAAACATCTATTTAAAAGTAATAAAACACACCACAAACAATCACAGCAGTAAATGTTTAGTTGAACAAGCACATGTACTTCTCAAGGCCAATCCAGGCCGAAGTCTCTCCGAGTGTCTGCACTTTGAGTGACGTCAGAGCTACTAAACAAACTTATCTCCACTCCATGCTTTACTGTGTGTTTATATAGAGAATCACCCAAATCTTGTCCCAGACATATAACACTTCCAACTTAATTGACATTTTTAATCTACATTATTATAAAAATAAGCAAATATCATAATCACTAATTATATTTGCAAATGTAAAATGATTTACTTCTTTTTGAAAATGCTATAATAGAATTAATGAAATAAGTCCTAATTGCCATTCTGGTACTTTTGACTGGGATCCTTTTGACTTTGTTTTAATTTTGCTTTGTATTGCATATTCTAGTATAGTGTCTGTTGTGATGACCTTTGTTTCATACTACTGACTCTATTTATAGTTTAAGGTGAGAGTACTGCTGGATAGTTTTCCAGCATTATCTGAGATTTAATTTAAAACACACTCATAAACATTAGGTATATCTCCTTGGATCCATCATTTATATCATAGTTTGAGGAGTTTATTGACATAGTTTTAACTTGTGGGATTTTGTTTGTAGAAGAAATAAGGTATTTCTAAATTTGATGAATAATCATGGCATATGGATAATATTCTAACTCTAAAACAAACAGTAAATGTACAAAGGTTAATTTGGAATGTAAAACAGAGCCATATTTACATGAGCCATTGGAAAGTAAAGTTCCAGTGAAAGCTTAAGTGTTTTAATCAATGATAATACAGAAAAGTGGTTAGTGGTTCACTTGTTATATATATTTAAAGTAGCTTATATCATTTGAAAATTTTTAAGACATTCATGATTACTATAATTTACCTAAAACTGACATTTTTCTGACATACATCTCAGTTAAGATACTCTCAGTAAGTGCTTATATGAAATGTCTTTTAACTAATACAGATGGCGGGTCTACCTATGGATATGGCTATTTTCATGTAAAACAGGGCTAGCTTCTTATCTCTCTAGCTCTTTCTAAAGTGGCACTGTGAAATCATCCTCTAGAAATCAATAATTAGAGGCTGTGAGTTATTATAAATCTTTAAAATCTTTACCACCACTTCTTTCTGCTAGTTTGATGTAAAATTACATGTAGTTCAACAATTTTGTGTGTACTTATATCCCATTATTAGTCTTCAGAATAATCACATTTGAATTTACCACTTGATCAGTGATAGTTAATTATAAGCTCAAAAACTTCCTGTATATACTTCCCACACACTACACATAATTGATAAAAATATATAATAATACAAAATCCTTTGTAAAAGAAAAAAAATCTTCCACAAGCAAAAACCCCAAGCAAAACACAGAACCATTCTGCCAGATTATCATTTGTAAAACTATAAAGCTGATACTATAATATATTGTGTGATTAAATTCTAATTATGACAATGACTATAACACTTTACTGTTGTAGGTTTTCAATTTTATAAACAACAGCACATGTATGAAAGTTGACTCATATAATACAAACTGTGTACATTTGGAGGGAAATGTTTAGTAGCTATTACATGGCACTGAAATGCCTCACGGAAACCACCGAGTGCAGACACCTGGGTGTTTGTGGCTCTCTTCTTCCCCTGGGTAGTGGTGGGGACTGTAGTGAAGGGGTGTTGACTGTAGCTTGCTTATTCTGCAGTTTCTGCAGGAAGTGTCTTTAGTGTACAGCTGGCATATTTGTAATGAGAAATGATGATTAGCAATAGCAGCTAGGGGTGTCTATGGTGGTCATTGGATCATGACACTGGAAATCTGGTCTGTTAAAAGTAGTCAGTCCGGCCATGGAGAGCTGTGACACTACTCCAGTCTTATTTATTTGTCACTGTGGCATATTACAATTAGCTACGACTTGTCAGTTTTGGGTATACAGTTTGTCCAAAAAATTCCTTGTGGAAAAACCGCTCGACCCAAAGTCAGATCAGTGGGTGGTTCTAGACAAGCTGGGATGTACTATATCCTGTCACAGAGGTTATACAGACCCTTCATCTACCTGCCCAAAAATGTCCACGACTCCCCAAACTTGGCTAGTGCAGGAAATGGTCAGTGCTAGTGGAACAACTGGAAAAAGCACATGAATTATGTCTGTTGACACTTTATATTTTAACATAAATGGCAGTCACTACCGTTTCTGATTTATTTTAGCATGATTTAATATATTATTCACATCCAGATGCATTTGTATCCAATTTTTGTCCATCTAAGCAAGTTGTCCCACCGTGTGAATATTGCCTGATAACACCAATCAGAAATGGTCCTGTAAAGAGGGCTCAGCAACACTCAAGAAGTGCAATGAAGATAACTGTCCACAGCACCAGTCTAACTGAATAAGATCAAGCTGTAATTAACATATTACATTTGTTCTAGCACCGGATATAGCATCCGGATATGCTAAAAAAAACAAAAAATGCAACCATAATCATAGATTATCTTATTTTTAAAAACATACGATGCCATGAAATAGTGCTTTTGCGATACAATGCATTACTTACATATTCTTGACAACTGATCCATTATTTTCTGTTGAAAATAAATTTACTTATGTTACATATTAGCCGAACATTTTCTCTATTACAGATTTCATCTTAAAATATCACAATTCAATTGTTATTTGTGCTGTTGATTCAGTTCAATATTAGTCCGTTTTCCCTAACCAAGAAAATAATGCAAATATTTGTCACTTCCAATAAGAGGCACTATAGGTGGATTTTCTTTCTTTACATTCATTATTCTATTGAGTAAACATTCCATTTACTGCACATTTGCATTTGGGGATTTCTGCCACTTAGATTAGCTTTACTTTATTGACACACATATAAAGTGGAGATTCTCTTTTTGAAAACCCCAGGAGCGATTTATGCTGATTTACCGGAACATCTGCAAGTTTAGTGACCTTTTTATATAAACTTTGGTATTAGCAATATGTCGACTTTACTTGATAAAGCTTATATATATAAAACAAATGAGTGACCGGTGAACCTCTGTCACCCTAGATTATTATCGGCTTTCTTGTTTTAAGATAAAACAACTGTATTTTCTTAATGACTATGGAATATTATTATTATTTTGGTTATATATTATTATATTATATATTATTTATGTATAAAGTACTTACAGTGAGAATGCGTGTGTTCAACTGGTAGGCAAATTTGCTTTGAATGCACATTTCATCATCCCAACTTCACCTTAGAATTTAGTTAATGAGTGTGCTTCTTCATTATGTACTGAAAAAGATTACATAACTTGTGGTAACAGAAATGATTTAAAGTTCATTAAAGAATGTAACAATATAAGGTTTTCATTAGGAAAACCTGATACAATGATTGTATATTTTTTGAGTATCATAATTTCTTGTTTAACCAAATTTGTATATGTGTATATATATAAATTTCAGTTAAAGTGTTAATTTTCTATATGTTTCTACTTTTTGTGCTTACATATTGTACTATGTGTATGAATACTAAATAAAATAAAATGCGTAACTATTTCTGTAAAATAAAGTTTGACCAAAAAAAGTCAATGCTTTGTTAAATGAAATTGCTGATGCAAAAACTTTATCTGACACATCTGTTTTCCTCACTGACGACAAAGTTCAAAAAAACTTTTTTTGACGATGGCAGAGATACTTTATGTAGGATATATAAATGCTACTTTATATGCATTGTTAACATAGGTAGGAGCAAAATATTGAATAAACTCTATTGTATAGTGTGTTTACAGTATATCCAAAAGTGCGGCTAGCTGATGAACAGAAATTGACACACTTGTCTTTCATCTGTAATGTTGTTGGTTTGATTCTTGGACTGATTATCATATCATGGGTTGAAGAGTCTAATTCTAATAGTACTTTTATAGCACTTAATCTCTATCTAATGATAGACTCTAAGATGCAGAAAGCAAAAATCAGAGATCGTAATCGTTAAATCAGGGATATTAATCAAGGTACATGCCGTTCACTGCTTTACCCATTTGTATACATAGAAACACAAAACGGTAAAGCTCACACTTCCGTTTTACTGTTTTACTGTTTTATAGTTTTGA
This sequence comes from Sabellastarte sp. h YS-2021, assembly GCA_964017235.1. Lineage (NCBI taxonomy): Eukaryota > Metazoa > Annelida > Polychaeta > Sabellida > Sabellidae > Sabellastarte > Sabellastarte sp. h YS-2021. Next base: position 138,311,830 of record OZ024931.1, on the reverse strand, counting down.
AATACTGTATTCTTACCCTTTATCTAATGACTAATTATAATCAGGAAAACTGTATAAGGGTCAAGATTTAAAACAGAAAACAACCTTTTTCCCTTTTACTGTTTATGATATGTTTTGGACTTCAAAGTATCCCATAGCTAATTGAGTGAAGGTCATGTCCCTGGCAACCATAGTAGGCTGGATTGTGACGTCACAATGCAAAATTTAAACATGTGCAAGGGTTTTAAATAGTTCATATTGCCAAATTAATGAATTATTCCAAAACTGCTTGCTGAATTTCATTAATATTTGGTACATGCATGACACAAAGTATGGAAAGTACTTCCACTTTATGGTGACCTTAAACACCTGGCAATAAATCTATCATAGCAACTTTAAGGTTTTCCCTTTGCACGACCAAAATTTAAAAAAAACATTTGGTGGATTTCAGTTATAATTCATACTTGGATGCTTTTTGGACCTTGAAAGCTGTAGACTTTAAGGTGGCCTTAAAATCTGAACAAGAAATCTGATGAATGACTTTAAAGTTACCAATTCAAGGATCAATCAAACAGAAGTGACTTGACAGATTCAATTTATTCTTGGTAGATGGCTGTGCATAGACCAGGGGATAGACGTACACCAACACTAAATGTTTTCTAATTAGTACTAAGCGTATAACTTACAAAGTTTAAGGAACTTTACATCTATGAAGTAATATACCAAAGTCCAAAAATGCAGATAACTACAAACTACTACACACAGACATTTGTAAGTTGCGTGACAAATTGTTCATTTTCTGTGACATGTGACATGCATTAATAAGGCGTTAGCTTTCGAAAATAACCTAAAATAGTAACTTGAAATTTAGATGGATAGCTCTGAAAAGGGCCACTTAGATAAGTAAGTAGGTATTACTATTTGTCTGGTAGTTCACATTCCGAACTTTGTCTTCAACTTTCCTCAGTTTTGAAATAAAAGTAAATATTAGTGAAGGTTATGAAGCCAATTAGGGAAGGTTGGAAAGAGTCAGGAGATCATCATTATTTGCTATCTGTTTCTTTCTATATTTGTGGTTTTATTTGATTAGCATATTTAATCCTTTTCATAATTGCAATCTTACAGGTATGCATGATTTTTTATCAAATTTTAATATCTTTAAGAAACTGCTTATACGGAGCCCAGAAAGGGACATAGAACTGTTCTATTATCTTTTTTATCTCATTACCACAAGTTGATAAGTCGTTATCACAAGATACTAAGTTGTTCCCACGATTTAGCAAGTCATTGCCACAAGATACTATGTCATTCTCACAACTTAGTAAGTTATTATTAACTGCTTCCCAACACTTACTAATTTGTTCCCACCACTTATATTAAGTCGCCTCTACCACTTACTATCTCATTCCTACCACTTAGTAACTCGTTTCCACCACTTATTAATTCATTTGCAGGAACCAATAATATGCAAATAGGGGTTAAAATATTTTTATACATAACAGTTGTAACAGTGCCTACAAACAGCTTGATACTATTATCAATCATTACTAAAACTAAATAATAAAATAAAAATTCTTTTGTGATTGTCACTTGATGATATTATTAAAATTATTTACAACATACATGAACACATAATGGTGTGTTTCCACCTAATGTGGGTGTTCCACCACACGACTAAGGCTCCCAATTAAGGGTTTTTTGGAGTTGGTTTAAAAATTTTGCTTAGCCCCAAGCATTCCATATGAGTTGGTAGTTGTTGGTTGGGGCAGTGAGAAAAATCAAACATGTTTCCCACCGTTAACAAAATGTCCAGTCTCAGGCTTCCTCAGGCCTCCCCAGACCTAAATTTACACAGTCCTGTTTTGTCTCAGGCCTCCTGCAACCCATAATCCCAGGTGTCCCTAGCTTAGTCCCAGGAAGCCTGTTGTCAGTCCCTGACTCATAACAGATCTTTGAAGTTTAATGTGTTTGAAAAAGAATTAGTTTCATTAGCCCCATGAAGCTAAGATTGACTGGAGTTATGAGGAAAGAGAAAGAAGGAAAGAGAGGAAAGAAGAAGATGGATGAGAGGCAAGAGGATATGTAGAAGAAAGTTGGAGAGTTGGAGGAGAGGACAGAGGAAAGGACAGAGGAGAGGACAGAAGAGGGGACAGAAGAGAGAGAAGAGAGGATACAGAGGGAGGTTTAGGAGTTACTGAGGAAGCTTGCAAAGAAATGAGAGGTGTGAGGAAGAATCAGACTGTCACTCAGCAGCCAAGAGAGCCAAGGTCTTTGCAACATTCACTGACAGCCAAGGAAGTGCCATTGTAGCGTTTGTGAAGCAGAACCCAGAGCTGTACGACAAGGAGAATGCACATTTCTATGTCAGACATAGGAAGGAGGTTCTCTGAGCAGAAATCTCTGCAGAACTGAAGCTCCAGCCTTTTGATCTGAGGAGGTGGTTTGTGTCCCAGAGAACTTGTTATGGCAAGCTATCCAAATAACAGTCTGGCCAAGCCCCAAGGGAGATGACCAAGAGACATTCCTGGGTCTACCAGCAGATGAGTTTATTTAAGACCCACATCTAACACAAGAGGGTCAGCAGAAGCTATTGGTTTGAGGCAGCCCTTCTTTGACTACGTGGCATCAGAGGGCAGGAGACATTGAAGACATTAGAGACATTGATGCAGTAAAGAGCAATCCTAGACATCAAGGACTACCCAGGAGATCAGCGATACCAGGAGTCATAGAGGGTCGGGATACTGCCAACAACCACTCAACAGGCGTCTAGTTCCACCCATGCAACAGCAGTTACGTCTACTACACACCCAGCTGCATTGGCTTTGGAAACCCTCCATCAGTGGTCACAGTATAGGACGAGGGCAGTAGATACAACTTAAGTGGAATACTAAGCCAGCTACCAGATCTAACATCAACACAGATCATAGAGCAGCCGCAGCAGCAGCAGCAGCAGCAGCAGCTCTACACCATCACTTCTACAGCACTGCCTCACCAACAGTAGCCTCCTCAGTAGCCATCCAGTCAGGATGGGTCTTCGACCTGCCATCGTCCCTTTTCAGGGCCACACAAATATTCCAAAAACAATTAATAGCTATGTGTTGTTCATATTCAAATTCTCCTCCCAAAACAAAACAGCTCAGTTCAAATACTTATCACAAGAAACAAAAAGCCCAACACCCACACCACCCCAAACATGAGACTGATAACCCATGGTAATACACATAACAACATAAGGCCACATAGACAAAAATTAGATAAATGAACGCTAAATATGGCCAATAATATGCCCATTTGTAGCTTAAAACCATGGGATAGGTTTAAAGTTGTAATAAAAAAGTCCAACACTGACACCATCCCTACAGTTAAAGATATTAGGCTATCGCCCAGCCACCAACCCAAAAACAGACAAACCCAATAGCAAACATAACCCCCAACCAATGGAATGACAAACCAGTTTGCAAACATGACTCCCCCAAACAAAAAACAGATAAACCATAATCTAAAGACAAGCCTTTGGGTGGTTATATTTCTAAATTTTGTTGTAGTAAAGGAAAAAGATTTTATTTTGAGATTGGCAATCAAGGAAAATTTGTTTTTAAAAAAAAAAAATTCCTGAATTTCAGTTAGTTTTCCAGAATCGATTACAAATTAAATTAAATTTTGGGTGTAGCTTCACATTGTATGCAATATTTATTACATTTAGCAGGTTATGTTTAGCATTAGTTTTGTCTGTTTGTTGGACTTATGTTTGTCATTGGGTTTGTCTGTTTGTTGGACTTATGTTTGTCATTGGGTTTGTCTGTTTGTTGGACCTATGTTTGTCATTGAGTTTGTCTGTTTGTTGGACTTATGTTTGTCATTGGGGTTGTCTGTTTTTTGGTGGACTTATAATTGCAAAAGGTTGGGTTATTTGGAACAAACACATCATCATCATCATCATCATCATCATCATCATCACCAGGCTGTTGTCCACCATGTCGACCTTGATACTGGCTTCTCAGTATGTTGTGTAGAACCACACAGGTGAAGATAACTTCCCTCACTGTTTCAGGGGGTAGTTCAATAGAGGTCATCATCGCTCTAAATCTTGAGACCAGGATGCCAAAAACATCCTTAAGAAATCTCCTGCCCGTTGATATTATGTAGTTGGCAATCCTTTCCTCGCTGGTTAACATCCTTCTGATATAGGGTTTCATCAGCCAGGTCTTCAGGGCAAACGCATCATCAGCCAGAATGAAGTACGGGACATCTCGACCACCCTGGGTTATAGGTGCTGGGTCAGGGAAGCTTATGCTGCCATCATCAATCTTCATCTTCAGCTGACAGGCATCAAATATCTGGGCATCTGAGCAAGATCCAGCTGTACCCGCATCCACCCATCTGAACTTGTACTGTCCATCAACCAAGGCCAACATTACTACTGAAAAGAATCCCTTATAGTTGTGGTACAGGGCTCCAGTGTTCTTGGGTTTCTTCAGGGCCACATGCTTGCTATCAAGAGCTCCCAGGGCATGTGGAACGTTCCACCTGATCCTGAATTCCCTTGCTAGTTCTTTCCACTCATCTGGAGTAGTAGGACATCTGAAATACTCTGTAGTGAACTCCTCCTGTATGGCCCTGCAGATCTCTGGTAGAAACTTGGAAATGGTGGATCTGCCAACCCTGAACTGACAGGATAATGATGTGACTCTCCAGTAGCCATATATCTGATGGCAAGGGCTAACTTTACCCCAACACTGATTGGAGCTCTGTAATTGGTGGCCTGCCTGGCTAGACGCGTTTCCAGTCTGGTCTTTATCATTTCAAAGAATTCTGGGGTCATCCTCATGAAATTGATGAATCCTGGAATGTCTGTGGAATATAGTTCAGTCATAATGTGTTGGTAGGTCCCCTCTCCTCTCTCTGTGGTAGCCATGGCCTGACCCACATGTTGTGCCTTCTTCTAGGTCTCTGTCTCAAAGCATGACTACCAGGACGAGCCGTAAGCCCCTTACAACAAGCTGTATCAAGTCCAGACAAGCTGTACTGACAAATAAACAGGGTTGAAGAAATATACAGAATCACCAGAATCAGACTTGCAGTCAGTATTGCCATTACAGTTTTTTATGAATTTCTGAGAAAAAAGGAGGATCAAGTGTCGACCAATCAACAAATCTAAAACATTTCTTAATTACTTACAGCATACATGTGGACCTTTTCTATCTGTTAACTTCAAATTATGTTTTTGTCATTCCTGACATAATTTTTTTTGTCATATTTTTACCTCAAATCATGCTGAAAATGGATTGTAAATGAGCACTACTGAAGTGACAGAAGAGAAGCCGGGTTCATGATAGGACAAGACTGGAAGTGAGAAGGACAAGACTGGAAGTGATAAGCACAAGACTGGAAGTGATAAAATAAGACTGGAAGTGGTTAGGACAAGCCAGTTTCTAGGATGGCGGAGCCAGTGTCAGGAACAAAATTTAAGATGTTTGATTTATTGCAGACCCATGGTAACAAGCCTGGAAAATACAACTGACCCTAACAGACTATGTAAGCATTTCTCCTGACAAGTCGCTCCCGGTGGAACACCCCCATAAATAAACATAAGGCTGACCTGGGAAAATTGTCCCTGATCAATAACCCCAGCAAAGCTGTTTATATGACCTTAACGACTTTCTGTGTCCCTGTTACCCACATTAGGTGCTATGTGTTTCAGTGCTCCTTGTTCTGGGTTTTTAAAACTTTACAATTATATAATTTCTAAACAGACAAAGTTTCACCTGTTTCTACAATCCTGCAACTAAAATTTCATAAACTTTTTTTTGTCCTCAGTATACAGTCACAGTGGTCAAATCCTGCTACTGTTCTTTCAGGTTTGAAATCACTGATTCATATCTCATGCATGGGTGTTTGATTTGTATAAATAATCACTATTTAAAATAAACAATTTACATCAGTTACATCTAGATGAAATTATACACTGAAAACTTATATATAATTGCTGAAATAACACATTGTTACTAAGCCTTCATACAAAATATCAAGCACACTGTGTTGTGACATCACTGACATGAGTGACGTCATATGCCTTTAAAAGCCTAACCACAAGTGTTACCTCTCACCAGCACGTGGCTGCCCCCCCACACACACACACACTTCCCTCCCCTCCCCCCAAAAAAGGACAAAATTGGGGAAAAATAGTAAAAGAGTAAAAAGATAATACATTAAACTGTAAAAGGCCTGATATTCATTGGTGCTTTAGTACAGCATATAAACTATTAAAAGGTGGTTTACACATTTCCCATTGACTTGCTAGAAAATAAAATTTAGTATCTAACCCTTTAACTGTTTCAAAACAGTAAAACAGTAAAACGGAAGTGGGTGCTTTACCGTTTTGTGTTTTTGTGTATATAAATGGGTAAAGCAGTGAACGGTATGTACCTTGATTGATATTGCTGGGGTCGACACCACGGAGAAGACAAAATGAAAACTAGGGATAATCTAGGGTGGGTAAGCTTTTTCAAAGAGGTAAGTTTTAAGTTTGACTAAAGAAGATGACTAACTACCAGGGCACATCAGAGTATCCATGAAATTTATTGAACTGATATGAGGTGTACAGTGCATTGAACAATATATTACATCATCAAAAGTATCAAATACAAAGAAACCAAAGTGGTTACAGTTCAAATGATACCACAATGCTCAGGGAAGGGATTTATTGAAGCTCTTGAGTTTTAGGCTTTGATCCAAGACCTTTTGATTTCACTTCAAATTTTTGTCTTATTTTAAACCTAAAGTTTCGCTCATATATAAACCTCCAATGCTGAGAAATGTCTATTGAGGCATATAAAAGGGAGAAATGTCAACATCTTTAAGGCGTTATTAATTGTTTGCTAAAGGCTAGTGTGTTATTGTTTGCTAAAGGGAAATAAACAACATTTTTGTAAATCCCCAGAGGCCAATATTGATTTTTAATTGCTTCTGGTGATATTGCAAATGGGTGAAAGAAAGCATTGTATAAATAATACCAGAAAATCGGTCTGGATTTTTATGTAGTCATTATATTGCAGAGAGTACTTGACTAATACAGTAGGCCCTCTCTTAACCAAAAACTGATCATCCAAAAATCTGGCTTAACAGAACTTCTTATGTCTCCCATATTTCAGTTTCATTGTCTGAAGTTTTCATTGAGTGATATTAGGGGATTTTGGTAAAATTTTCATACTTGATTAGAATTATAAAAACCATTATATAAATTTATTTATCCCATTAGTTGATCTGCCACTTCTTTATTTGACTTAAGACACTTCAATCATTTCGAGTAAGGCTCTTTGTTTTCTACATGCATGACCTGATTGATTAAGTGCAAGCAAGACATCTTCTTAATTCAAAACACAGAGTAACCCAGAGTTCGGGGTAGGAGAATAGTTTACAAAAGTGAGGCATTTCAGTAAATTAATCACTCTACATACAACAAAAAAACAGTATCCACTTAATTTGGTGTTATTTAAAAGGCAGTGCATTTGAATTGTGGATAAGGTGTTAGGACATAGGGCGATAATAGGTTTAGTTCACAGGCTGGATGCTTAAATCCTTCAAAAATTAAAACCTTTACTCTGGTATGGTCATAGCACAAGCGTATGACAGTCTTTGAAACTTTCATTATCCATTGAGTTAGATCTTATTGAAAAGACAATGTATTTGACTGGTACAATTTATTGATTGTAAATGTTAAATTATGATAATGTTGCATTGTTGTTGCTTAAAGGCGACTTTTTGATTAAATGTCAAAGCTTACTCAAAATAATAGTAATATGCACAAAAAGCATACTCGCAATAATTTTACACATGTATTTTGTTGATCAAGACTGCTCATATCACATGACATTTGCGACCACCAACTTTCACATGGCACATGAAAACCACCAAGAAAGACGATGACATTGTATTTAATTATAACCAAAGCTTGTCAGTGTACGGAGCCCCTGATTAGACATTATAATATGTATTTTTTCATGTGACAAGTGATGTGCACAAGATCACCTGTTATGGCAAGATCATCTCATGAGAATGACTTATTACCTCATGCGCATGACTTATTGTCTGGTGATCACTAGATAATATAGAAGAAGAATTTTCTAGTTATCTAATTATCAGATTTTTCCCTATAATTTCAATTTTAGAAATCTCTGAAAATTTACGTTTTTATGTTTAATATTGTCTGCATGAAATCTTGTGATTTAAGCATATATTGTTACTTTTAGTGGCCAACTGTGGTCGATTGTTTATAAAAATAGAATAAAACAGATTTTGGCATCTTTCATTTTATTCTTTGATAGACTTAAAAGCAAGACTTAGGAAATAACTGTCTTGTAACCCTGCTCTGCTCTCAGAATATCCAGATTATCTGTACCTAAACGATGTCTCCCAAGATGTTAGGATAACTGAGAGTGTGCTGTACATTATTTAATGTCTCTTACACTGAAAAAAACCCATCCCTGTACTTCTTATGCTGGGTGGCTCTGCAAAAGATTTATATTCAGTTTCCTGAAATTTGTGTATTCAGTTCTTAGATTTTTAAGTACCAGCCTCAATAGAGCTTGCGCTTATACGGACCACTTTTTTTTGGTCTCCGGACTTTGATGAAATTTACCTGTGCATTCTGAATTTCCCTCTCTTGCTCTCCAATACCTAAAATGACACATGTCCTTTGGCCTTTTTCCCATATATATGTCCTTCTTGCATCTTACTTTCAGAAATTGTGGCACAGAGTGATGACGCTTTGTCTGCACACTGAATTTGAGCGGCAGTGGGCTATGTTAATACTTGAATGGGTGACCGTCTCAGTTCGGGACCAGCTGTGGGATGTAGCTGTTAGAATTTCTTTCTGCCCAGAGACTTTCGTAAATTCTAGTGCATTACTCGTGTCTCTGATGGCTTTGTGCTTGGTCTAGGGGACCAAAACACCTTTTGTCTTGTTTGGTTTTGGTCCCAGCATTACATAGTGGATACAAAGTTTTAAGACAAACATCAAGGCAACTGTGGCTTTTTATTTGAATTTATAAGTGTCAAAAAGGGATGTTGACAGGAAGATACATATGCTGCATTATATTATATGGTTATAATTTGTGATAAAAGTCTACTGCTTAGGATATAGAATAATGACTCAATAACAGCTTTAAAACTACGTAACACAATTCATAAGCTCACCGAATTCACTGATGACACCACCATTACACCTTGAGTAGCACTTTACCCCTTTAAAGTTTATGGATCATTTTCAGGAATTAGGATAATCACTGACAAGACAAAACTCATTTGGATTCACTAGAAGAGATTTTCTGTGGACATAACTGAACATAGAAAAGATTTAAACTGAGTAAAAATAGAATTTGATTCATAAAAAGTATCTTTTCCATTGACCTTAGAAAAATCACAAGCATGAACTATTGTAAAGCAGAAACAAAGGTACAAAATGAACTTATAAAGTGGAAAATAAATTTATATGGGACCAAAAGTCTGATAAAGCTCGTCAAAACAATTGTACACTAGCAATTTAGATGGTGAGTTAAAATAATAGATATTGATAGATTCATCAAAGTCCAGAAAGTTTCTTCGATTCATAATCTGAGCATAAAAGTAACAGCCCCTTGGGTACAATTGCAAAACATATTGCTACATCAGTGAAATAGTTCTATTTGGCTCTGATTGGGCACTACAAAGAAAAAAACACGATTGGGCAACTTATTTTGGAAAGAACTTCTTTCTGCCTAGAATTTTTATTTTCACATTGTATTGCCAGAAATGTGCCATATTTGAAAAATGTATGTACCCGTGTGGTATAACCCACACATAAAAGTCTATATATGCCAGAATTATATAAAATATTTTATGTATAGATCACATAAGCAATGGCATCACAAAGACTGGGGAAAACAATGCTTTGTGCTGTAATATCTTTATAGACTTTCTGACGTACCATAGACAATTTTGTGCATGAAAAAAACATTGAATAAATTAATCTGAATCTTAACTCCTCCCAATGTCCAATATTTCAAACTGAAATTCAATGTTTGCACACGTCAAGGAAAGGAACAAGGGATTTTTATAATATCAAAAATATGCAAAACTTATATTCAAGAGAAGCATTTTAAGCCAAAAATGGGAGCTGATTTAAGTTTAACCTCTGACATATTAACCTGGCAATATATTTATAAAAATATTTCTGCAGTATCAGGGAGAAATTTGTGATTTGGTTCCAATATAAGACAATATATTGGTTAACGGGGATAAATCTACAACTTCTCAGGATGAAGACATCAAAAACATCTGTATGTTGCTTATGCATTGAAGGTGAACAAACCAATGCACACTTGTTTGTTTTCTGCTCTAAAATTAGTGAATTATGGGGAAGTATAAAATCTTTGATCTCTTGGAATTAAAATACCCATTTCATTGAGCACTAGGGGGTGCCAGGTCTGAATCTGGCTCCATGTAATCCCTGTCACACTACTGTGCAGTGGGGATGAACTGTAGGAGGAAAGGTAAGCCATGTACTAGAGGTGGGAAGAAAAATCTTGTTGACATTACTTAATCAAATACAAGCATTCAAATGATGCCAGGAAGAGGTGTTTCAGCGTCAATGAAGCATAAATTGAGTCGATAGGGGTAACTAGCAATGACTCTATAGAACTAAAATACTTTAAGGTAGTTTTAAAGGATGCTACCAGGCCCCCCTTACAGGCCGTGCTTTTCACAGTTTCTGAACTTGGTATGTACGCTGATGTACAGGTCACCATTGGATCTGACCAGCATTGTATGTATGTAAGATAAGCATCTAATTTGCCAATGTCAAACAGTGCACAGGTCACACTAAAGGTCGAACTGACAGCCAAAACCAAAGCATCACCCAAAGTCAACAGATTTTAGGAAGACAACCCAGAATTTTATGGACTGCTAATCACAGGGACATGTGTTGTCATTGTTAAGGGACAATAAAGAGTTAAACTAACAAGAGACATTTTAAATAAAGTACAAATGTCCGTTATATATCTTTCAAGTTCTATTTTGCCACTTTCTTACTTTGTTAGTCTCACTCAGTGAATTTGTTTGAAATTGGAAATTGAATGATCGGTAAACATGGAACCCATTCAAGAAGACACAGTCAGGAGGTTTAATAAATAGACAGTGACAGGCATAGCTTGCATAAAGTCTATATGTATACAAAATTTATTTCTGAATTTTACTATTATTCATTATTAGTAGACATTCATAATGGCTGGCTGTGTGGTAAAAAAATCTTCTGTAAACTCATAATACATCATATCTGCATTAAAAATGATAATTTTAGGTTAAGATTAACTGGAAATATAATTGTTATAACAAATTTTTTTAAAATACAAGTTACAGAGTATATCTACATGACTGTGTTTGGAATTTCTCAGGTTGCAAATCCCCTTATGCAAGCAGTTATTTTGACCGCATTTACATTTGGAGTAACAAAGTTAAAAGACCCCACTGCAGGATAAATTAACAACGAATGAAATGTCCTTTATTAAAACCAAATTAGGTCATTCCTGTTGAATTAATTATTTTCGTTGCAAATTTAAGCCATTCACATTATCTATTGGATACATTGAAGCAAATTGTGCCATTTATTGTATAATTTTTAAGTGGCTAATTTTGTCTATCTTACTCCAAGTTTCCAATTTTCTATCCAAATAGAAACAAATATTATGTACCTAGATAAGTTGTTGAGAGTAAATTGAATGCTATGTAATTGTCCATTTGCTATGATATAAGCTGACAAGCCCTCTTTAATCCAGCATTCTGTGAAGATTATGTAGGATTATAAATGATATCCAAACTGGAAAAAATGTCTAACTGGACCAACTGGGCAAACTGGACCAACACTTTACAATTTCTTTCAACCATGAGTAAACAATGACAATTATATCCATGCATTCCCATAATCCCTAAACATACATTAAAATGGACTGATCAGTAATCAGGCTTGGATATGCAATCCACTGAAACAGCTTGTGGGTTCATACACACATCTTAATAAAGAGAATATTTAGGAAGTTTTGTCAACATTCTGTGCTGATTACACTTTTAAAGAATGCATAGAATTCAGGTACCCACTGGTCTGAATAAACTGAGCTCTTAATAAAACCTTTTTTACAAACCCAAAGCAGTATTTATTTTTTGTCTATTTTACAAGTCCGATGTAATCACAGTAAATGTGTGAAATGGTGCAGTTAAAACGCCAGAAGCTGTGCAAATATTTATACAATGCATGACATCAGACTATGTAGTGATAACATGTCGTTACTGTTAATATTAGGACATATGGATAAATGAATGACAGGATAAAAGTAATAAAACAACCTGTGGCACTAGAAAGCAGGTGAACTAAATCCAACAGAGATAGGTGTACACCTATGACACATACCAAGACAAATATCAAATATTCCCAATTACAAAATATTTTAGAGATTACACTGTGAATGCTCACTGAAGTTGTTTTTATTATCTAGTTCAAGACATCTGTGGCCTAAACAGAGACATGCAGACAGGGCCACTACAGACAGAGTTATGAACTCATCCACAGTGACAGTTTTTCGTTAATATCTCACAAACTCTGTTACCTATAAAGAGGCTATGTATACACAAACAAAATATATTTATATAGAGTTTATGCTGCTTTATATTGCTGGAGTAATCTCCAGTTCAAAATTGATGCTTTATATCACTGGTAACATATATATACAGGAGTATTAAAAAAATTTTTGAAATGGATTTATTTTACTAATTAATCATAAATAATGGTGATGAAACATTACTCATAAGATATAAATGCAAAATATATCACTCATGAAGATTAGCAATATAATATGAGTTCACACCACACTCATATTGTCATTTTTCTGCACCAAACCCAGAACAGAGGAGAAAATGGAGGATGAGAGCAAGTAAACCAATGATGAGTTATATCTAATAAAAATCCTCTACATAAAAAGCAAATAAAAAGTTATTATTGTGAAACATTTCTTAGCATGGCCACTTTAGGGGCCTGCTAAGGCAGTTGTACCTACCTTAAATTTCTAGGCAAACGGTTCCTCGTTGTCAGGAAAACTTTCCTGTTGATTGATTCTGGGCCAATCAAATATGATACGCCTCACTCATTTCATGGAAAGAGGGAAGGGCCACTTTGAATTGAGGATTCAAAGTAGCAACATGAAATATTTTTGCTCTGAAATTTATAGTTTTAGTTGATTTTAGTCATTTTACTTACATGTAATGGTGGAAATGCCCAGTACAAAGAAAACACCAGCAGCTAATGCCAGGAAAAAAGTGACGGCGTCAGCCAGGGCCAGAATCAACACAGGGCGGACTAAAAGGTCTTCAGACAACAATGGATCATATATACAAGACATTGTAAAAGAAACTGATGACCTTTCATTACCTGAATGGGCGGTAGGCCAGCTTACCAATGTACACCAGATTCAGGATCCAACCTTACTTAGGCAGGCCTTACTCCAGGTCATTCTGGACCTCAGAGATGCGACTTCCCTACCCTGGCAGGCAGTGCGTGACGCATGGAGTCATGCAATGCATGACATAGAAGAGGGCCGTCTCACATGGGCTGATAGCACCCAATGGGCTATAAACAGACTGAGTGCATTGTAAATCGCAATGGCTAATAGTCAGATCACAAGCCAAGGTCAATACCAAGGTCAGAAGAAGGTTCGGCTGGGTCCACGGGTCCTCAGCATTTCAAATGACGTCCGACGCCATCACTTACATCATGAAAACCAAAAATCATCACATGTGGGCCTACATTGATGATTACATCCTAATTGGCTCCAAGGAAGCCACAGAAGCAGCTTTTCTTGACCTTTCAGCTCTGTTAACCGAACTGGGCCTCCCATGAATTCAGATAAAAGAACCCCCCCTACCAGGGCCCTTACATGCCTGGGAATTCACATTGATATAGCAGCCAACACCCTGAGCATTGACAGGGACAAGCTTAGCCAAATCTACTTGAATTGCATTCATGCCAGTAAGAAGTCCACCCTCTGCAGGAAAGCTATGCAATCTCCCCTGGGGAAGCTCCTATATATCCATAAATGTGTCCTCCCAGCTAGGACATTCATTAATAGAATCCTGGACCTTTTTAGGCGCAACTTTCAGGCTAAAAAGATACACCTGGATTCAGGCTTTCACAAGGATATTCAATGGTTTATATATTTTCTGCCTACTTTCAATGGTGTCACATACCTTAGGAAAGTCTCAATACCCCACTTTGACAGTCTTCACTTGGATGCATCCCTTACAGGATTGGGGGGTACCTGGAGCAGTAGAATATATGCTACCCCTGCCCTGAACGTCCCTGGCTTTAAATTAGGCATTGTACATCTGGAAATGTTCAATATTGTTATTGCTCTTAGGTTGTGGGAATAATTTTGGGCACATTCATATATCAGAATATATTGTGATAATATGGCCGTGGTTCAGGTGGTGAGGTCCAGCAAGACCCGAGACAGCTTCCTTGCAGCATGTGTAAGAACATATGGTTCCTTTCAGCCACAAGGGACATCAAGCTAGACATCAACCATATCCCAGGCAAGCATAATACTATTGCAGATTTGTTATCCAGGCTATACTCTCCAGATCCAGTGAATAGCAAGCTACTCCAACACCTCCATACCAATTACATTTGGGATAACATACCATTATCATTTTTCAATATAGATATGAATATTTAATTGCAAGAGCCAGTGACGTCACTTCCCCCCTGCTGGCCACAGCCTGGAGTAGAGTTGATCAAGCATATAGACCATCCGGCATCTACAGCTCACAAGACTCATCTTAGGACTTTTCTATCCTTCTTATACTTCACAAACTTACCCCTTACCTTTACCCTTTCCAACATCCTTGCTTTCTTAGAGTACCTGTACCAGAATCATATCTCACCCAAGGTCATTAAAAATTATCTCTCATCCATTACTACCATGGCTAAATTTTATCAGCTGGACCACCAAGATATTTTTCACCCTTCAGTGACTAGATATATTAGAAGCATTTCCACCAACTCCAGGTTCCAACCCACCCCAGGGGCATTTTTGATGTCAAAACTTTGTATGCCATTTCGGTATCGTGTGACCAACTCTCTGACCCACCCCTATCAGCTTCCTATGCATTTCTGCGTATGTCCAATGTAGCCCCCCACAGTAGGTCTCAGTTTGACCCAAACAGACACTTTCTCCAGCAAGACCTTATCTTTGGTCCTCCAGGGGCCCATCTTGTGATCAAGTGGACCAAAACCCTTCAAGATAACAAATCTCACCATGTGGTCCAACTCCCAGAAATTGACAATTTCTATCTATGTCCTGTCAAAGCTTTCAAAGCTCTCATGTTAACCAGGAAACTCACACCCACCACCCCACTATTTGCTACCCATACTCCTCCATTCCACCAAATCATTGATATCCTTCTTATACTTCACAAACTTACCCCTTACCTTTACCCTTTCCAACATCCTTGCTTTCTTAGAGTACCTGTACCAGAATCATATCTCACCCAAGGTCATTAAAAATTATCTCTCATCCATTACTACCATGGCTAAATTTTATCAGCTGGACCACCAAGATATTTTTCACCCTTCAGTGACTAGATATATTAGAAGCATTTCCACCAACTCCAGGTTCCAACCCACCCCAGGGGCATTTTTGATGTCAAAACTTTGTATGCCATTTCGGTATCGTGTGACCAACTCTCTGACCCACCCCTATCAGCTTCCTATGCATTTCTGCGTATGTCCAATGTAGCCCCCCACAGTAGGTCTCAGTTTGACCCAAACAGACATTTTCTCCAGCAAGACCTTATCTTTGGTCCTCCAGGGGCCCATCTTGTGATCAAGTGGACCAAAACCCTTCAAGATAACAAATCTCACCATGTGGTCCAACTCCCAGAAATTGACAATTTCTATCTATGTCCTGTCAAAGCTTTCAAAGCTCTCATGTTAACCAGGAAACTCACACCCACCACCCCACTATTTGCTACCCATACTCCTCCATTCCACCAAATCATTGATACCCAAGTCAGACAAGCCCTTAAACAATCCTCACAAACAGGAACATCGATCATGTGGGCCCTGGCTTCCACACATTCAGGAGGGCAGGTGTTCAATTGCAAAACATCATGTCCCATGGTTTATGGCGAAGTTTGGCAGTGTGGACCTATCTGCAAAACGCTTCTCAAGCCCCCTCTATCATTCCCACTACTTTCTCCTCCATAGTACCCAAACTTCTGTAGCTGGGCTTGGTGTTTTAAAATTTCCTTTATGTCCATTTTAAAAGCCTCTTTACAAGCTAACCATTGTATAATATGTACTAACATGTGAAATAAAATTGTCAAACCTATCTTTTACTAACTGGTTAACAAACTGGACCTTGACCTTGCAGACCTCGAGTTCAAATCTTGACCTTCAACTTAACTGGTTTATTTGTATAGTGCAGATATTAGTTCAAACTTTTCCACATGTATCATTGGTGGTAACAAACATAACCATTGGGGTTTTGAATCCAAGGACAACTGATGTCTACACCGACATAACATCTTCCTTTGATAATGCATACAATGACACACAATGC
The DNA here is from genome assembly GCA_964017235.1 of Sabellastarte sp. h YS-2021. Taxonomy (NCBI): domain Eukaryota; kingdom Metazoa; phylum Annelida; class Polychaeta; order Sabellida; family Sabellidae; genus Sabellastarte; species Sabellastarte sp. h YS-2021. The sequence continues at coordinate 138,295,208 of OZ024931.1, read as the reverse complement.
AGCTACACACTAAATAGTATGTGGTGACCCTAGTTACTTAAGGACATCTTACATAAAATATATTTCAGATATACTGTATAAATGGATTTTACTTAGATACTTGATTACTGATTTATTTAACTTCTTTCAGTTTCTTCCATTGCAATTGCAACATACTAAAGTTGAAATGTTGCTTTGGTAAACAAATGTCTGATTGGAACTAGTAATGAAAATACCAAGTTACTGAATTTAAATACCTTATGTTTGGAATCATAAAATTGCTTAGCAAAGCAAAAATGCATGGATGAATTTGTAAGTTATATCCTAAGAGTGCATAATGCACCACTTCTGAAAATGTATTCAGAATGTACTCCTTACTGTACAAAGTTGTATATTTTAAATAGTACACTCGAAGCACATTGCTTATATTTGTTCTCCAGAGTAACAACAAACTGTTCAATACTCCTGCTAAGAGATGGGTGTTGATCATTACGACACAAAATAATGCTACCGACTAAAACTGTTATAACTTAATGAAAAACCCACCAAACATCCAAACATGAGGGAAGATAGTTGACTAAACACAGCAGGATGGAGAATAAATACCTTCGACTGGGTATTGGTGTATTTGTTATGTATTCTGGTGCTTAATTAGCTCAGCTTTTCATTAAACATTAGAAAGTCAAAGGGACAAGGCACATTTTACCCATTTTCTGACGTGAACACTGATCATGATATTCAATTTGATAAATTAACTGATATAAACAGTGGTATTGGTCTTAAAATGATTCCAGTGAACTGCATTTGCAATTTTTAGCAGAGCTGAAAACAATGAGTATACTTTTTGTGGTGTTATGACGATTATGGAGTGGAAGATTATCAGAGCAGCAGATTATCTGTGACAGCAGCAGTTTAGGCCCATGTCATCTGGCTCAAGTGGTGATCCCAGCATATTCAGGCAAAGTGGATCAAGGAATCAGGCTATAACTGACTGATGAATCTGGCAAGCTAAAGGCAACAAAGGACATAAATGAAACAGTATGTAAGTAAAGAGACAGGTCACATGGCCACAAAATTATGTGTTAGGTGCAAATAACAAAAGAAGATTATCATTTGACTGTTTGTACTGCATATTATTACACATACATTGCTGTTTTGTACAATCAAAGAAGAGAAAGTTGAATGGCATGATAAAAGCACTATAGACAGCATTAGGTGAGCACTTGCTCAAAGCACACCTAATAATTGGGGTTCCAGGCTATATAGTTCTGAAACAAATAGCTGTGTGTATTTTTACCAGGTGGATTTTGTGTCCAAAAGGGATCATAAAACATTGGCAGCATTAACAGGACGTGTGTCCTACTAGTTTTGGTATGGTAAAAGAAGCAGACATATGGTGAAAGATGATACAGCATTATCTAGCTTTCAAAACACGAGTTATGGACTACCAAAGCGCAGTTCAAAAAGTGTCTAGAACTGTGCACAACAAAGTGTCAAATAATGGTTGTAGTCTCAACTAGACAGCGAATTTGGCCTGAATCTTGTGTAAAACATAAAATATCCGAGATATGTGTCAAAAATGGACAGATTGATCCAACTCTTCTGAAAAAAATCTTCAGCTTTCATAAGGATCAAATTCAATTTGATATCAATTTTCAAAGAGATCTAAATACTTAAAAATTATTACCGCAATTTAATGCCAGGCATTTTAGCTCATATCCCCACCCAGGGTACCAACTTGATGGCTGCCTACAGCTCCTGGGTGCAGTATATATATAAATTAAATGTATGCACTGTGAAATCCATTAATTTGCAAAATTATTAGAAACTTTAGAAATGTTAAATATATTGGTATATCCCAGGTTATCGAGGTATTTTTAGCATCTCCATATTTTTTTCATGAAGATCTGAGCAGTAGTGTTGGCGTAATTAGGTTAACAAACTAACAGGCAAATAGACTGTCATAAATGTAATAGTTCTTTGGGGGGACCAATCAAGTGGTTCAACCATCTTCCGTTAAAAGGTAGCTCATAAGTTGTAAACACCCTTCAATAATTTCTGTTAAATGTTCTGTTTCCAAGTTATTCACTATATTTTGAGAAATGCCAGACATTTTGAACAATGATTTCTCACTTTCTTGAGTGCACTGTAGGGTAAAACATTAAGTCTAAACTGCCATTACCATAATGCAAGAATACTTTAAAATAAAAAAATGGTCAAATCACACTTTGGTTTCATGGCTCTCAACACACTTAAGTAGCCAATAGAATTGAAATGTGCACAAATCTGCCCTTTCTCCTTCTGTTTCCTGAATAAGCAAAATTTTACAGTGTCTAAAATTTTTCAACACAAACTTTCAATTTTCCTGGTTAAACTTGACCTGAGCATCTTGTTATCTTTGTTAGGGGGCTCGGTGGTGTAGTGGTTAGAGTTCTTGCCTCCAACCTCTGAGATCGCCGGTTCAAATCTCGGGCCGGGCGCTTCATGTTGAAAAATTGGTAGTTACTTGCCAATGCCCGGTGGTTTACAGTGCAGTATGCACTGGTTTCCTCCACCTGTAAACTACCTGTTGAAATATGACCCCTGGCTGTTGAACGCGACGTAAAACAACAAATAAATAAATAAATTGTTATCTTTGCTACTCTTTTTATTTTTTCTCCATATTCGGGATTTTCGGAGAGATGAAGTATATGGCCTTTATTTTAATTACTTATTGTTTTGTCATAAAATCTTTAAACATTTTAAATCCCTTCTCTAGTCTTGAATATTTTGATTTCAACGTTTTTGCACCTTGGTGGTATTTTTAAAAATGGCAACTAGAGAGAGAGATTTTGAGACTGCCAATAATCATTGAAAGGAGGTTGTAAATTTTTATTTGTCATTTTATTTCACTCATCTCTTGGTGTTTATTCAGCCACTGCCTATTCCATCTTTGACTGTAGATTTTCTCCTCTCTCTGTTGTTCCACTGCCTCCTCCCTCTCCCTCAGGCCTCTCCCCTCCTTCCTTGTTTATATGTCAGTACCTGTATCTCCCTACTCAAACTCTGTGTCTGTAGGGAATTCTATGTTCCTCACACACTTACTTAACTTTTTATCGCCTATGTTAAAAATCAAATCAAAGCAGTCTTTTTACAAAACCAAAGTTTCTCGGCTAGTCAGCAAAACTGATATCTGTACACTAAATCCTCAGTTACTTGACGTTTTACTATAATAAATTTCAAATATTTCCTAAAGTTCACCATAACACCTTCATGACCTTAAAGTCGGTCAGAATGACATACTTCACTTGAGTAAAAATTCCTTCAAGGTGACCTTACTTGCTAACCACAAGATAGGGCCACCTTAATCTTTGTATGTTGCTATTATCTCCACATTATCCATTTAAGGTGGCCTTAAGTTGGTCATTCTGTAATCATAATCCATAAATGATAATAAGTCACCTCCTATCACTGAGGTGTAAGTTAATCTCACTTGGAGGCCACCCTTAAATTAAATCAAATTATTTTCAAAACATACAGGTCACTTTACTTGTTGACCACAACATAAGGTTACCTTTAAATTTGTGCCTTGGCCTTAGTTACCTTGGATTATTAAGGTGAACTCAAAATCATCACCATGTTTTGCTACAATTGTAAATACAACTAGATGCGTTGTGTATGGTTATGCAATAAAATATATATATTCCCCAATTGGGGCTTTTATTATCTGTCTTTTGACCCTGAGGCAATGAAATCAAAGCAGCGTTTTTACAAAACCAAAGCCCCTCTGCTAGTCAGCAAAACTGATATCTGTACTCTAAATCCTCAGTTACTTTGTGAAAAAGAAAAAAAAAAGCTGTCTGAACATTGGCATTTGTATGCTGTCTGGTTGAAAATCCAAATGACACATTACACATGCCAACTCGTCTTTTATAGCCACAGATTGCATAATTGAGAAGCTGTGAGTCGGTAAAATCAAGCCAGCACTGTCGTTCAGACGCCCCAGTTGGTCTGTTGCTATAATAGTCTTGTCAGTTTCTTTTTACGTCTTGTCCTGCTGTGTTCCCAGCTTCTTTGATATTACTGACTCCTTTACCCAAGACTGTCTGTGTATGTCTTGTTGCAGTCACTTCCAGTCTTAATGGAAAATGACCAAGTCAGGTTATGGTTGTTGACAACAGGCCAGTTTTCTTTGAAGTATGGTCAGTTTTGTTCTACAGCCTGTTTTCTGGATTGATGAGGCTGTCTGGTAGGCTGATAGGCTGGCAAGTGCCTCCAGAAAAGATGATAACAGTATATAAGAAGGGAAGTGACTACGACAAAACATACAAGGAGAAGACAAAAACAAATTCCAGGTGGATGGAGCCACAATCAGGATTAAGAGTTGGGGAGAGTCGGTGAAATATCAAACATGTGTGTGAAGTTTGCAGCAAGCCAGGAAACTACAAACGACCATAAGTGGTTCTGTAAGCATTGTTCTCAACCCTTAAAAAATAATTAGTTCCCAACAAGAAAGCCTCAGTGGAACAACCCAATTAGAGATAAATAGGTTTCCCCTCCTTCCCTCCGTCAATGTTGTGTGGACTTGTTCTGTTATGTGCTGCAGCTTCAATGACTTAGAGACCAAGAGCAATATTGGTTTCTTCTGTTAAAATGTTTTTTTTTCTGCAGCTGAAATGTATTGAACAAGACAGATACCTTAATCATGTAAATAATGTGATTATTAAAATAATCAGAGTCAAATAGGCAACTGCTTCCACCTCTTATCACCTGCTGCAGTCGACTTTTCTCACATTTACCCTGTTAAACCCATAATCATGGCACCCTCCCTTTTTGTGCTGTGCCAGTGGTAGCTAAAAGTTTTCCATTTGATTCCTCCTAATGTCCCATTTTACCTGTGTCTCGAGTGAGTAAGCTATTTAATGAATTTAATCCACTTTCAGCCACATATTATCAGTATTCTAAACGAATATGAGTGTTTCTAGTTTTGAGTATGATCAGTTTAAACAGGATGTATAACTTCCAAAAAAACATAGGAAAGAAAGAAACAGGATAAGTGGGCATAAAACGCAGTAAATATTAAAATATTTTAAAATGGTTTAAATATTTACAAAACATATTTAAACCCTATTTTTGACGGCTACTAAACATTTCCAAGTAAATGTTGTCACTGTGATATTTAAAAAACATTCTTTCTACAAATGTTTTTGCTGAAAACATTGTTTAATGTGTATAAAATCACTTAATAAACTGAGGCATGACTGGAAACGTTTTTTTTAAATGTTCATAATATAGGTCAAGAAATGAAGATAAGACTGGATGTTTTTGAAACATTCACCATGAAATTTGTGATAAACAGTATACACAAAATGTTTAAACCATATTTGTTGACAATTTTGTGTAAATGTTTGTTCTGGAAATGTTTCATAAACATTTAATAGCAACTGGTTATCATACCAATGTTTTCTAGCAAATGTTTTGACAACATTCTATCACAAACTTTTTTGTGCCTATATTTTTGGAATGCTTCTTAAATGCTTACCTTCAAACATTTTCAAACAAAGATGGTGGTGAGCAATAACAGAAGATGTTTAGAGGACTTTATCGAAATTGCCCCACATACAATGCCTGAAAGTAACAATTGAAGGGACAAGGGACACAATTTTTAAGCAACTATCTTGCAATTTAAGACAAAAATGAAATTTTTATTTATGAGTATCATAAATAAGCTTACTTGGAAGCAGCCTTGTTTACCACAACTTAGGCATAAGAACTAATTATTATTATCTGATTGATCATTAAATGGTTCTCACTCAGGGGAATGAGTGGCTGACTTCTAATTCCATGATGCAAATAGTCTGTTTTGCTTCCTAACTGTAGCTGTGTGGATATTTCTGCACCAATATGTCTGGAAGAACGTATGCTAAAATAGTAATCTTTTGCATTATCAAAACCTCAATAAAACTGCAGTGAATGTGGATGTGCTTGCAGAAGATGGTCGGGGGGAAGCTAGGATTTTTGATTTGATACACCTTGATTTTTCAGAAAGTTGTTGCTATATGCAATATTTGTTAGGAAATATGGTATTGTATATTTCATTAATGATTCTTCTAACAAAATGGTACACCTGACTACATGGGTTTATACATAAGGTATACCTCTGAAGGTGATAATGAAGTTTTCTAGTTGGAAAAAATATGTAGGTTTCTTGCAAATAAATAAACTTTTGCAAAAAAAAACTCCTGTTCACAAATAACATGTTTTGTTGTAGATGGGTATTATTTAACTTGTTGCACAATTTTGCACTTAAAAACAATATAGAGCTTTTTGTAGTTGAAAGAAAAACATAGCTTGAAAGAATGTTAGTGTCACTGTCCTGATGTCAATATCCAATATCCAATATCACTTAAAACTCTGATATCAGCCATCATTCTTTTCAGCTATTACACTATTCAACTATAATGGGCTCATCTGATGTATCAAGTCAGTTGGTAATTAGAAAAGATAATTGCTTCAGTCTGGCGCTAAAAACTCTATAATTATAAAATTGCAAAAACATGTACTTGGACTATTGACTTTCTACATTATTTCTGTGATTGACTAATTGATTGATTGATTAATTACCTTGTTTCAGTTATATTCTAACAGGGCCGCCATTCAAGTGACAATCTTATTCACAATGTATTTACCTATAGCTGTTCTAGAATTCAGATGGTCGCCCATCCAAGTTCAGATCCGAATCAGGTGCTGTTTAACAGCAGGGATCAGATGGGAACTGGTCAAATCTATGAATGTAGAGCTTTATTGACATTTTGTGGATTTGTTTATATTAAAATTAATACTTAAAGTTTGACTCTATATTACATATTGGTGTCATATACAAGCTTCCGGATTTCTGGTCACTTTAGAAAATCACTTTTGAAAATATTTATACACATTTTGAAATTCACTTGAATATTTATACACATTTTGAAAATCACTTTAATATTTATAGACAAATCCATTACTAACCGAAAGAAAGTATAAGAATACAAAGAATGCTATTTAAAAGTAGAAAGAGAGTAAGATAATACAAGCCTACAATTGTTAACACTTAGTGTGCCGCATTTTTAAAGTGTTAGGATTAACACAAACCAAATCTTCTTAGAAAGGTAAAGGGTAGGGGGTCACGGTGGTGTTGTGGTAACATACTTGCCTCCCACGTCTGATATCAGAGTTCGAATCCTTACCTGACCTCTAGTGGGAAAGCTGGTAGTTGCTTGCCATTGGGGAGCAGTTTACAGTGCAAAACCTTGACCAACTGCAGTGGTTTCCTTTGGCCTTCCAAACATTCATCACAATATAACCCATATGGTACCAAGTGTGATGTAAAACACTAAGTTGAACAGATGAATGGTAGAACTAATTGTGTGCATTAAGGCTCACTCGTTTGTTGCAATTTCCACCCCTGTAGGACCGAGGCTTCGTATTGTTCATACTCATATGTGGTACACTGAGTAAGTTATAGGATTTGTTATTGTTAATCCACAAATATGTCAATATCTTATGAATAATGAAAAAATATTACTGTAACATGTAACATGTTGATTGAGCCTAGTGGTGGGTTGTTTTTGGAGTGTCATCGATTTTAGAAATTTATATCAAAACATTATTTTGAATTTCATAAGTTTTTATTTGAACAGAAAGATTTTCTGTTCAGAAAGCATGTATCCAAGTTAGTTCAATCCTTTCTGAGAAATTATACTAAATGTTACAGTTAACTTGGCCAAGATTCAAACCCCAATCAAGTAGAGTGAAAGGTGAAAGTTAGCGACTTGAACCCCACAGAGGTCAAAGGTCATATGAGAGGAATATGAACTCAGTGTCAAGTTAAGTGAGGAGATGAAAAGAGGAGTCTAAAACACATTGAGGCAATTTTATTTACATGTTAGTATGCAGGTTAAGATATAAGATTTTGGAAATTTTTAAAACTGGAAAATTTGTAAAATATTAACCCTTATAACATCACAGTGAATTATAGGAATCATAGACAAATCGGCCCTTTGCCAAATCGGCCCCTGTCAAATCGGCCCCCAAAATAAAATTACCTGGTCCAATTGGCCCCTTATAAAATAATATATGGTCAAATCGCCCCCTAGATAGATAAGTGTTCCCAGTGTACAAGGGACAGTGTTCATTTTGTAATTCTTATGCAAAAGGAAAATATTCTGATTTTTACAAACTTCTTGTCAAACATTTTAGCTAAACGTATATTCCATTTTTCACATTGATGTATGTTTTTGTTAATTTATATATATTTTAAGACATCTAATATCTTCTGTTGCAATTTCATTTATGCATCAACAGTGCCTCGTAAGCGCTGATGTTTAGGGCTGGCTGCTTTATGTCAACTCGTTACTGTATGTTTTTTTGTTAATTGTGTGCAGGTGACACTTAAATAAATGAAATTCTCTCTCTCTCTACATTGGGGTTACCTGTGAGATAAAGCATAAAATTAATAATAACAATACTAATAATATTAATTATTTTTATTAAATTGTGCAGATATGAACTTAATGCCTATTGTTCTCTTTGATGCCCACAAGAGGCGAGATGATATAATTCTCTGTATGTACATCAAAGGGAACAATCATCTTTTAATGTCTAATACTGCTACTTATCCTTATGTTAAACAGCATATAAGCTATTGTCTCTACTGTCAATACATAGTCATGCATATTTATCCACCCATCCAGCTTGATTACAATTAAATTATGCATTTCTCTATAAAAGGCTTCTTATTGTCTCTAAAAAGATCACAAAAGTTATGATCCCATCTGCAGAGGCTATGCATTTAGTATAATTGCACTTTTAATAATTCTTACATAAACAAGTATGTAATTGATATAGGTCAAAAGGGATTAATTACATGATCCAATTGCCTTGGATGTGTATCAATGACACCTAGCAAAAGTTCTCAGCTTATACATTTCAATTAAGCCATGTCGTTTCTGTTGAAAAGGACCCTTTATTTTTCTGTTTTAATAATCCCGAAGAAATATCTTTATCAACCCAGTCGAATGCTCTCTGCAGGTCTATAAATAAGTTTTCATTAGAACGGTTTTCAACTGTGGTCCTATTTGTCCAGGGCCGAATTTTTAGGGGGCCAATTTGCCGAGGTCCGATTTGGCAAAGGGCCAATTCGTCCAGCTCCCAATTATAGCATACAGTGTCAGTACGTACCACAGTTACAACACCAACATATAATTATCACACAAGCTTTAGAAGCCAGATAGCACATAATGTGGAGCCAAAGGGGAACCAAAGCAAATACTTTCATACCAAATCTCAAAGTGGTGTATTCTGTTAAGAATGGTCAGAGTCAGGATAAAGTGACAAAATCGAGAGGGGGGGAACAGGGACAGCCTGGCCCTCCTGGGATCCATCCGGTTCCGAAAAGGGGAGAGAACTCACCCAGTCGAAAGAGTCTCAAAATTTAACCAGTGGCCTACATCAACCCAACAGGGGATCTCCCCTAAGCGGAGACAAAGCTAAGGGGGTCCCAGCCACTAGCAAAGGAAAATTTCCTTTGAAAAAGTCTCAACATAAACAGTGACCTAACTAATTCATGATTTAAAGAATTACTCCCCTAAATTGAGACAAAAGAAGGGGGTCCCAGTCACTGAGGTCAAAGCCAAAAGTCGCAAACGACTCATGGATCCCTACTTATTCCCCCGAATGGTAGGGATACCGAAAGGGGGGGGGGGGGGGTATTTGTGCAAGAGGGGGGGATGGTGGGTGATTTCATGTGTATTCTTTGGCTCTCAAGTTCAAAATGAATCTCACAAAGAAAGGTGGGAAGTAATGAAGCGTAGCTAATTTCTATTGGATAGCCCCAAGAAGAAACCACTAGATTAAGGTAGCCAGTGAACTGCCCCAGCAGGCTCCTACATAGCCGTGCTAGACACTGTGATAAAGACAAACAGCTTGATATTTTCCTGGATAGATAATATTCTAGAATCAGAACTACTAATTATATCAATGTCAATATTTAAAATTTCCTGTTTATTCTGTACTTTTATTCTTATTTTCTATGGTATTGTGGTCTTGTCTCGACTGCCTCCTACAGCCATCATATTACAAGACAAAAAAGAGCTGTAAAAACCTTCCCTAGTGTCACTAGCTGTGTTTCTACATGCATACATTTGCAAAAAGAACCTCTTTGATGTTCACATGCTATAAACTCAATACAGCCTGCCCAATTTTTGATTATAAGTCTGATTACATTCTGTGTTGTAATAGGATGCAATATTAAGACCAGGCTCCATATATATAAATATATATATATATTACTGTGGTCCATTCCAGTTATTTGATAACACAATAAAGAAGAACACATTGTATCCAATAAGTTTATTTCAAAAGAAAGTTCTTTTTATTTAGCATATTTATGTTTTCTATTCTTAAGTACTAACCATACAAACAAAAATGACAGGTGTTATATTTTAGATTCAAAATTCATTACAAAGAGCCGTCCTTGTGAGTCTTATTCATTGTCTGAATGCTTTGATATTTCCAAGTCCAAACAAAATTTGATAATTTATTAAAATTATTGTACTGTTGTAACATGCTGACTCTTGTCCATAATAACATGTTGCAGAGAAAAATATAGAAAGAAATATCCTCAGGTAAATGAAAAGTCAATAATTTTCACACAAAATGAAAGTTACAGCAACCTGCATTGAGAAAAAACCTTTCACACTAAAGCTGGCTACAGCATTTTGGATACTTATTTTTGTAAAGCAAAGCATTTAACACACAGAACAATGAAAACAACAGATTGTAACCATAAACAAAAACCAATATTACTTCATCAAGGCTAAACAAACATAAATAATTTCATGTATCAGCATTTTACAATTTTGTTGTAAAACAATGGCAAAGATATTTAACACACAAGAGATAGAACAACACCTAAAAAGTCACAATGTTTCAGTAGAAAAACTGCATTCTTGCACCACTTGGATTCAGTCTCTTAACTCTTAATGGTGGACAGGAATTTTATTTGTAAAACAATGAAAGGTTGCACAACTTAAGTGGAGTGAGCAGAAAAAGAATTCACTAAGGTACCTAATGTAGCAGGACAGGACCATTCAGTCCCAGAATAAAGCCAGATGGAGTTTAGGCTAATTCACAATACAACTTTCATGTAACATATTAAATTCATAATTTTGTAAACAACTGAGTAAGTTAACATACATTTCACAAGACCATAGTAACAGTGGCATTATTAGTCAATTGTGAAGTGGGTGAAGAGTATCAGAATCATAATAGTATGATTTAGAAGAACCAGTGATTGGCATAAACCAAATAATCTTACAAATTAAAGGGGTTGGGACACAATGAATTCAAGCATTTTTTCTATATGCAAAAGTAAAAATGTTTACAAATAAAAATATTCAAAACCCTATCAATACAAATGGAGAAATATTTTCTGTAGTAATATGAAGTCACAAAAGCAATTCTGGCACATGTTGCAAAACTTTTGAAAAATTTCTGTTCAAGTTCAGCACAGGCATTCATTTGAATGTAGAATACACACTGTGAAATAATTTTATATGAAAATACAGCTTATAAATTTGGAAAGCTGATTCTAACTTCCTTAACATACTTCACTAAAATTTAAGGTCTATCAAGAAAGCTTCTGTATGTCAGTTGTTTTAGGGTGACCAGGCTGTTTTAAGTTTCATCAATTTTAAGAAACATATGTCAGCAATGACCAGTTTCTCTTAAAGATTTTAAGAAACAATTTTTGCTAACCAAAAAAATTTAAAATATCCCAAAATAGTTTCTGAATAACATATAAACTATATATATAAAACATAAACACAGTTTTTTCTATTTTTGTTCCTGATAAATATTCATTGCAAATTATAATGACATCAATATACTGCTTTAAACTACAATAAAAGAAATTAAATACAAAATAATTTACATACAATGCATTTGTAAAATAAAAATAAAAGGTTTTATACCTAAAATAACATGCATATCTTTAGATACACTGGATAAACAATAATTGTTGGAAACTATATATAGTTCTGTATAACAATGATGGGGAAAAAACTGGTCAAAGAACAGTTTCATTTGTCAATATCTGATACTAGTAGATTAAAATTAGAAAATTCCAAGATTTTTTGTCCTTTTCACATCTTTTCTGTAACAATGGTGTCTCATTATGTTGGTAAAAATGGTACATTAACAGTGACTGGGTAGCTAGTCTTGTGCATAAGGCTTTCATTCACATATAAATATTGTTTATTCATAACTGAACCTCTCGTTCTGTAAAATAAAGTTGATGTTTCCTGAAAACAAAAACAACATCATATGTGAATATGGATCTTCTTCACTATCTGACATAATTATATACAAAAGAATTGCTGTATTAGGAGTATCTTATATGACGAAAAATTTGCTCAACGAATACCACAGGGGATAAAATATGAACCTTGCAGGAGCTAACATAAAATCACTGTATCTCTTGTTGCTTAATAGATTATTTTGTCTTTCAAGCTGAATTATCACCCTGGATCTCTGTTTATAAAATTTAAAATTTGTGACATATTTTGCAAAGTATTTTTAGTCCTTGATTATATCTCAAAAGGTGAAAACGATGTTTGGGGGAACATATAGGGTTCTAAATAGTATTGTGACTGATACACAACTTTGCATAGTTTGCTGATATTTATAACGTCATGGAACTTTAAAATGTGAACAATTTTAAAAAAATGTAAGAAACAGAGTAGTAATCACAGTTTGTTACCTTAGAAAATACTCAAGAGTACTTGGACTTATTTTCATCAATTTGAAACAAAATTCAGTGTGACTCGACCTCGAGAAGATGGTTGTATACATTGTGTTCATCACAATCAGTACTGGTCAGTGAACAAGCAATGAAGTATAAAGATGGACTAGATTTCCAGCGATTGTTGACAATGGCACAAGGAACAGAAGCTTTGATTTTACTGCTGTTTCACTGTCTGTATTCAGCAAATTTTAAAGGATTTTTATCATTGCATCCATAAGTTCTTGGGACATGGTAGAGGTGTACATTATATGTGTAATTTTCTATTACTCGATACTTTCTAACAACAGAGGAAAAAAGGGCTCTTAGTAGTTATTTCTTATTGTTTGTTATGCAAATTTGGAAAGATTACAGTTTGTGTTATTTATTCATACATTTCTAGTCCTGAGTGGAATGTTTTAAGTAGGATTATGGATTGCTTATGAACACATTTGACTGGATCAGCAGTGGTGTGAATAAATGCAAACTATCACTCTGCATATGTTTGGCAGCGTAACATAAATTTAAACCTTTAAGCTAAAAACTGTAACACAGCTGCAAAAATAGGAAAATGATAGCGTTTCCCCAATATTTGCAACTGAGCAATATTTTCTCAAATTGCAAACTTTGTTAAAATGTGAAATGTATACAGTATGGACTATTTGCAAAAATAGTGAGCCGTAGCTGCCACTTGCAAAACGTCAGATGACACAATTAAATTGATCACAAACAGATGTTTTTAAACATGTATCAAAATATCAATATTTTCTTCCACTTAGTCATACACTCAAAATTTTTAAAACCATTTATGTCATAAAAACAGTCTCCCACCATGCATTCCTATGATCCAAATCCAATTAATATAAATGAAATTGGCCAATTAGTTTTGGAATAATAGCCATGGGCTCAATTAGCTCAGGGTTGTAATAACGAGTTGTTTCTGATACTTCATGGGGATGTTTCATTGGTGCAGTCTTGTTATTAACTAAGGATTTTGGGGGTCGGCAGAAACGTTTATGAGTTGGTTATGGTCAGTTACACTTCCTCGGCTTGTCACTATGGGTCTGCAAAATATCAAAGATGCTTGATATTTCATCAACCCTCAATGACTCATGATCCTGACCTTGGCTCTGCCCATCTATGGTGTGTCTCTTCAACTTGTTGTAGACACTTGCCGTCTTGTGTGGAAGTACTTGCCAGCCTCTTCTGGTTCAGTATCTGGGTATCACCCACGTCAGCCCTTAGAACCGTGAAGGCTACACTTGAAAGGAATTCAGCCTGTTGGAAACAAGCCCAACTTGACTTGGTTACTTCCTATCAAAACAGGAAGTCCTTGGTTGCAGAGATGGCAACATTGCAGCAGGACAACCCAGGAACACTTTAAGGTAAGCCATAAAACAAAACTGACAAGGTCTTTATAGCAACAGACAAGCAGGGAAGTGTGTAGGACAGGCCAGTTTCATTTTACTGACCTGGGGCTTATCGGTTATGCAATCTGTGGAGAAAAGGCAACTCAGTTTGCAGAATGCATCATTTTGATTTTCAACTCTGATGGATTACAACTGGCAGAGTTAAGATAGGCTTTTGGGCTTTTTACAAATTGATTTAGGATTTAGTGTTCAGTTATTTGGCTAGCTGATAGGCTTTGTTTTTTAACAAATGCTGCTTTGATTTGATTTGTAAGATGGGTTCTAAAAAGGAAGAAAGAATTTGAGGAAGATAGTCCCCCCAAACACACAGTTTGAATTGGGAGATACAACTGCTGACAATAGAGGAAGTAGGAGTGAGCACATAAGGAGAGGGACGAAGCCAGAAGGGCAGAGACACCAAGTCCACAAAGCAGGCAGTTGCCGAAAAAAGATCCAAAACTGAGGGTGGGGAAGAGGTCTGCACATCTCAATTACAATCCAGGTAGAAGAAATGACTCAGACGAAGAGGCTATCATGAACTGTAGTTTCCTATTCTCTCTTCCCTTGTTAGTTGTCTTTTGCTGTAAGGTTTAATAAGCTATGGTTTCATGACAAAGGTGTCGTTACCCTGCAAAAAGTAGTGGAAATGTTGCTCGCCCTCCCCCAGAGGTTCAGGTGCCGGAAACTCCAAGGAGCCTTCCTTGATCTTCTTCTTCAACTTGCTGAAGATCCACTTGACCCAACATCTAGAAGGAATCTGTAGTCTGCGTAAACCAGGGCTAGAAATACCAGGGAAAAGAACCCTTTGTGGTGTTAATATTTACTTCCAGATCTTTTGGCTTCTTTATTGCGATATGAGATTCGTATATCTCCCTATCTAGACTCTGTCAGAAAGTAGGTTAAAACCTACCTGCACACCAAGGTATACCTACCTTAGTCATAATCATCCCATAGTGTTCTCTGTGGTGCTTGACGTCATTTCTGTAACTGGATAATACAATTGGTTGACTGTTTTTGGTTCTGTCAGGATTATCTTAGTAAAGGGGAGATTAATTGCTATAAAAGTTCAATTCAAATTAAAATTAGATACGTTGGGGGTGTGGGGGACATTCCATCTGATTCTGAACTTATCATTCTGTTTCCAGTCTTCAGGAGGGGTAGGGCATGTCAAATACTGTTTCTGGAATTCATCAAGGATTGGGGATGAATTTACATATGGTGTTTTGGCCAACCAGCCAGTGGTATTGTAAGGATGTGTACGTTTCTCATTTTTGCTAGGTGTCTCAGTGTTATTACCAATTTCAATCCAACTTCAATGGGCTTCCTGAAATTTGTGACTTCCTTCTTGATGTGATGGTAGATGCATTCTTGAATGAGGTCAAAAACTGCTGTTGGAACCCTGACAAAATTCTGGTAACCTGGGATATCAGTCTGTAATAAGTTGGCCAGGAGGTTCCTACAGCATTATGTTCTTGTCCTTAAAGGATCCATGAAAGAGGGTTGGCTGGCTCTCTTTTTCTCCTGAGTGGTGGTGGGGCTGAGCTGAATGTGCTGGTTCTATGGTGGTCCTGAGTTCAGATGAGTCTTTTTCTGTCAGAATGAACATTAATAAAATGTGACTCAATAAACACAAGGTCCTAAACCTCTGTAGAAGTCTCTCTGTTTAAAAACTAAAATCTATCCAGCAGGGGGATTGGAATACTGGTCCAGTCTTGTTGGTTTGTCACTATAACTTTGTCATTGTCTGATGCAGTTTGTCAATTAGGGGTTTATGGTTCGACCAGGTAATTTCCCATCTAGCCTTAGAGGAAACACCCCGACCTCAAGTCAGGATCTTGCTCCAGAGAAGCCGGGATACACTACATCTTGACTGGGAGGTGTTAAAATCATTAGGTTCAAATCATGTGGATATTGCCCTGGGGACGAATGATACCTATATATCAAATATAAATGAAATCAACAATGTAATTTTGTGAAGATTGGCACTGTACAGCAGTTACCTTTATATCACTATAACTATGTTATTTTGCAGATGTTAGGGTTCCCATAAAGTGGTCATCATCCTGTGTCCCATACATGCTCGCATACCAAATAAAATGAAATTCAACATACATTTCTAGAGTAATTGTTCGAATAGAAAACATAGCAAACACACAACTACAAATGCATTTTTACATTTTGGATCACAAATGGATAGCATAAGACTTACCAGGAGTAATATCATTTCTAGCATCCAGATAGCTCCCTACAAAAGTGTACACAATTGACATACTGAATGAAAATGCATTTTCTAATTATGATATTTGTTTGGACACTGGTTTTTTGGACCTGGATGTATTTAGATTTTAGTAGAAAATATAAAAGCTAATATGCTCAGCTATTTTTCAAACGGCTTTCTCATTAAATATTAGAACCGGGAACCTAAATTGATTAAAGATTCTCAAACTATTATGCAATATCTGCATTTATTACTTTGGTTACTTGCATAGCAAATTCTAACTTATTAGTTCTAATGATTCAAAATTTCACCCAGAAACTGAACGACCTCATTATGTTTGTGTGAAGACAGATATTTCCAATATTTCATTATTCTTATTTAAAAACATGGAAATTCTGAAAGTCATTTTGTTCTAATCTTACATCCAAATTATACTAATTATTAGTTATGCACAGCTTAGCCAAGATTATCTTGAAAAAAAACATTTAGAAGGAAACTTTAGCAGGCAAGGTTCCTGACTTAATGTATGTATGTATGAGATGTTGGATTGGTGAAACAACTACAAATACTAGCATTCTATAATAACTATAGCAAGAAATAATTAAAATTTAAGCTTCAAATAACTGATTTCTCCAACTAAAGTTATTGTCAAAAAGAAACTAAAAAAAACTTTTTAACACATTCTGCACTGTTATCACAGATTAATATAAAACATTCATTACTTATTTAAACACAAATAAAAATACATAAAGTACTACTTATTAATCTACACACAACCTGCATACACCTTCAACCTTGATTAGTCTGATCACAGTGTGACTGGTGGCCCACACTTACCTGCACTTTTTACAACGCACATGCTGAGCAATTTTGCTAAGGTAAACTTCTTCTATTTCCTTAGCATCGTTTTTCTTGCCTATATGATCCATACGAAGCACTCTTAACAATTCGTCAACCATATTATGTGCCAGAGAGTTATTGAATGCCTGTTCAACAGAAGAGATGTATCATCATTTTACAGACAAAGCGATAAGACTCTGGTATGTGGGTTTGTGTAATAAGGATATTCTGTAGTTATTTACATGAGCATTTATGGATAGTTTAAACAATCTTCCTAGCTCAAGGCTACAGTGTAACTGACATCAATCCTAAGTTTAACCGACCTTGTCGGGGTAAAGAAATACATATAGTCACCTCCGCATTTTAAAGGTATTTCTAATATCTTGACTACATGTTTCCAGAACCTGTGATATTTCTGATACAAGATCTATTTTAGCAAGGTTAATCCCCAAATTTAGGGGGATGTATAATGATAGTGTTACATGCCATTTTGACCCCATCTGCCGTTTTAAACGGCGGGCTGCAATTTTAAACGGCAGGCTGCCGTTTTAAATGGCTCAGCCAACCAGATGATAGAAACAAAGTCAACATCAAACATTAGTTTATTATGTTTTATGTTTCACGTTTAGTACAGATATGAAATATAATTTTCAGAATACACATATTTTTGTTACCAACCAAAGGTGTTTGAAGTATGCTTGCTCTGGTGTTTGAAGTATACATACTCTGGTGTTTAAAGTATGCCTGTTGGAGGGTTTTAATCATGAAATTGGATATAGCCATGCTAGTTTATTTAAACACTGAAATTTCAATTATACAGCATATCTTTGCAAAATATTATCTGAAGATTTGATAACATGTACATTGTATCAGTACAACTGGTACTTTGCACACATAGTTTTTATTTTTGAAATTGAAATGATATTGTTTACTTATTTTTCTACTTATTTTTCTTTACCTGATTATGCATTGATAGGATTAGTCTCAATTCCTTTATTGTTCCAAGACTCTGTCTCAGTTAATCTGACAATGGGAAGGTCATCAAGTCATAAGGATTCTATTGTTCAACCACTGCTTTCAACTTGATTTGTTTCACTTGTGGTTAGTGATTAGGCAACTGGATTAGACCATGATATATCTATTGTTTCAACATCCCTTTCAAGTTTATTTGTTTGACTATGTGTTTGATGTTGATTTGTTTCACTTTATGATTTGGGGTATTCCCTATTGTGTACTTCACTCACCCAAGTGAAGCAAATCAACATCAATAGAATGTTGAAACAATAGGCACAAATCCAATTAAGAAATCATTCCAATGAAAGGCAATGAAATCGACATCAAAGGATCATTTTAATGCCTATAAATCCTCAGGAAAGGCAATTCATTTTAGATTATCAAACACTTTTTGTTGAGGTGAGATAAAATCAACATATTCATATAAAATAAAAAAGGAGGAAAAAATAATTCTATGCAAAGGTCTGTTAAGTTTATCCATGTTAATGTAACCTTTTTCATGAAAAATAATTTCCTTGTAAATAGTTTATATTGCATCCAGCACAAAAAAAAAACATTCTTGAATTTTGTTATCTTAAGTTGGGCTGATATGGTTAAAATGGCTGGGACCTGGAGTCCACCATTTTAAATGGCTCAGCCATTTACAACCCCTTATTTAAACCTAGTGGATGTAAATGGCAGGGCCTGCCATTTAAAACGGTGGACCCTGCCGTTTGACACAGCTTGAGGGTCAAAACGGCAGTGAACAATAGGACCGGGTATGTCCAATAAACACACAGTAAAAAAAAGAGTTTTCTGGGAAAAATCTTATCCGCTGACAAATTGCTGAGCTAAACCATTCCTCTGTGAGAATTTGAAACTACATGTCTAAGTTCTAAATAATTAGCAACAGGGTAAATTAAATGTAGGTTACCATATGTATGATTTTGATCTACATAAGTGAAACATTTCACAGAATTTTACAAATCCAATGACAGGTTAACTGAAAATGTTCCTTTTACAAATCATAAAAGTAAATATTTAGTTCAAATGGTAGCTTACACTATGGTATATGTGAGCAGTGAACAAGGTAAAAGTGTAATTTGACCACATATTATTGAGTTACCTGTAAAAATTGACATCAACTTCAAAATTGGAGTTAGATGTATTGCAAAAAGTTGGGGGGGCGAAAAGATATCTCCGCCCCCCCAACTTTATGGTTGGGGGGCGGCCGCCCCCGCTGCCCCCCCCCCAGTTCCTACGCCTATGCAAGGGTGCAGTATGAAAATTCTTTAATTAAATAATAAAAATATAATAATGGCAATAATAATAATTGTAATTTCGGTCTATCATAAGAAAACCACAAAATTAAATAGAGTTTTACACTTATTAATGTAATGATTAAGGCATGAGTTGTCACAGCACGTCTGGTATTGGCGGAAGAGTGGTTCTAATGGTGCCAGACCTGAATCAAGATATTTATAAATGAGCATTTCAGTTTTGAAGGCAATTGTCTTTTTGACAGAAAGCCAGCGGAGGAATTTTAGTGGGCTCCATCAGTGTATACCTGTGACTACTTGTACCAAAACATTTTGTACATATAATGCAATTTTTCAGATTGTCTTCAGAAAAAAATAATCTATAAAAAAGAAAAGTGTATATGCACCTGATTGAAGGATAGATCACAATCACACACGACACTCAGGTTCTGCATTGATTTAGCACCTGACCAGAGTTTGAATTGTCATGTGGGAATGCTGGTAGTTTCTAAATATTGGTCAGTGGTTTACAGTCCTTTTTGGGGGGGTGGGGTGGGTGGGTTATGCCGCTTTCAACACTACAGGTCATATCACGACGGGTAGTTGAAAGTACATACAGTTGGTCAAGGTTCTGTACTGTAAACTGCCGACAAACAGCAAGGAACTACCAGCTTTCCTATTTGAGGCTGGGCCGGGAACTGAACCCAGGCCTCAGAGGTGGGAGGCGAGAATGTTACCACTCTGCCACTGTGGCCCTGGTTTACGGTACAGAACATTGATGAAATATATGTTTGTTGCTTCCCTCAACTACCCATCACTACATATCTAATACTAAACTTACTGCAAATAAATTTAAAGTGTTTAGAGAGCTTAAAATCAAATGAGATCACTGAATTCCAAAGTTTTAGGACAAAAACAAATACCTCAAATGTTCAAGATGGATTTAAGCCAGAAAATATTTGTGAATAATAATATCCGATACATCAATGATTTTACTTCCATAAACAGAATCATAAACAAAAAAATATTGCCAACTTACCTCACGAACGTATCCCAGAGCCTCCATATCATTTTTTGCATTGGCAATGGTCTGAATCATGCCCTGAGTAAATACATCTTGACTCATAGATGTATAAAAGCTTTTACCAAGTCTACCCAATACAAGAATGACATCTTGCTCTTGTATTGTTTTTCTTGCAACAGTCCGATGGCAGTCCTCACACAGCTGAAAGCAAATTGTACTCTTGAAATAATGATGGGTCAACCAGATTCATTAAGTAACTATATAGCACTATTTCCCAGCAGACATTGTTCAAAAAGCAGTGTTCTACCAAAACTCCTCTGCGTATGTTAAATGCTCATGTGTCACAAACCAAAAAGTGTATTCTTTAATTACATAAATCATATAAGGAAATCAGATAGAAATTGTGCAATTGAACAATGTTTTTATTGTATGTTTACTTGTGAGAATAACATGAAAGTCCAACAATATAAAAATGAACAAACTTTATATTGGACATAAACATTATCGAAGCATGTATTTTAATGTCCAATACAATACCAAATGTCTATATATAATTTTAATTTTAAAATATTAACCGGCAGAAGGGTTGCTGAATAGATATGACATGTTGTCAGAATAAAGTCAGGAAGCCATTTTCTTCTCTGAAGCAAAATCCAGTACTGAAATTTGATACTTAAAATTTTAAAATTCGGTCATTTTAAAACATTAAAATTGTGCGAGTTTTAACCAGCTTTATATGGAAAATAGTGTGATATTGTGTAGGGCAAAAAGTTGTGATTGTGATAAAATAACCTGATAATCTATATGTGAAGGTGAATACTGATATGTATATATGTCACAGTGAATTTGTGTAATCAGGGAATTCCCGAATTCCCTGAATGTTTTTAGGGAATTCGGGAAATCCCTAAATGGACCAGGGAATTCGCGAATTAACTGAAAAGTCTAGGAAATTTGCGAAATCCCTAAAACTTTAGTAAATTTTTTCACGAAAAAATTCACTAAATGTTAGATTAGGGAATTAGTGAAATTACATTTATGGTGTACTAATCCATTACTGTGTATTTCAGTTAAACTTTCTTTGTTTTAAAATGATTTTGTGTGTCATGCACAGTAGTTCTGATTGTCTTCTTAACTAATTAATTTTAGGAAAATTATAAAGTGATGTTTTTGAAAGCATTTCATTTGTTTTAATTAGTTTAGGTTTCATATGGACTATAGACTAATATGATTTTCTGACTGATCATTTTATACAAAATATAAATGGTATACAAAATACTTTAAACCACAAAAATAAGTGATTTTTATTCAAGGCTAAATGTAAATCTATTCAATTGTTTGTGTTTAAATTTTAACTGTAATTAAAAGCATTTTTAATAGTAATATATCTTGCTTGAAGATACAAGTATTTCTATTTCACTTAAGTTCTATGGTAATATAGTTACTTTTTTACACTTTGAATTTAGGTATCAAAACATATAAATAGAACCACACTAAATTTATCAATACTTGCAAACACCCTAATTGCAATTTCTGTTCTTCCATGTCCTAAAAGTTACTAAGTGCAAACTTTATCCACAATAGTGAGAGAGGAAGAATTAATGTATGTCTTTGATTTCTGGGTTAAAAGAGATTCAATCTCAATTACAATTAGCAGGAACTGTACAGAGAATAGATTCCTTCAAAACGGTGCACTCCATGTCAGTTCAGATCGGACTGATCAATGGAAACTGAAAAGTACTAGTTTCATTTATTTGAGGAGGTAGCTGGTATTGGAGATTAAAGGCACCAATGGAAGGGCATGTAATCCCAAGTAGTTTAAGGTTTAGACAGATTTAAGGTTTTGTTCAGACCTTTAAACATGCAATGGGTAATAGTTATTCAATAAATGTTAGCCATTTTAGAAATCTTCTATCCAAGAAATAATTAACTTTCATTTTTAATGTACATTTTTATCTGCAAATAAATGTTACCCCTATCATAGTATTTTAGGTTGTTATAACTATTGTCTTACAGCAGCATAATAACAAATTATGTGCATTAACTTTTTCTTTTTAAAAAGGTTTTGTTCAGACCTTTGAAGAGACAATGTGTAATAGCCATTCAATAAATGTTAGCATTCTTAAGCAATCTACTAATCTTCATTTTTAATCTAAGTTTTTATCTATAAACAAATCGTACCCCTGTCATATTATTTTATGGTGTTACAACTATTTTCCTACAGAAACATAATAACGAATTATATGCATTAATTTTTTTCTATTTAATAAATGTTAGAAAATTAAAATATATTCAGGGATTTCATGAAATCCCTAGCTCAAATTTCAGGGATTTGACAAATTCCCTAGAAATTTTAGGGAATTCGCAAATTCTGTGGTCTATTTAGGGATTTCGTGAATTCTCTAAAAACATTCAGGAAATTTGCGAATTCCCTGATTACACAAATTCACTGTAACATTTACACCATAAATTTTATAATAAATGCCCCTTTACTCTTTATGACACTTTTGTAACAAATTCAAAGTTATGGTTTTACGTCCGTGGGAGTTAACCCACACTGTGGTGACAGTCTGTGATCAGATACCAAAACTGCTAACATACTATTGGCTGAGAAAATTTAATTCTTGAGGCATTTGTTAAATAAATTATTGTATTTGCACACTCCACAACTTTGTAAGCACATATGTACCCTCCCGCGCAAAGGTGCATTGTTTATCTATGTGTTCAATAACTGCATAACTCAAAAACCGTACATCAGATCTAGGTCATATTTTAGCCCCCAAAAATCTTCTCATGACTCTGTTTTTATCAAAGCTGGTATGGTTCTGGATCCAGATATAGACTGTAGATTTTTTGCCCTATTTACACAAATATTTCATAGCTATTGCAGTCAATAGATGACACCACAGAAGGCAAAATAACTACGAGCAATTGCTTGTGGACTCTCAGCACTGCTAGCTGACTTTTGCTTTGGTTTACCATTAAACTTTCACAAGAAATAGATTGTAGACTTTTACAGAAAGAAAATATTTGTCTTTTCCAGTGGAGAGACGGTCTCATGTATTTTGGGTGCATCTCTCTGTGTTCATGAAAACTCCAAAAGTTATGGGCATATTTTTCTGAAATGATATGTGTAGGGCCTGAACAAAAAATAAAAATAAAAAAACATATTTTGTACAAAAAACAATCAAGAATTTTTAGAAGTGCACCTTGCAGGAAGTTTGTACTCTGTGAGCATTTTGTGGAATTATTATACGATGTTTATATTATTTCTATTAATAATTTAATACTTGATAAAATATTTGAACTGGAGACACTTTATCAGTCCGTGAAACTAGGCTATTTAAATATTTAAGTGAGTAAGTGAGTTTAGAGATTCAACGGAAATACTGACATAAATGTACAGATATTAGGAGATCGTTGTTTTAGACATTAAATGATTGCAAATAAATTGAAATTCTGTTGAAACACATTTGGTAAATATACTTTTAATATATAGCTAGTGACGTCAAAGAACTGACCCTTCCAAGGAAATCCCACTTCAGTCGTACAGTAACCCCTTCTAACTGAAGAGAATAATGTTTTTAAAAATCACCAAAACCAGGGGAAACACTGCTTCAACCAAAACCATTTTGTAAAATATTGGTCAGTATTCTATCACATTTTGTAGGAATGCATTTACAACTGAAACATTTTGCTGGGCTAGGTAAAGTGGTATTCTTAAACTCAGCAGAGCTTCTAATTTAATAAGCTTGTAGAACTTGATATATAATTTTAGACTATTTGTGAAAGTGCTAAATTTATATTTATTTTTTGTTTTACATCGCGTTCAAAAGCCGGGATCATATTGCTTCTCAGACTTTATGGGTGGAGGAAACAGTGCATACTAGTTGGTCAAGTTCTGCACTGTAAACCACAAGACATCTAGAAATAACCAACTTTCCGACAAGAAGTATCTGTGCCGAGATTCGACCTGGTGACCTCAGAGGTTGCAGGCAACCACTCTAACCACTACACCACCAAGTCCCTATGAAAGTTCCAAAAGATATTCATCAGATTTCAGGCGTCCATGCTTTTGAAACAATGATATATTTACACAGTTTAGAAAAATGTTACCCAATGGGTAAATGCATATAATATGTGACTTTTTTTACAAAATTTCGTGCTTTTTGAATAGTTCTTATGAATATATTTGATTAATTGCTGTGTTTTTAAATCTTTTACATTTTTCTACGATAAGCTAATTTTACTTTTAAAGAGATTTATTTTAGGAATGTTAAGGACAAAACACATTGTAAAAGCTTTAGATCTGGCTCGCAGAATTGATACAGAAGGGCTGGGGATTCAGCATAAAGAAGTATCAGCAAAATCTGTGGATTCACGTCATTTGTTTAACAATTAGAGATGTGGACCTCAGCAGTTTTCAGTTTTGTGTTATATATTTGTACAAAACCAGTGACAATAAACTACTAAGGGAGGAAACCATTTTTTCATTCTTTTTCAATACAAAGAATCTGGGTTCTCATAACCATACATTGTTACCAAAGCCTTCACAAGTACCAAGTGACATGTATTGATAACATAAATTAGTTTTATTAATATTAAAACTTGCAATTAATATTCAAACTTACAAATGAACCATTAGTCATTTTCTGTGTGACATAAGCTGCTACAGCAGGTTTGCAATATGTGTTTTCTTGGGAAAATCATATACAGGTATTTTAAAACAGATAATGCATTCTTTCCAGCAAGGGACATCTACATCTGATTTAACACAGCCAAAAATATAAACTTGAAAGATAAAGTAATCAGGACTGGGGCAATCCAGTACGAGTGCATCCATAATATTTGAGTGTAAGTGTGAGGACATTTTTTAAACGTACTCAAGCATCTCCTTTGCTAAAACAAATTCCTGCCCAAATATATTTTCCAAGTTAAAACTTTTATACATGAATATCTTATATCTAGTTCACACATTTACTTACTGTAGTCATGAGCTACAACTGAATGGGCTTGACTAATTTTGCTCTTTCTTCAATCTGCCTCATGTATGTGTAGGAAGTCTTCATTAAAATGTGCATTTAGGTTTTCGTCAGCAATTTCACAACTCATAAAACGTTTGTATTTAGGACCCCTTTTTGAAATGTTTGAAATGAGACATGGCTCATTCTTCATTTTATACTATCCATTTATGTGAGTCTCTTTTTAAGCCATGAGGACAAAGCCATCAAACAGATAGCAAATATGTACAAGTATTCCACAGTATATCTCACATGAAACTGCCATCATGACAGCAAATGCTGTCGTTCGTAGCCATCTTGTCCATTTCAGTGCAGACTTGTCCATTTGAGCAGACTTCATGATTCACTTGCATAAGTTGCAGTGTATCATTAATGGTCTTGCCATGGTGGTTACTAGCAGTAACATCAATGTGCATGTGACACTTATTCTGAATAGTTTACACTGGCTTCATTTTGAAAACTGCTACACTAGTGTACATATACATTTACACGATTAAGACAGAGAGAAGCCGAAAATGCTGACAGTGCTTACAAAGCTTATTAAACCCCTAAATGGGATGTTTACTTTATAATATTATCAGAATTGACACATTGATACCTGTGTTATACAGTTTTTTGTTGAACTGACCAGTTGTGACAAGTATCAAAAAAGCATTCACTAAAAAATTTCCTGAAACATGTTCATGCATAATGTTCTTTTATGAAGTTTGAGATTGGGATCACAGGTTTTATTGATGTAAAACTTCTATAACTTCTGCAACTTCTTATAATTCTCTGTAACAAAATTTCTTTTCTCAAATAAAACATTTCAACAAATATCTAATCTGTTTACCTTTCAAACCCACAGAAGAAAAAGATATATTTGTTTGTCTTACAAACTGAGCAAAATTATCTAAGGTAAATCATTTAGAAATTAAAACATTTACAGGGATTTAAAGGGATAGTTGTTATTCATAATTTATTTCTAATTTGCTACTATGTAAACAATACTAATTCAAGTAAAGGAAATTATGTTAACTTGTGAAAAAAACTATTAGTCTTTGGAAACAGGGAATATTCCAAGAATAAGTGCTCATATTATGCTCTGAATGTACTGATGAGTACACCCTATTTTTGAATATAATCCAGTACCAGCGCAAGTACATTTGCTCATGAGAACAGTGAGTACAAGTACATCATAAATGTATAAAAAGGTATTCCAGTACACAGGTATACGAGTGCAATGTACTCTGGCCCCAACCTGATGCTAAGTGATGGTGAAAACCCAAAAAGAATTTGAAATGTTATCTCTATCGAAAGGACAAATGTCATGAAATTGATAATAAAGTATATGGAAAGAGTTCCATTAAAATACTGGAACATAATATTTTGTAATTCTACTAATATACATTGCTTTGAAACAGAAAGTAATGGTAATATATTATGGTTCAATGCAAACCAACTTAAAATTGTACACATATTATGTAGAAAATTAGCTAAGGTACATTTTTATGTGTGGCTCTGTTATCTACTACAAGTATTTTTTTTTATTTTTTTATTTGGGGTTTAACGTCGCTTTCAACACTGTACAGGTCATATCACGACAGGTAGTTGGAAGGGCAGAGGAAACCAGTACATAGAGTTCGCTAGGGTTGTGTACTGTAAACTGCCGACCAACGGCAAGCAACTACCAGCTTTCCCACTTACGGCCATGACGGGGATGGATCCCCGGCCGCAGAGGTGGGAGGCGAGAGTGTTACCACTCTGCCACCGTGGCCCCTTCTACTACAAGTAAAAATCCAGTATGAGTGACTGAGAACAAGCAGTCTTAACATATTTAAGAATACCTCTCAGTGGCAGTCAGAGGATACAAAAACATTAGAAAACCAATATGGACATTAGTTATGTGAATAAAGGAACCTAAAGAAATCTAATTTTGAGGATCAACGCAACATACATCTGGTGTTAGCATCATCCTTTTTGTACCACAAGAAGGGTATAGTAAGTATTTTCACAACCCAGGGTCAATAAACTTGAACATAACTGAAGCAGTCTTATGGGCACACTGGTCATTGAAGGCAACAGACAATACATATTCAAACTTGTATAATTGGTGACCAACTGAGCTATTTTCCTTAAAATTTGGCAGGGTGGTACTGGCCACAGTAAGAGCCTCTGACTTTGGCACACACTTCCTGATTCCTTGAATATCTCCTACTTCCAAAAAAGGAGAGCACTGCAGACTGATGCCACATGGTTTGAAAATTCGATTTTATAAAGCACTACACCAAATATCTTACTTTAAGTACTTAAGGGTGTACAAAGAATAATGATTGAAAGGGTATAGTAGCTTGAACCTGTTGAGTTAATCTCCAGCAGAATATAACTTTAGTTGCAGGTCCATTTGAGCTTTTGCGTATAATATCATAAATATAATTTCTATGAATTTATTGTAGATAGAAGTCTCACAATGGCTTGCTTCAACACACCATAATTTCATGATTTTTGTACCAACATGCAACCATTTCTTTAATTTTCTCTAAAAGAAAATATTTATTAGAGTGAGAAATTTACCTGGTGTGCAGGATTTTTTGGGTTTGATGGGGAAGCACCCTTCTTCGGCTGGCTTTCTTCATCACCTAACTTTCCTGCTAATACAAAAATGAAGTAAGCCTCACTATGTATATATGCAGAAAAAATAAAAATAACTGGTAATTAATTCAATTTTTTTTTCTACACAATTTTACTCTTGAAAGTTAAACTATACTGTGCACGCAGCCATGTTTTTTAGGTTTTTGTAGTAATCATTATTTTTTAAATTATTATTATGATTTTATTACAGAATGAATTCTTGTAACAACTTCCTGCAAAGCACCATAATTCAATCAGTGTTATACTCAATTTTTGCACTTTTGTTAAAATTTACATCAATAAGAAATACAGTTGCTGTCAGTAATACCCTTGTTTTTCTGGCTTCTGCCCTACATGGTCTTCTGTTGTAGATCCACTGGGTTCATCCTCGGGCATTAAAGTTCCTATAAATAATACATATATATGTTTGGCTTATTAAACTGCTTAATCTGGTAACTAAATCTAATCCAATGTGCTACAATGTTTAATGTTAGTGCTTGGAGATTCTAAAACAGCCATTGTGTAAAATGCATTCAGCCATTTAATGTAAATGGTTGCAAAAAAGAAAAGAAGTAAAAATTAATTTGAAAATGCCCTCTCAAACCATGACAATAGAGGTGAGGGTTGGTGATTGAATGCTAAATTATCGAATCAACCATTTTATACTCGCTAGGATATTTGATGATCTTGATTGTAGCTGGAGTTTAGCTAAATGTTGTTATTTGTATTTGGCAGAGACATGGGAAATAATTTTGATTTATGTGTAATAACTTTGATATTATCTTATAAGGGTATTACACATTGACTACTCCACGACATAAACTGTTAACTTTAAGGTGATTGTGTTACTGATATTCAGCTGTGTATTAAATGACCAAGTTCTAATTTGCTTGTTCTAGTTTTATTTTGCAGTTAGGTTTAATTAAAGCTATTGGTTTATATTTCCTTATAGTAGGGCAGTCTGATAAATATTTAACATGGTGTACTGGCTACCCTGTGGCTGAAAAACACACAGAGCTGGAGCTAGACATAAATACATGTAAACGGGACTATGGCGTCGAGTTACCATCAGGTTGACAAAGACAGTTGTCATGTTGAATTTGAATTAACTGCCATACCAAGCCTTTTCAGAATGTTTATTGTATGTTACTATGATGCTGTACTAATTAACTTTTACTGCATCATTATCATTTAATGCATTTTGTGACTGTATCACATATGGTTTGCCAAAAGTAAATATTGTACAATAAAAGTATAAATATCACTCCAATTTGATGGTTCCTTCTTGCTTTATCTTGGAACACTTCTTTGTTCCAGTCATTGTGTTCAGGGTAACCTAAGCTTATGCATTTGTAGAATTGTTCTCTCCTTTCCCTGAGACTAAGGGTATCTTTACTTTGTAATTTGTAACTGTGTTTAACTAAAATATCAACCTGTTTCAAGGTCCTCTTCAAGGTCAACCCCTTGACAGTGAAGTTACTTTTTCCATGTGAGTTGGAATGATTTGACTTTTTCGTTCAAAACCATAATTTGTGTTTTGCCGAAGATTTGTGTGTTTTTGTTATGTTATATGAACGTACTGTATATTATCTGTGTGTATATATAGTAACAAATCTAATGAGCTGCAGTTCTGCTTTACTGACTTACCGGGATTTCAGATATTGCATATAATAAAATACGTTTTCCTTCTATGACTTTGTTATAAGCTTGGTTTTTGTTGTTTCTATTTTTTGTTATTTTATAACTATTAACATTTTTGGCAATTGAAACAAGCATTATTAAACAATATGAAAATATTATTTGCTATAGTTTCTGGGACAGCTCATGAGTGATAAACGGAATAAGACTGATAATATATGGGATCACCGATCCATTTTATGTATTTATGAACCACAGTACTCAGAGCGATATCTGATAATGAAAAATTACAAGTGCAGTTCAAGCTCTCAAGTTACAGGCATTCCCCTAACTGAAAGACAAGGGCTCAAGGATGACCTTGAGTCCTTGAGGGTCTTTAGCCTGCAGCTGGGGATAGGTCCCAATGACAGAGGACTGCCATTTTAAGCAACATCAAAGGCACTTTGTATCTTCCTGTACCTGGGTTTGAACCCACTTTATCTGTATTCTTTAAGGCCATGATGATAGACTATGAGTTACACCTTTGGCTTTTTGGGGAAAAAATCAGACATCTGTACATGTTCTATATACATAGTAGCAATTATACCAAAAGAATTTTGCAATCTATCAGCAAGACGATCTTGGCCATTCTCCCTCAGTGCTTTGATGAATAAAATGACTTTCTGACGATCCTTCTTCATCATAATCTACAACACAAGGGAAAACATTATTCTAACTGTACCATCTGTAACATAGTACATACCTGCAAAATTCTTCATCAAAAATTACCTCAAACACTTCAATGCATTTACAGTTGGAAAACAAATAGGGAAACCAGGGTAAGGATGCATTCATAAGGCTCTAAAACTCATCAGGGTTGAGGTTTGGAAATGCGCAAATGTAAGAAAATGTTATATTCCATTCAATACATAATAAAATAAATTCCATATTTCACGCAATTATTTGTTTTACATTCTCTAACTAAATTGTCTTTTAGCTGTTATTCCTTTAATTTGAGATGACATTTTGTGTAAGAAATGATAAAAGTAAAACTACCAAGTTCACAAGCAGTCTCGGTCTTGTACGTAAACAATTTTTGTGTTGAAAATAGTCATATTGCTCTTTATTTTAGACAATATGCATATTTATTCAATCTAGAGCACATGCATTTGTGAACAACGTTCTTTGGTGTTAACTTGAGGCACTGGTTTCATGTACAAAATTACACAAACATGTCTTAAAATGTCTTACAAAATGATACCATGCATATCATATACTCATAATACATGATCTATTAATATATTTACTTAGAATCAACTATTCTTGCACACAAAAATCACACAAAAATCATGATTTTGCAGTCCTGTGGCACTAAATTACTTCAGCTAGCTACGTTACTTTATCACTCTCATCAAAGTTGGGGTTTATTGGAGGTGTTTCACTGGGGCCGTAATTAAGGTAATTGTTGGTAATTAAAGAGTTTTAGAGGGTCAGTACCATTGTCTACATAGTCAGTTATAATCGGATGTGATTTCCTGGCTTATCGGGGTGGATCAGCCAAATATGAAATATGTTTGATATTTCACTGACCCTCCCCAAATTCATCCTGACTGTGGCTCCGCCCACCTGGTAACCATCATGTATTGTCACTTCCATATCTGCCCTACACTGTCTTGTCGGGAAACACTTCCCAGCCTGTCGTATTCAAGCATCCCTCAAGACTCACTCCATGATAAGCTGTAGAACAACACCGTCTGTACTTGAAAGAAAACTGGCCAGTCGTAAGTAATCAATACCTAACAGGATATCTCCAAGTCTTTGGTCACAGAGTCAGTATCATCACAGCATACAAGCCAGGAACACAGCAGGACAAGACATAAGAAGAATCCTACAAGTCGGTTACAGCAACAGACAAGCCGGGAATAGGACAGGTCTGCTTTATTTTATCAGCTCATGGCTTGCGGGTTATGGGCTCTATGTCAAATTGACTGCTCCTGCATTCAAATGGCTCCTTTTTTGTCTGCAAATCTGACTATTATTCTTAATGTAAAAAGTCTCTCTGATATATAGCTTGCATCTTTGTAGTGATAAATGATGGGTAACAGCAGCAAGCAGTGATGTTTCTTTCCCAGGACTCCAGAAATTAGGGTGAGTTGGGGCACTGCTCAAGTCCTGACAGTATGTCACTACAGCTTGTCATGGTTTGATACAGCTTGTCAGTTGGGGTTTACAATTTATCCTGGTAGTTTCCTGCCTTGTTGTGGAGAAAAGCACCTTGACCTAAAAGTTAGGTCAGGAGGTAGATCCAGACAAGCCTGGATGTATTACAACCCAAATTTTTGGTGCCTTTTTTTCTGGATTTTCTTTCCCAACCCCCAACTTTTCTTACTGACTCTAGAGTTGTAGGATCGGTTGTAGGGTTGGCTCCAGTGGAACACACATTTAGCAACCGGGATTATATTGGGACAGGCCCTCAGCATTTGCCACTAGTTGGAGTCAAACCCACACATTGTTGACAGCTTGATTAGATACTGAACTTACTAGGCCACTATGACCCCTGTATCTTTCTCATTGTCTTAAACGTAACACTCAAATTCCCCACCTTTGGGTGTAAACCTTGAAGACCTGAAGTGGTATAGATGTAGGTTATTTGTGACACCCAATATTTTACAGTAATGTCATCAAAGTTTAAGCCATCTTAACAAATACTTACTTTTTCTAATTATAAAACCCTTTTACACTGCCATGTGGCATAAGGTAAGAGTATTCATTTAGACTGGAAAACCTTGAAGTGAATTTTGCATTCAACATTATCACTTAAAATATAGTACATTATAAAATGTGGAATATCATAGGGTCCCACTTTGCCATATATTTAACCGTCGTTTATTAAAAATTCAACATTTATATAAAAGATTACCCTTATAATTATACGATTTTTGTAGGTAAATTTGATCAGGAAACCTTGAGGATTTCCAGATCTCATATTTTCTGCATACACTGGACACTTGACAGTGCAATAATAAAAATGAATAATAAGGATAAATTCATTCTTGTTTTATTCCCACATTTACTGACATCAAATAACAATAATATATTATTTATTTAGTGTTTACCTTACAACTAATAACTTTATAGCGGGTGTATTGTGACCAGTTGTTGGAAAGGCAGAGAGAACCAGTACATGCAGTTGATCAAGGTTCTGAATCTTAAACTGCTGCCAATGGTGTACAGTTGCAAGTTTTCCCACTTGAACTCACACCAGGATGCAGACTCTGAGGGTAGAAGCTATTGTGTTACCATTGTGCCTCTGTGGCCCCAATAAGTATAAGATGGTAACATGTCAAACTTTTATACCAGTTTCGTCATTTATAAGTCTCATTGCTGTCCCGTGCTTACAGGGTTTACAACTACAATTGAATTTTCTTACTATCAAGTGCACACCAGTGCAGAAAAAGAGCTACAGCAGCAACAGAAATGCTATGTACTAAACTAGCAAAAATCTTGTCTTGAAAATCAATCAAAACAGTATTTTTCACTGCCTGTCCAACAGTTTTGTGTTACAGCATTCAATGGTCACAGATCACACCTAGAAATATTTGTCTATCATTTAATGCCTTTTAGTAGAAAATATAAATCTATTTACTGTAAAGAGGACAGTAACAGCTTCATCTTCTCCAGTATGGGCTAGCTTACGTTTTACATGATGGCACTCCTTTTGCTCTATAATTTTCTTCTCCAAAAGCATGTCCACGAAAGCCTTTTCCAAAATGATTTTTTGCTTTATCAATTTCTCATTTTCCTTGAGAATACGGCAGTGCTCCCCTTCTGTCTGTTCTGAAATTTTAATGCAGTTTATTTTTGTTATTCAAGATCAATTTCAACCTCATGATTTTAGAACAGTGTTTGAAAAGTAAACAATGCGAGAGCATTGAAGATAACATCATCACCTATCATTTTTGATGCATTGTAATAGAAACAGTATTCATCTTAGGGGCATAATTATGGGAATAAAGATATATGTTCATACCTTTAATATAGGTGTGTTATCTATTTGTTATTGTTGCACTAGAGCATTCCCCTAATATTAGAATAAAAATAAGAAACTTGCAGTCAGTATATGGGTCCTGTCTAGCACAACCACCTGCATTAACTGGCTTTTCAACAATCAGCAGCACTAGTTGTTGTGGATGGGTATGTATTTTTATAGTGAAACTGATATCTATGAATATATATCTATGAATTTGTTTTGAGCCTTAAATGTCTGTATTAGGTTCAGTAATAGTAAAAATACAGTCAAATGTTCAATATGTTACTACCTTAAACAATTGCCAAGACTGAAATAGTAAATTTAAAATTTTATTCTACCTACTTGTATATTTTTGCAAGTAGTTAGACGGTATTTTTAATACTATTCACACAACATGTATCTCTTGCAATCACACATACAACAAATTAACATTAACATACATTTGTTGGTTCAACACAGATAGTCACAATCAAATAACAATAGGAAAGTTATCATGTTATGGAAATTAATCAAGTTTTGTCCATTTTGCAAGGCATAAATTTCACAGTTATAGAATTACATATTACTGAAGTTGATGTAATGACAGAACCACCAGTCCTCCGAATACCTATTTCATGTAAATATGAGTAAAAAAGTCTGTGACAAAAAGAAATTTGTTCTGATCTATATGGTCTATATGGTCTATATCTCGCAAATCTTAAGGTATAGGAAGTTTGTAATTTGTAGGGACATTGGTTAGTACATTATGTGCAACTTCATAGTGTGACCTTGATTTGACATTTAACCTTGTCACACTGAGTTAATATTTAATATTTTTTCTCATCTCTCTGGTCTTGTCACTATACGGTTAGACATCAGATTGGAAGATACGGGTCTCAATCCTTTGCTGGAACATCAAGACCCAATAAGATTATATAATGATTTTAAAGACCCAATAGTCATATATATCTGTTTGATGGCAGACCCAATAATTATATATATTACTTAACAAACTTTAAATTTTTAGAAGTTAATAGATAGGAGGGTTATTGTTTGCTGAGTGTAGGTGTTCAAGACTTTGGTGTGATGTTTTTTACCTTTAACCTTGTGGAAAAGAATTTGACCTTTAAAATCCTGCCTGGTCTATATCTCGTAAATCTTAATATGTAGGAAGTTGTTACCTTGGAGGGACATTGGTTGGCACATGTGCAAGTTCATAGTTTGACCATGATTTAACATTTAACCTTGTCATACTGAGTTTGGATCTTTTCCTATCTCTGTGGTGCTTGTCACTATATTGTTAGACATCAGAGTAGAAAATCTTGGATTCAATCCTTTGCTTTGACAGGAAGACACAATAAGAACATATAATGATTTTAAAGACCCAATAGTCATATACATTCGTTTCATGGCAGACCCAATAATTATATGTATATATGACTTAATAAACTTTAAATTGTCAGAAGTTAATGGATAGGATGATTATTGTTTGCTGAGTGTAGGTGTTCACGATTTTGGTGTGATGTTTTTTGACTTTTAACCTTGTGGAAAAGAATCTTACCTGGTCTAAATCTCGCAAATCTTAAGGTGTAGAAAGTTGTTACCTTGGAGGGACATTGGTTGTCAGAAGTTGCATAAGTTCATAGTGCGACCATGATTTGACAGTTAACCTTGTTATAGTGACTTTCACCTTAAAAATCTGCTCTGGTCTCTGTGAGCTTGTGGGTATACTGTAGGACATTAGAGTTGAAAATCTGGGGTTCTTTCTCTTAAGGTTTCCTTGATATTTTCAATTTTTTAATTTCCACTAAAAATTAAAATGTCCACCAAAAGTAGCAAAAATTGTAATTTTTCCTCTTTGCAGAGGATACTTTTGTACTACTCTATGGGTCAAAAATATGCTTGAATTCGCTCTACCGTTTTCAAGATATTCACAATTTTTTAGTTTTCACTAAAATGCAAGATGGTCGCCCAAAGTGGCAAAAATTGAAATTTTTCTCCTTTCCACAGAATACTTTTGTACTACCGTATGGGTCAAAAATATACTCAAAATCGCTTTACTGTTTTCGATATTCACAATTTTTTATTTTCCACTAATATCCAAGATGGCCGCCAAAGGTGGTGAAAATTGAAATTTTTCCCCTTTCCAGAGAATACTCTTGTACAACCCCGTGGGTCAAAAATATGATTGAAATATTTCTATCTCGTACCATTTCCAAGATATTTTCAATTTTTCATTTTCCACTAAAATCCAAGATGGCCACCAAAAGTGGCAAAAATTGTAATTTTTCCCCTTTCCAGAAAATAGTCTTGTACTACCCTGTGGGTCAAAAATTCACTCAAAATGGTTCTCTCTCTTACCGTTTCCGATTTTATTTTCCTCTAAAATCAGGGATGGCCGCCAAAAGTAGCGAAAATTGAAATTTTGCAAAGGATATTCTTGAACTACCCTGTGGGTGAAAAAATTCGCTCAAAATTACTTTATCTCTTACAGTTTCTGATATATTCGTGATTTTTTACATTTTCACTAAAAGTAGCAAAAAAGAAGCCATTTTGAGCAGCAAGTGTGAAACTTAAATATCTTACAGTTCACAAAAAAGTAGACGAACAACATATTTGAGAAATTGTGCAGCTGCAATACTTTTGAAGATATAAGCCATTTACTCATTATGGTTGCCATTAAAAACTGACAAAGTAGCTATTACTCACCTAGTATGAAGATACACTTCCAAACTACTGACCATGTTGTAGGTGCAGAAAAAGTACCTG
Organism: Sabellastarte sp. h YS-2021; assembly: GCA_964017235.1. Taxonomy (NCBI): domain Eukaryota; kingdom Metazoa; phylum Annelida; class Polychaeta; order Sabellida; family Sabellidae; genus Sabellastarte; species Sabellastarte sp. h YS-2021. Next base: position 138,258,661 of record OZ024931.1, on the reverse strand, counting down.
AACAACATATTTGAAGAAAATGCTGTACATGTGATAGTTTGACAGTTATAAGTCATTTAATTATATTGGGTAAATGTTCTATTACTCAAAAGTAGTCCAAAGTTCACAAAAACTCCAAAATATTGAAGGGCATGAAAATTAACTAGACCTAGCGCATCGGAGAACCGGTGCAAATTGTATCCACCGTAAAGACAATGCACCAAAACCTCTAGGACCAATAATAAGGGAGTTATAAGCACTTTTAAGTTTGGCTGTCCTCATTTGACTTTGAAGGACGGGCCCAAGGTCAAATCCGACCACGCCAGAAGATTCCAAGCGCATGATTTCCTATATGTTGGTTTACCATCCCTAACATCTACGACCAATAATAAGTGAGTTATAAGCACTTTTAAGTTTGGCTGTCCTCATTTTACCTTGAATGAGGGGCCCAAGGTCAAATCTGACCACACCAGAAGATTCCCAGCCCATGATTTTTTATATGTTGGTTTACCATCCCAAACCTCTAGGACCAATAATAAGCGTGTGCATAGGCACTTTTACCTTTGGCTATCCTTGTTTGACCTTGAAGGAGGGGCCCAAGGTCAAATCCGACCACACCAGAAGATTCCCAGCCCATGATTTTTTATATGTTGGTTTACCATCCCAAACCTTTAGGACCAATAATAAGCGCGTTATAGGCACTTTTACCTTTGGCTATCCTTGTTTGACCTTGAAGGAGGGGGCAAAGGTCAAATCCGATCACCCCAGAAGATTCTCAGCCCTTGATTTTCTATATGTTGCTTTACCATCCCAAACCTCTAGGACCAATAATAAGCAAGTTATAAGCACTTTTAAGTTTGGTTGTCCTCATTTGACCTTGAAGGAGGGGCCCAAGGTCAAATCTGACCACAGCAGAAGATTCCCAGCCCATGATTTTCTATATGTTGGTTTACCATCCCAAACCTCTAGGACCAATAATAAGAGAATTATAGGCACTTTTAACTTTGGCTATCCTCGTTTGACCTTGAAGGAGGGGCCCAAGGTCAAATACGACAACACCAGAAGATTCCCAGCCCATGATTTCCTATATGCTGGTTTACCATCCCAAACCTCTAGGACCAATAATAAGCGAGTTATAAGCACGTTTAAGTTTGGCTGTCCTCATTTGACCTTGAAGGAGGGGCCCAAGGTCAAATCCGACCACGCCAGAAGATTCCCAGCCCATGATTTCCTATATGTTGGTTACCATGCCAAACCTCTAGGAGTAATAATAAGTCAGTTATAAGCACTTTACAGTTTGGCTGTCCTCGTTTGACCTTGAAGGAGAGGCCCAAGGTCAAATCCAACCACATTAGAAGATTCCCAGCCCATGATTTTCTATATGTTGGTTTACCATCCTAAACCTCTAGGACCAATAATAAGCGAGTTATAAGCACGTTTAAGTTTGGCTGTCCTCATTTGACCTTGAAGGAGGGGCCCAAGGTCAAATCCAACCACGCCAGAAAATTCCCAGCCCATGATTTCCTATATGTTGGGTCACCATCCCAAACCTCTAGGACCAATAATAAGCAAGTTATAAGCACTTTTAAGTTTGGTTGTCCTCATTTGACCTTGAAGGAGGGGCCCAAGGTCAAATCTGACCACAGGAGAAGATTCCCAGCCCATGATTTCCTATATGCTGGTTTACCATCCCAAGCCTCTAGGACCAATAATAAGCGAGTTATAAGCACTTTTAGGTTTAGCTGTCCTTGTTTGACATTGAAGGAGGAGCCCAAGGTCAAATCCGACCATGCCAGAAGATTCCCAGACCATGATTTCCTGTATGTTGGTTCCCCATCCCAAACCACTAGGATCAATAATAAGCGAGTTATAAGCACTTTTAAGTTTGGCTATCCTCATTTGACCTTGAAGGAGGGGCCCAAGGTCAAATCCGACCATGCCAGAAGATTCCCAGCCCATGATTTCCTATAGGTTGGTTTACCATCCCAAGCCTCTAGGACCAATAATAAGTGAGTTATAAGCACTTTTAAGTTTGGCTGTCCTCATTTGACATTGAAGGAGGGGCCCAAGGTCAAATCCGACCACAAAAGAAGATTCCCAGCCTATGACTTCCTATATATTAGTTTACCATCCCAAACCTCTAGGACCAATAATAAGCGAGTTATAAGCACTTTTGCCTTTGGCTGTCCTCATTTGACCTTGAAGGAGGGGCCCAAGGTCAAATCCAACCACACCAGAAGATTCCCAGCCCAGAATTTTCTATATGCTGGTTTACCATCCGAAACCTCTACGACTAATAATAAGTCAGTTATAAACACTTTACAGTTTGGCTGTCCTCGTTTGACCTTGAAGGAGGGGCCCAAGGTCAAATCCGACCACACCAGAAGATTCCCAGCCCATGATTTTCTATATGTTGGTTTACCATCCCAAACCTCTAGGACCAATAATAAGAGAATTATAGGCACTTTTACCTTTGGCTATCCTCGTTTGACCTTGAAGGAGGGGCCCAAGGTCAAATACGACAACACCAGAAGATTCCCAGCCCATGATTTCCTATATGCTGGTTTACCATCCCAAACCTCTAGGACCAATAATAAGCGAGTTATAAGCACGTTTAAGTTTGGCTGTCCTCATTTGACCTTGAAGGAGGGGCCCAAGGTCAAATCCGACCACGCCAGAAGATTCCCAGCCCATGATTTCCTATATGTTGGTTACCATGCCAAAGCTCTAGGAGTAATAATAAGTCAGTTATAAGCACTTTACAGTTTGGCTGTCCTCGTTTGACCGTGAAGGAGAGGCCCAAGGTCAAATCCAACCACATTAGAAGATTCCCAGCCCATGATTTTCTATATGTTGGTTTACCATCCTAAACCTCTAGGACCAATAATAAGCGAGTTATAAGCACGTTTAAGTTTGGCTGTCCTCATTTGACCTTGAAGGAGGGGCCCAAGGTCAAATCCAACCACGCCAGAAAATTCCCAGCCCATGATTTCCTATATGTTGGGTCACCATCCCAAACCTCTAGGACCAATAATAAGCAAGTTATAAGCACTTTTAAGTTTGGTTGTCCTCATTTGACCTTGAAGGAGGGGCCCAAGGTCAAATCTGACCACGCCAGAAGATTCCCAGCCCATGATTTCCTATATGTTGGTTTACCATCCCAAACCTCTAGGACCAATAATAAGCGAGTTATAAGCACGTTTAAGTTTTGCTGTGCTCATTTGACCTTGAAGGAGGGGCCCAAGGTCAAATCTGATCACGCCAGAAGATTCTCAGCCCATGATTTTCCATATGTTGGTTTACCATCCAAAGCCTCTAGGACCAATAATAAGTGAGTTATAAGCACTTTTAAGTTTGGCTATCCTCATTTGACCTTGAAGGAGGTGCCAAAGGTCAAATCCGACCATGCCAGAAGATTCCCAGCCCATGGTTTCCTATGCCTTGGTTACCATCCCAAACCTCTAGGACCAATAATAAGCAAGTTATAAGCACTTTTAAGTTTGGCTGTCTTCACTTGACCTTGAAGGAGGGGCCCAAGGTCAAATCCGACCATGCCAGAAGATTCCCAGACCATGATTTCCTGTATGTTGGTTCCCCATCCCAAACCACTAGGATCAATAATAAGCGAGTTATAAGCACTTTTAAGTTTGGCTATCCTCATTTGACCTTGAAAGAGGGGCCCAAGGTCAAATCCGACCATGCCAGAAGATTCCCAGCCCATGATTTCCTATAGGTTGGTTTAACATCCCAAGCCTCTAGGACCAATAATAAGTGAGTTATAAACACTTTTAATTTTGGCTGTCCTCATTTGACATTGAAGTAGGGGCCCAAGGTCAAATCCGACCACAAAAGAAGATTCCCAGCCAATGACTTCCTATATATTAGTTTACCATCCCAAACCTCTAGGACCAATAATAAGCAAGTTATAAGCACTTTTACCTTTGGCTATCCTCATTTGACCTTGAAGGAGGGGCCCAAGGTCAAATCCGACCACACCAGAAGATTCCCAGCCCAGAATTTTCTATATGCTGGTTTACCATCCCAAACCTCTAGGTCTAATAATAAGTCAGTTATAAGCACTTTACAGTTTGGCTGTCCTCATTTGACTTTGAAGGACGGGCCCAAGGTCAAATCCGACCACGCCAGAAGATTCCAAGCGCATGATTTCCTATATGTTGGTTTACCATCCCTAACATCTACGACCAATAATAAGTGAGTTATAAGCACTTTTAAGTTTGGCTGTCCTCATTTTACCTTGAATGAGGGGCCCAAGGTCAAATCTGACCACACCAGAAGATTCCCAGCCCATGATTTTTTATATGTTGGTTTACCATCCCAAACCTCTAGGACCAATAATAAGCGTGTGCATAGGCACTTTTACCTTTGGCTATCCTTGTTTGACCTTGAAGGAGGGGCCCAAGGTCAAATCCGACCACACCAGAAGATTCCCAGCCCATGATTTTTTATATGTTGGTTTACCATCCCAAACCTTTAGGACCAATAATAAGCGCGTTATAGGCACTTTTACCTTTGGCTATCCTTGTTTGACCTTGAAGGAGGGGGCAAAGGTCAAATCCGATCACCCCAGAAGATTCTCAGCCCTTGATTTTCTATATGTTGCTTTACCATCCCAAACCTCTAGGACCAATAATAAGCAAGTTATAAGCACTTTTAAGTTTGGTTGTCCTCATTTGACCTTGAAGGAGGGGCCCAAGGTCAAATCTGACCACAGCAGAAGATTCCCAGCCCATGATTTTCTATATGTTGGTTTACCATCCCAAACCTCTAGGACCAATAATAAGAGAATTATAGGCACTTTTAACTTTGGCTATCCTCGTTTGACCTTGAAGGAGGGGCCCAAGGTCAAATACGACAACACCAGAAGATTCCCAGCCCATGATTTCCTATATGCTGGTTTACCATCCCAAACCTCTAGGACCAATAATAAGCGAGTTATAAGCACGTTTAAGTTTGGCTGTCCTCATTTGACCTTGAAGGAGGGGCCCAAGGTCAAATCCGACCACGCCAGAAGATTCCCAGCCCATGATTTCCTATATGTTGGTTACCATGCCAAACCTCTAGGAGTAATAATAAGTCAGTTATAAGCACTTTACAGTTTGGCTGTCCTCGTTTGACCTTGAAGGAGAGGCCCAAGGTCAAATCCAACCACATTAGAAGATTCCCAGCCCATGATTTTCTATATGTTGGTTTACCATCCTAAACCTCTAGGACCAATAATAAGCGAGTTATAAGCACGTTTAAGTTTGGCTGTCCTCATTTGACCTTGAAGGAGGGGCCCAAGGTCAAATCCAACCACGCCAGAAAATTCCCAGCCCATGATTTCCTATATGTTGGGTCACCATCCCAAACCTCTAGGACCAATAATAAGCAAGTTATAAGCACTTTTAAGTTTGGTTGTCCTCATTTGACCTTGAAGGAGGGGCCCAAGGTCAAATCTGACCACAGGAGAAGATTCCCAGCCCATGATTTCCTATATGCTGGTTTACCATCCCAAGCCTCTAGGACCAATAATAAGCGAGTTATAAGCACTTTTAGGTTTAGCTGTCCTTGTTTGACATTGAAGGAGGAGCCCAAGGTCAAATCCGACCATGCCAGAAGATTCCCAGACCATGATTTCCTGTATGTTGGTTCCCCATCCCAAACCACTAGGATCAATAATAAGCGAGTTATAAGCACTTTTAAGTTTGGCTATCCTCATTTGACCTTGAAGGAGGGGCCCAAGGTCAAATCCGACCATGCCAGAAGATTCCCAGCCCATGATTTCCTATAGGTTGGTTTACCATCCCAAGCCTCTAGGACCAATAATAAGTGAGTTATAAGCACTTTTAAGTTTGGCTGTCCTCATTTGACATTGAAGGAGGGGCCCAAGGTCAAATCCGACCACAAAAGAAGATTCCCAGCCTATGACTTCCTATATATTAGTTTACCATCCCAAACCTCTAGGACCAATAATAAGCGAGTTATAAGCACTTTTGCCTTTGGCTGTCCTCATTTGACCTTGAAGGAGGGGCCCAAGGTCAAATCCAACCACACCAGAAGATTCCCAGCCCAGAATTTTCTATATGCTGGTTTACCATCCGAAACCTCTACGACTAATAATAAGTCAGTTATAAACACTTTACAGTTTGGCTGTCCTCGTTTGACCTTGAAGGAGGGGCCCAAGGTCAAATCCGACCACACCAGAAGATTCCCAGCCCATGATTTTCTATATGTTGGTTTACCATCCCAAACCTCTAGGACCAATAATAAGAGAATTATAGGCACTTTTACCTTTGGCTATCCTCGTTTGACCTTGAAGGAGGGGCCCAAGGTCAAATACGACAACACCAGAAGATTCCCAGCCCATGATTTCCTATATGCTGGTTTACCATCCCAAACCTCTAGGACCAATAATAAGCGAGTTATAAGCACGTTTAAGTTTGGCTGTCCTCATTTGACCTTGAAGGAGGGGCCCAAGGTCAAATCCGACCACGCCAGAAGATTCCCAGCCCATGATTTCCTATATGTTGGTTACCATGCCAAAGCTCTAGGAGTAATAATAAGTCAGTTATAAGCACTTTACAGTTTGGCTGTCCTCGTTTGACCGTGAAGGAGAGGCCCAAGGTCAAATCCAACCACATTAGAAGATTCCCAGCCCATGATTTTCTATATGTTGGTTTACCATCCTAAACCTCTAGGACCAATAATAAGCGAGTTATAAGCACGTTTAAGTTTGGCTGTCCTCATTTGACCTTGAAGGAGGGGCCCAAGGTCAAATCCAACCACGCCAGAAAATTCCCAGCCCATGATTTCCTATATGTTGGGTCACCATCCCAAACCTCTAGGACCAATAATAAGCAAGTTATAAGCACTTTTAAGTTTGGTTGTCCTCATTTGACCTTGAAGGAGGGGCCCAAGGTCAAATCTGACCACGCCAGAAGATTCCCAGCCCATGATTTCCTATATGTTGGTTTACCATCCCAAACCTCTAAGACCAATAATAAGCGAGTTATAAGCACGTTTAAGTTTTGCTGTGCTCATTTGACCTTGAAGGAGGGGCCCAAGGTCAAATCTGATCACGCCAGAAGATTCTCAGCACATGATTTTCCATATGTTGGTTTACCATCCAAAGCCTCTAGGACCAATAATAAGTGAGTTATAAGCACTTTTAAGTTTGGCTATCCTCATTTGACCTTGAAGGAGGTGCCAAAGGTCAAATCCGACCACGCCAGAAGATTCCCAGCCCATGGTTTCCTATGCCTTGGTTACCATCCCAAACCTCTAGGACCAATAATAAGCAAGTTATAAGCACTTTTAAGTTTGGCTGTCTTCACTTGACCTTGAAGGAGGGGCCCAAGGTCAAATCCGACCATGCCAGAAGATTCCCAGACCATGATTTCCTGTATGTTGGTTCCCCATCCCAAACCACTAGGATCAATAATAAGCGAGTTATAAGCACTTTTAAGTTTGGCTATCCTCATTTGACCTTGAAAGAGGGGCCCAAGGTCAAATCCGACCATGCCAGAAGATTCCCAGCCCATGATTTCCTATAGGTTGGTTTAACATCCCAAGCCTCTAGGACCAATAATAAGTGAGTTATAAACACTTTTAATTTTGGCTGTCCTCATTTGACATTGAAGTAGGGGCCCAAGGTCAAATCCGACCACAAAAGAAGATTCCCAGCCAATGACTTCCTATATATTAGTTTACCATCCCAAACCTCTAGGACCAATAATAAGCAAGTTATAAGCACTTTTACCTTTGGCTATCCTCATTTGACCTTGAAGGAGGGGCCCAAGGTCAAATCCGACCACACCAGAAGATTCCCAGCCCAGAATTTTCTATATGCTGGTTTACCATCCCAAACCTCTAGGTCTAATAATAAGTCAGTTATAAGCACTTTACAGTTTGGCTGTCCTCGATTGACCTTGAAGGAGGGGCCCAAGGTCAAATTCGACCACACCAGAAGATTCCCAGCCCATGATTTTCTATATGTTGGTTTACCATCCCAAACCTCTAGGACCAATAATAAGAGAATTATAGGCACTTTTACCTTTGGCTATCCTCGTTTGACCTTGAAGGAGGGGCCCAAGGTCAAATACGACAACACCAGAAGATTCCCAGCCCATGATTTCCTATATGCTGGTTTACCATCCCAAACCTCTAGGAGTAATAATAAGTCAGTTATAAGCACTTTACAGTTTGGCTGTCCTCGTTTGACCTTGAAGGAGGGGCCCAAGGTCAAATCCGACCACATTAGAAGATTCCCAGCCCATGATTTCCTATATGCTGGTTTACCATCCCAAACCTCTAGGAGTAATAATAAGTCAGTTATAAGCACTTTACAGTTTGGCTGTCCTCGTTTGACCTTGAAGGAGGGGCCCAAGGTCAAATCCGACCACATTAGAAGATTCCCAGCCCATGATTTTCTATATGTTGGTTTACCATCCTAAACCTCTAGGACCAATAATAAGAGAGTTATAGGCATTTTTACCTTTGGCTATCCTCGTTTGACCTTGAAGGAGGGGCCCAAGGTCAAATACGACAACACCAGAAGATACCCAGCCCATGATTTCCTATATGCTGGTTTACCATCCCAAACCTCTAGGACCAATAATAAGTGAGTTATAAGCACTTTTAAGTTTGGCTATCCTCATTTGACCTTGAAGGAGGGGCCAAAGGTCAAATCCGACCACGCCAGAAGATTCCCAGCCCATGGTTTCCTATGCCTTGGTTACCATCCCAAACCTCTAGGACCAATAATAAGCAAGTTATAAGCACTTTTAAGTTTGGCTGTCTTCACTTGACCTTGAAGGAGGGGCCCAAGGTCAAATCCGACCATGCCAGAAGATTCCCAGACCATGATTTCCTGTATGTTGGTTCCCCATCCCAAACCACTAGGATCAATAATAAGCGAGTTATAAGCACTTTTAAGTTTGGCTATCCTCATTTGACCTTGAAGGAGGGGCCCAAGGTCAAATCCGACCATGCCAGAAGATTCCCAGCCCATGATTTCCTATAGGTTGGTTTACCATCCCAAGCCTCTAGCACCAATAATAAGTGAGTTATAAGCACTTTTAAGTTTGGCTGTCCTCATTTGACATTGAAGGAGGGGCCCAAGGTCAAATCCGACCACAAAAGAAGATTCCCAGCCCATGACTTCCTATATATTAGTTTACCATCCCAAACCTCTAGGACCAATAATAAGCGAGTTATAAGCACTTTTACCTTTGGCTATCCTCATTTGACCTTGAAGGAGGGGCCCAAGGTCAAATCCAACCACACCAGAAGATTCGTAGCCCAGAATTTTCTATATGCTGGTTTACCATCCGAAACCTCTAGGACTAATAATAAGTCAGTTATAAACACTTTACAGTTTGGCTGTCCTCGTTTGACCTTGAAGGAGAGGCCCAAGGTCAAATCTGACCACACCAGAAGATTCCCAGCCCATGATTTTCTATATGTTGGTTTACCATCCCAAACCTCTAGGACCAATAATAAGAGAATTATAGGCACTTTTACCTTTGGCTATCCTCGTTTGACCTTGAAGGAGGGGCCCAAGGTCAAATACGACAACACCAGAAGATTCCCAGCCCATGATTTCCTATATGCTGGTTTACCATCCCAAACCTCTAGGAGTAATAATAAGTCAGTTATAAGCACTTTACAGTTTGGCTGTCCTCGTTTGACCTTGAAGGAGGGGCCCAAGGTCAAATCCGACCACATTAGAAGATTCCCAGCCCATGATTTCCTATATGCTGGTTTACCATCCCAAACCTCTAGGAGTAATAATAAGTCAGTTATAAGCACTTTACAGTTTGGCTGTCCTCGTTTGACCTTGAAGGAGGGGCCCAAGGTCAAATCCGACCAGATTAGAAGATTCCCAGCCCATGATTTTCTATATGTTGGTTTACCATCCTAAACCTCTAGGACCAATAATAAGAGAGTTATAGGCATTTTTACCTTTGGCTATCCTCGTTTGACCTTGAAGGAGGGGCCCAAGGTCAAATACGACAACACCAGAAGATACCCAGCCCATGAATTCCTATATGCTGGTTTACCATCCCAAACCTCTAGGACCAATAATAAGTGAGTTATAAGCACTTTTAAGTTTGGCTATCCTCATTTGACCTTGAAGGAGGGGCCAAAGGTCCAATCCGACCACGCCAGAAGATTCCCAGCCCATGGTTTCCTATGCCTTGGTTACCATCCCAAACCTCTAGGACCAATAATAAGCAAGTTATAAGCACTTTTAAGTTTGGCTGTCTTCACTTGACCTTGAAGGAGGGGCCCAAGGTCAAATCCGACCATGCCAGAAGATTCCCAGACCATGATTTCCTGTATGTTGGTTCCCCATCCCAAACCACTAGGATCAATAATAAGCGAGTTATAAGCACGTTTAAGTTTGGCTGTCTTCACTTGACCTTGAAGGAGGGGCCCAAGGTCAAATCCGACCATGCCAGAAGATTCCCAGCCCATGATTTCCTATAGGTTGGTTTACCATCCCAAGACTCTAGCACCAATAATAAGTTAGTTATAAGCACTTTTAAGTTTGGCTGTCCTCATTTGACATTGAAGGAGGGGCCCAAGGTCAAATCCGACCACAAAAGAAGATTCCCAGCCCATGACTTCCTATATATTAGTTTACCATCCCAAACCTCTAGGACCAATAATAAGCGAGTTATAAGCACTTTTACCTTTGGCTATCCTCATTTGACCTTGAAGGAGGGGCCCAAGGTCAAATCCAACCACACCAGAAGATTCGTAGCCCAGAATTTTCTATATGCTGGTTTACCATCCGAAACCTCTAGGACTAATAATAAGTCAGTTATAAACACTTTACAGTTTGGCTGTCCTCGTTTGACCTTGAAGGAGAGGCCCAAGGTCAAATCCGACCACACCAGAAGATTCCCAGCCCATGATTTTCTATATGTTGGTTTACCATCCCAAACCTCTAGGACCAATAATAAGAGAATTATAGGCACTTTTACCTTTGGCTATCCTCGTTTGACCTTGAAGGAGGGGCCCAAGGTCAAATACGACAACACCAGAAGATTCCCAGCCCATGATTTCCTATATGCTGGTTTACCATCCCAAACCTCTAGGACCAATAATAAGCGAGTTATAAGCACGTTTAAGTTTGGCTGTCCTCATTTGACCTTGAAGGAGGGGCCCAAGGTCAAATCCGACCACGCCAGAAGATTCCCAGCCCATGATTTCCTATATGTTGGTTACAATGCCAAACCTCTAGGAGTAATAATAAGTCAGTTATAAGCACTTTACAGTTTGGCTGTCCTCGTTTGACCTTGAAGGAGAGGCCCAAGGTCAAATCCAACCACATTAGAAGATTCCCAGCCCATGATTTTCTATATGTTGGTTTACCATCCCAAACCTCTAGGACCAATAATAAGCGAGTTATAAGCACGTTTAAGTTTGGCTGTCCTCATTTGACCTTGAAGGAGGGGCCCAAGGTCAAATCTGACCACGCCAGAAGATTCCCAGCCCATGATTTCCTATATGCTGGTTTACCATCCCAAACCTCTAGGACCAATAATAAACGAGTTATAAGCACTTTTTAGTTTAGCTGTCCTTGTTTGACATTGAAGGAGGGGCCCAAGATCAAATCCGACCACGCCAGAAGATTCCCAGCCCATGATTTCCTATATGTTGGTTTACCATGCCAAACCTCTAGGACCAATAATAAGCGAGTTATAAGCACGTTTAAGTTTGGCTGTGCTCATTTGACCTTGAAGGAGGGGCCCAAGGTCAAATCTGACCACGCCAGAAGATTCCCAGCCCATGATTTTCCATATGTTGGTTTACCATCCCAAACCTCTAGGACCAATAATAAGTGAGTTATAAGCACTTTTAAGTTTGGCTATCCTCATTTGACCTTGAAGGAGGGGCCAAAGGTCAAATCCGACCACGCCAGAAGATTCCCAGCCCATGGTTTCCTATGCCTTGGTTACCATCCCAAACCTCTAGGACCAATAATAAGCAAGTTATAAGCACTTTTAAGTTTGGCTGTCTTCACTTGACCTTGAAGGAGGGGCCCAAGGTCAAATCCGACCATGCCAGAAGATTCCCAGACCATGATTTCCTGTATGTTGGTTCCCCATCCCAAACCACTAGGATCAATAATAAGCGAGTTATAAGCACTTTTAAGTTTGGCTATCCTCATTTGACCTTGAAGGAGGGACCCAAGGTCAAATCCGACCATGCCAGAAGATTCCCAGCCCATGATTTCCTATAGGTTGGTTTACCATCCCAAGCCTCTAGGACCAATAATAAGTGAGTTATAAACACTTTTAAGTTTGAATGTCCTCATTTGACATTGAAGTAGGGGCCCAAGGTCAAATCCGACCACAAAAGAAGATTCCCAGCCAATGACTTCCTATATATTAGTTTACCATCCCAAACCTCTAGTACCAATAATAAGCAAGTTATAAGCACTTTTACCTTTGGCTATCCTCATTTGACCTTGAAGGAGGGGCCCAAGGTCAAATCCGACCACACCAGAAGATTCCCAGCCCAGAATTTTCTATATGCTGGTTTACCATCTTAAACCTCTAGGTCTAATAATAAGTCAGTTATAAGCACTTTACAGTTTGGCTGTCCTCGATTGACCTTGAAGGAGGGGCCCAAGGTCAAATTCGACCACACCAGTAGATTCCCAGCCCATGATTTTCTATATGTTGGTTTACCATCCCAAACCTCTAGGACCAATAATAAGAGAATTATAGGCACTTTTACCTTTGGCTATCCTCGTTTGACCTTGAAGGAGGGGCCCAAGGTCAAATCCGACAACACCAGAAGATTCCCAGCCCATGATTTCCTATATGCTGGTTTACCATCCCAAACCTCTAGGAGTAATAATAAGTCAGTTATAAGCACTTTACAGTTTGGCTGTCCTCGTTTGACCTTGAAGGAGGGGCCCAAGGTCAAATCCAACCACACCAGAAGATTCCCAGCCCAGAATTTACTATATGCTGGTTTACCATCCGAAACCTCTAGGACTAATAATAAGTGAGTTATAAACACTTTACAGTTTGGCTGTCCTCGTTTGACCTTGAAGGAGAGGCCCAAGGTCAAATCCGACCACACCAGAAGATTCCCAGCCCATGATTTTCTATATGTTGGTTTACCATCCCAAACCTCTAGGACCAATAATAAGAGAATTATAGGCACTTTTACCTTTGGCTATCCTCGTTTGACCTTGAAGGAGGGGCCCAAGGTCAAATACGATAACACCAGAAGATTCCCAGCCCATGGTTTCCTATGCCTTGGTTACCATCCCAAACCTCTAGGACCAATAATAAGCAAGTTATAAGCACTTTTAAGTTTGGCTGTCTTCACTTGACCTTGAAGGAGGGGCCCAAGGTCAAATCCGACCATGCCAGAAGATTCCCAGCCCATGATTTCCTATAGGTTGGTTTACCATCCCAAGCCTCTAGCACCAATAATAAGTGAGTTATAAGCACTTTTAAGTTTGGCTGTCCTCATTTGACATTGAAGGAGGGGCCCAAGGTCAAATCCGACCACAAAAGAAGATTCCCAGCCCATGACTTCCTATATATTAGTTTACCATCCCAAACCTCTAGGACCAATAATAAGAGAATTATAGGCACTTTTACCTTTGGCTATCCTCGTTTGACCTTGAAGGAGGGGCCCAAGGTCAAATACGACAACACCAGAAGATTCCCAGCCCATGATTTCCTATATGCTGGTTTACCATCCCAAACCTCTAGGACCAATAATAAGCGAGTTATAAGCACGTTTAAGTTTGGCTGTCCTCATTTGACCTTGAAGGAGGGGCCCAAGGTCAAATCCGACCATGCCAGAAGATTCCCAGCCCATGATTTCCTATGCCTTGGTTACCATCCCAAACCTCTAGGACCAATAATAAGCAAGTTATAAGCACTTTTAAGTTTGGCTGTCTTCACTTGACCTTGAAGGAGGGGCCCAAGGTCAAATCCGACCATGCCAGAAGATTCCCAGACCATGATTTCCTGTATGTTGGTTCCCCATCCCAAACCACTAGGATCAATAATAAGCGAGTTATAAGCACTTTTAAGTTTGGCTATCCTCATTTGACCTTGAAGGAGGGACCCAAGGTCAAATCCGACCATGCCAGAAGATTCCCAGCCCATGATTTCCTATAGGTTGGTTTACCATCCCAAGCCTCTAGGACCAATAATAAGTGAGTTATAAACACTTTTAAGTTTGGCTGTCCTCATTTGACATTGAAGTAGGGGCCCAAGGTCAAATCCGACCACAAAAGAAGATTCCCAGCCAATGACTTCCTATATATTAGTTTACCATCCCAAACCTCTAGTACCAATAATAAGCAAGTTATAAGCACTTTTACCTTTGGCTATCCTCATTTGACCTTGAAGGAGGGGCCCAAGGTCAAATCCGACCACACCAGAAGATTCCCAGCCCAGAATTTTCTATATGCTGGTTTACCATCTTAAACCTCTAGGTCTAATAATAAGTCAGTTATAAGCACTTTACAGTTTGGCTGTCCTCGATTGACCTTGAAGGAGGGGCCCAAGGTCAAATTCGACCACACCAGTAGATTCCCAGCCCATGATTTTCTATATGTTGGTTTACCATCCCAAACCTCTAGGACCAATAATAAGAGAATTATAGGCACTTTTACCTTTGGCTATCCTCGTTTGACCTTGAAGGAGGGGCCCAAGGTCAAATCCGACAACACCAGAAGATTCCCAGCCCATGATTTCCTATATGCTGGTTTACCATCCCAAACCTCTAGGAGTAATAATAAGTCAGTTATAAGCACTTTACAGTTTGGCTGTCCTCGTTTGACCTTGAAGGAGGGGCCCAAGGTCAAATCCAACCACACCAGAAGATTCCCAGCCCAGAATTTACTATATGCTGGTTTACCATCCGAAACCTCTAGGACTAATAATAAGTGAGTTATAAACACTTTACAGTTTGGCTGTCCTCGTTTGACCTTGAAGGAGAGGCCCAAGGTCAAATCCGACCACACCAGAAGATTCCCAGCCCATGATTTTCTATATGTTGGTTTACCATCCCAAACCTCTAGGACCAATAATAAGAGAATTATAGGCACTTTTACCTTTGGCTATCCTCGTTTGACCTTGAAGGAGGGGCCCAAGGTCAAATACGATAACACCAGAAGATTCCCAGCCCATGGTTTCCTATGCCTTGGTTACCATCCCAAACCTCTAGGACCAATAATAAGCAAGTTATAAGCACTTTTAAGTTTGGCTGTCTTCACTTGACCTTGAAGGAGGGGCCCAAGGTCAAATCCGACCATGCCAGAAGATTCCCAGCCCATGATTTCCTATAGGTTGGTTTACCATCCCAAGCCTCTAGCACCAATAATAAGTGAGTTATAAGCACTTTTAAGTTTGGCTGTCCTCATTTGACATTGAAGGAGGGGCCCAAGGTCAAATCCGACCACAAAAGAAGATTCCCAGCCCATGACTTCCTATATATTAGTTTACCATCCCAAACCTCTAGGACCAATAATAAGAGAATTATAGGCACTTTTACCTTTGGCTATCCTCGTTTGACCTTGAAGGAGGGGCCCAAGGTCAAATACGACAACACCAGAAGATTCCCAGCCCATGATTTCCTATATGCTGGTTTACCATCCCAAACCTCTAGGACCAATAATAAGCGAGTTATAAGCACGTTTAAGTTTGGCTGTCCTCATTTGACCTTGAAGGAGGGGCCCAAGGTCAAATCCGACCATGCCAGAAGATTCCCAGCCCATGATTTCCTATGCCTTGGTTACCATCCCAAACCTCTAGGACCAATAATAAGCAAGTTATAAGCACTTTTAAGTTTGGCTGTCTTCACTTGACCTTGAAGGAGGGGCCCAAGGTCAAATCCGACCATGCCAGAAGATTCCCAGACCATGATTTCCTGTATGTTGGTTCCCCATCCCAAACCACTAGGATCAATAATAAGCGAGTTATAAGCACTTTTAAGTTTGGCTATCCTCATTTGACCTTGAAGGAGGGACCCAAGGTCAAATCCGACCATGCCAGAAGATTCCCAGCCCATGATTTCCTATAGGTTGGTTTACCATCCCAAGCCTCTAGGACCAATAATAAGTGAGTTATAAACACTTTTAAGTTTGGCTGTCCTCATTTGACATTGAAGTAGGGGCCCAAGGTCAAATCCGACCACAAAAGAAGATTCCCAGCCAATGACTTCCTATATATTAGTTTACCATCCCAAACCTCTAGGACCAATACTAAGCAAGTTATAAGCACTTTTACCTTTGGCTATCCTCATTTGACCTTGAAGGAGGGGCCCAAGGTCAAATCCAACCACACCAGAAGATTCCCAGCCCAGAATTTTCTATATGCTGGTTTACCATCTTAAACCTCTAGGTCTAATAATAAGTCAGTTATAAGCACTTTACAGTTTGGCTGTCCTCGATTGACCTTGAAGGAGGGGCCCAAGGTCAAATTCGACCACACCAGAAGATTCCCAGCCCATGATTTTCTATATGTTGGTTTACCATCCCAAACCTCTAGGACCAATAATAAGAGAATTATAGGCACTTTTACCTTTGGCTATCCTCGTTTGACCTTGAAGGAGGGGCCCAAGGTCAAATCCGACAACACCAGAAGATTCCCAGCCCATGATTTCCTATATGCTGGTTTACCATCCCAAACCTCTAGGAGTAATAATAAGTCAGTTATAAGCACTTTACAGTTTGGCTGTCCTCGTTTGACCTTGAAGGAGGGGCCCAAGGTCAAATCCAACCACACCAGAAGATTCCCAGCCCAGAATTTTCTATATGCTGGTTTACCATCCGAAACCTCTAGGACTAATAATAAGTGAGTTATAAACACTTTACAGTTTGGCTGTCCTCGTTTGACCTTGAAGGAGAGGCCCAAGGTCAAATCCGACCACACCAGAAGATTCCCAGCCCATGATTTTCTATATGTTGGTTTACCATCCCAAACCTCTAGGACCAATAATAAGAGAATTATAGGCACTTTTACCTTTGGCTATCCTCGTTTGACCTTGAAGGAGGGGTCCAAGGTCAAATACGACAACACCAGAAGATTCCCAGCCCATGGTTTCCTATGCCTTGGTTACCATCCCAAACCTCTAGGACCAATAATAAGCAAGTTATAAGCACTTTTAAGTTTGGCTGTCTTCACTTGACCTTGAAGGAGGGGCCCAAGGTCAAATCCGACCATGCCAGAAGATTCCCAGCCCATGATTTCCTATAGGTTGGTTTACCATCCCAAGCCTCTAGCACCAATAATAAGTCAGTTATAAGCACTTTTAAGGTTGGCTGTCCTCATTTGACATTGAAGGAGGGGCCCAAGGTCAAATCCGACCACAAAAGAAGATTCCCAGCCCATGACTTCCTATATATTAGTTTACCATCCCAAACCTCTAGGACCAATAATAAGCGAGTTATAAGCACTTTTACCTTTGGCTATCCTCATTTGACCTTGAAGGAGGGGCCCAAGGTCAAATCCAACCACACCAGAAGATTCGTAGCCCAGAATTTTCTATATGCTGGTTTACCATCCGAAACCTCTAGGACTAATAATAAGTCAGTTATAAACACTTTACAGTTTGGCTGTCCTCGTTTGACCTTGAAGGAGAGGCCCAAGGTCAAATCCGACCACACCAGAAGATTCCCAGCCCATGATTTTCTATATGTTGGTTTACCATCCCAAACCTCTAGGACCAATAATAAGAGAATTATAGGCACTTTTACCTTTGGCTATCCTCGTTTGACCTTGAAGGAGGGGCCCAAGGTCAAATACGACAACACCAGAAGATTCCCAGCCCATGATTTCCTATATGCTGGTTTACCATCCCAAACCTCTAGGACCAATAATAAGCGAGTTATAAGCACGTTTAAGTTTGGCTGTCCTCATTTGACCTTGAAGGAGGGGCCCAAGGTCAAATCCGACCATGCCAGAAGATTCCCAGCCCATGATTTCCTATATGTTGGTTACAATGCCAAACCTCTAGGAGTAATAATAAGTCAGTTATAAGCACTTTACAGTTTGGCTGTCCTCGTTTGACCTTGAAGGAGAGGCCCAAGGTCAAATCCAACCACATTAGAAGATTCCCAGCCCATGATTTTCTATATGTTGGTTTACCATCCCAAACCTCTAGGACCAATAATAAGCGAGTTATAAGCACGTTTAAGTTTGGCTGTCCTCATTTGACCTTGAAGGAGGGGCCCAAGGTCAAATCTGACCACGCCAGAAGATTCCCAGCCCATGATTTCCTATATGCTGGTTTACCATCCCAAACCTCTAGGACCAATAATAAACGAGTTATAAGCACTTTTAAGTTTAGCTGTCCTTGTTTGACATTGAAGGAGGGGCCCAAGGTCAAATCCGACCACGCCAGAAGATTCCCAGCCCATGATTTTCCATATGTTGGTTTACCATCCCAAACCTCTAGGACCAATAATAAGTGAGTTATAAGCACTTTTAAGTTTGGCTATCCTCATTTGACCTTGAAGGAGGGGCCAAAGGTCAAATCCGACCACGCCAGAAGATTCCCAGCCCATGGTTTCCTATGCCTTGGTTACCATCCCAAACCTCTAGGACCAATAATAAGCAAGTTATAAGCACTTTTAAGTTTGGCTGTCTTCACTTGACCTTGAAGGAGGGGCCCAAGGTCAAATCCGACAATGCCAGAAGATTCCCAGACCATGATTTCCTGTATGTTGGTTCCCCATCCCAAACCACTAGGATCAATAATAAGCGAGTTATAAGCACTTTTAAGTTTGGCTATCCTCATTTGACCTTGAAGGAGGGGCCCAAGGTCAAATCCGACCATGCCAGAAGATTCCCAGCCCATGATTTCCTATAGGTTGGTTTACCATCCCAAGCCTCTAGGACCAATAATAAGTGAGTTATAAACACTTTTAAGTTTGGCTGTCCTCATTTGACATTGAAGTAGGGGCCCAAGGTCAAATCCGACCACAAAAGAAGATTCCCAGCCAATGACTTCCTATATATTAGTTTACCATCCCAAACCTCTAGGACCAATAATAAGCAAGTTATAAGCACTTTTACCTTTGGCTATCCTCGTTTGACCTTGAAGGAGGGGCCCAAGGTCAAATCCGACAACACCAGAAGATTCCCAGCCCATGATTTCCTATATGCTGGTTTACCATCCCAAACCTCTAGGACCAATAATAAGCGAGTTATAAGCACTTTTAAGTTTAGCTGTCCTTGTTTGACATTGAAGGAGGGGCCCAAGGTCAAATCCGACCACGCCAGAAGATTCCCAGCCCATGATTTCCTATATGTTGGTTTACCATCCCAAACCTCTAGGACCAATAATAAGCGAGTTATAAGCACGTTTAAGTTTGGCTGTGCTCATTTGACCTTGAAGGAGGGGCCCAAGGTCAAATCTGACCACGCCAGAAGATTCCCAGCCCATGATTTTCCATATGTTGGTTTACCATCCCAAACCTCTAGGACCAATAATAAGTGAGTTATAAGCACTTTTAAGTTTGGCTATCCTCATTTGACCTTGAAGGAGGGGCCAAAGGTCAAATCCGACCATGCCAGAAGATTCCCAGCCCATGGTTTCCTATGCCTTGGTTACCATCCCAAACCTCTAGGACCAATAATAAGCAAGTTATAAGCACTTTTAAGTTTGGCTGTTTTCACTTGACCTTGAAGGAGGGGCCCAAGGTCAAATCCGACCATGCCTGAAGATTCCCAGACCATGATTTCCTGTATGTTGGTTCCCCATCCCAAACCACTAGGATCAATAATAAGCGAGTTATAAGCACTTTTAAGTTTGGCTATCCTCATTTGACCTTGAAGGAGGGGCCCAAGGTCAAATCCGACCATGCCAGAAGATTCTCAGCTCATGATTTCCTATAGGTTGGTTTACCATCCCAAACCTCTAGGTCTAATAATAAGCAAGTTATAAGCACTTTTACCTTTGGCTATCCTCATTTGACCTTGAAGGAGGGGCCCAAGGTCAAATCCAACCACACCAGAAGATTCCCAGCCCAGAATTTTCTATATGCTGGTTTACCATCCCAAACCTCTAGGTCTAATATTAAGTCAGTTATAAGCACTTTACAGTTTGGCTGTCCTCGATTGACCTTGAAGGAGGGGCCCAAGGTCAAATTCGACCACGCCAGAAGATTCCCAGCCCATGATTTTCTATATGTTGGTTTACCATCCCAAACCTCTAGGACCAATAATAAGAGAATTATAGGCACTTTTACCTTTGGCTATCCTCGTTTGACCTTGAAGGAGGGGCCCAAGGTCAAATACGACAACACCAGAAGATTCCCAGCCCATGATTTCCTATATGCTGGTTTACCATCCCAAACCTCTAGGAGTAATAATAAGTCAGTTATAAGCACTTTACAGTTTGGCTGTCCTCGTTTGACCTTGAAGGAGGGGCCCAAGGTCAAATCCGACCACATTAGAAGATTCCCAGCCCATGATTTTCTATATGTTGGTTTACCATCCTAAACCTCTAGGACCAATAATAAGAGAGTTATAGGCATTTTTACCTTTGGCTATCCTCGTTTGACCTTGAAGGAGGGGCCCAAGGTCAAATACGACAACACCAGAAGATACCCAGCCCATGATTTCCTATATGCTGGTTTACCATCCCAAACCTCTAGGACCAATAATAAGTGAGTTAGAAGCACTTTTAAGTTTGGCTATCCTCATTTGACCTTGAAGGAGGGGCCAAAGGTCAAATCCGACCACGCCAGAAGATTCCCAGCCCATGGTTTCCTATGCCTTGGTTACCATCCCAAACCTCTAGGACCAATAATAAGCAAGTTATAAGCACTTTTAAGTTTGGCTGTCTTCACTTGACCTTGAAGGAGGGGCCCAAGGTCAAATCCGACCATGCCAGAAGATTCCCAGACCATGATTTCCTGTATGTTGGTTCCCCATCCCAAACCACTAGGATCAATAATAAGCGACTTATAAGCACTTTTAAGTTTGACTATCCTCATTTGACCTTGAAGGAGGGGCCCAAGGTCAAATCCGACCATGCCAGAAGATTCCCAGCCCATGATTTCCTATAGGTTGGTTTACCATCCCAAGCCTCTAGGACCAATAATAAGTGAGTTATAAGCACTTTTAAGTTTGGCTGTCCTCATTTGACATTGAAGGAGGGGCCCAAGGTCAAATCCGACCACAAAAGAAGATTCCCAGCCCATGACTTCCTATATATTAGTTTACCATCCCAAACATCTAGGAACAATAATAAGCGAGTTATAAGCACTTTTACCATTTGGCTGTCCTCATTTGACCTTGAAGGAGGGGCCCAAAGTCAAATCCAACCACACTAGAAGATTCCCAGCCCAGAATTTTCTATATGCTGGTTTACCATGCCAAACCTCTAGGACTAATAATAAGTCAGTTATAAACACTTTACAGTTTGGCTGTCCTCGTTTGACCTTGAAGGAGAGGCCCAAGGTCAAATCCGACCACACCAGAAGATTCCCAGCCCATGATTTTCTATATGTTGGTTTACCATCCCAAACCTCTAGGACCAATAATAAGAGAATTATAGGCACTTTTACCTTTGGCTATCCTTGTTTGACCTTGAAGGAGGGGCCCAAGGTCAAATACAACAACACCAGAAGATTCCCAGCCCATGATTTCCTATATGCTGGTTTACCATCCCAAACCTCTAGGACCAATAATAAGCGAGTTATAAGCACGTTTAAGTTTGGCTGTCCTCATTTGACCTTGAAGGAGGGGCCCAAGGTCAAATCCGACCACGCCAGAAGATTCCCAGCCCATGATTTCCTATATGTTGGTTACCATGCCAAACCTCTAGGAGTAATAATAAGTCAGTTATAAGCACTTTACAGTTTGGCTGTCCTCGTTTGACCTTGAAGGAGAGGCCCAAGGTCAAATCCAACCACATTAGAAGATTCCCAACCCATGATTTTCTATATGTTGGTTTACCATCCCAAACCTCTAGGACCAATAATAAGCGAGTTATAAGCACGTTTAAGTTTGGCTGTCCTCATTTGACCTTGAAGGAGGGGCCCAAGGTCAATTCCAACCATGCCAGAAGATTCCCAGCCCATGATTTCCGATATGTTGGTTTACCATCCCAAACCTCTAGGACCAATAATAAGCAAGTTATAAGCACTTTTAAGTTTGGTTGTCCTCATTTGTCCTTGAAGGAGGGGCCCAAGGTCAAATCTGACCACAGCAGAAGATTCCCAGCCCATGATTTCCTATATGCTGGTTTACCATCCCAAACCTCTAGGACCAATAATAAGCGAGTTATAAGCGCTTTTAAGTTTAGCTGTCCTTGTTTGACATTGAAGGAGGGGCCCAAGGTCAAATCTGACCACGCCAGAAGATTCCCAGCCCATGATTTTCCATATGTTGGTTTATCATCCCAAACCTCTAGGACCAATAATAAGTGAGTTATAAGCACTTTTAAGTTTGGCTATCCTCATTTGACCTTGAAGGAGGGGCCAAAGGTCAAATCCGACCATGCCAGAAGATTCCCAGCCCATGGTTTCCTATGCCTTGGTTACCATCCCAAACCTCTAGGACCAATAATAAGCAAGTTATAAGCACTTTTAAGTTTGGCTGTCTTCACTTGACCTTGAAGGAGGGGCCCAAGGTCAAATCCGACCATGCCAGAAGATTCCCAGACCATGATTTCCTGTATGTTGGTTCCCCATCCCAAACCACTAGGATCAATAATAAGCGAGTTATAAGCACTATTAAGTTTGGCTATCCTCATTTGACCTTGAAGGAGGGACCCAAGGTCAAATCCGACCATGCCAGAAGATTCCCAGCCCATGATTTCCTATAGGTTGGTTTACCATCCCAAGCCTCTAGGACCAATAATAAGTGAGTTATAAACACTTTTAAGTTTGGCTGTCCTCATTTGACATTGAAGTAGGGGCCCAAGGTCAAATCCGACCACAAAAGAAGATTCCCAGCCAATGACTTCCTATATATTAGTTTACCATCCCAAACCTCTAGGACCAATAATAAGCAAGTTATAAGCACTTTTACCTTTGGCTATCCTCATTTGACCTTGAAGGAGGGGCCCAAGGTCAAATCCGACCACACCAGAAGATTCCCAGCCCAGAATTTTCTATATGCTGGTTTACAATCTTAAACCTCTAGGTCTAATAATAAGTCAGTTATGAGCACTTTACAGTTTGGCTGTCCTCGATTGACCTTGAAGGAGGGGCCCAAGGTCAAATTCGACCACACCAGAAGATTCCCAGCCCATGATTTTCTATATGTTGGTTTACCATCCCAAACCTCTAGGACCAATAATAAGAGAATTATAGGCACTTTTACCTTTGGCTATCCTCGTTTGACCTTGAAGGAGGGGCCCAAGGTTAAATCCGACAACACCAGAAGATTCCCAGCCCATGATTTCCTATATGCTGGTTTACCATCCCAAACCTCTAGGAGTAATAATAAGTCAGTTATAAGCACTTTACAGTTTGGCTGTCCTCGTTTGACCTGGAAGGAGGGGCCCAAGGTCAAATCCAACCACACCAGAAGATTCCCAGCCCAGAATTTTCTATATGCTGGTTTACCATCCGAAACCTCTAGGACTAATAATAAGTGAGTTATAAACACTTTACAGTTTGGCTGTCCTCGTTTGACCTTGAAGGAGAGGCCCAAGGTCAAATCCGACCACACCAGAAGATTCCCAGCCCATGATTTTCTATATGTTGGTTTACCATCCCAAACCTCTAGGACCAATAATAAGAGAATTATAGGCACTTTTACCTTTGGCTATCCTCGTTTGACCTTGAAGGAGGGGCCCAAGGTCAAATACGACAACACCAGAAGATTCCCAGCCCATGGTTTCCTATGCCTTGGTTACCATCCCAAACCTCTAGGACCAATAATAAGCAAGTTATAAGCACTTTTAAGTTTGGCTGTCTTCACTTGACCTTGAAGGAGGGGCCCAAGGTCAAATCCGACCATGCCAGAAGATTCCCAGCCCATGATTTCCTATAGGTTGGTTTACCATCCCAAGCCTCTAGCACCAATAATAAGTGAGTTATAAGCACTTTTAAGTTTGGCTGTCCTCATTTGACATTGAAGGAGGGGCCCAAGGTCAAATCCGACCACAAAAGAAGATTCCCAGCCCATGACTTCCTATATATTAGTTTACCATCCCAAACCTCTAGGACCAATAATAAGCGAGTTATAAGCACTTTTACCTTTGGCTATCCTCATTTGACCTTGAAGGAGGGGCCCAAGGTCAAATCCAACCACACCAGAAGATTCGTAGCCCAGAATTTTCTATATGCTGGTTTACCATCCGAAACCTCTAGGACTAATAATAAGTCAGTTATAAACACTTTACAGTTTGGCTGTCCTCGTTTGACCTTGAAGGAGAGGCCCAAGGTCAAATCCGACCACACCAGAAGATTCCCAGCCCATGATTTTCTATATGTTGGTTTACCATCCCAAACCTCTAGGACCAATAATAAGAGAATTATAGGCACTTTTACCTTTGGCTATCCTCGTTTGACCTTGAAGGAGGGGCCCAAGGTCAAATACGACAACACCAGAAGATTCCCAGCCCATGATTTCCTATATGCTGGTTTACCATCCCAAACCTCTAGGACCAATAATAAGCGAGTTATAAGCACGTTTAAGTTTGGCTGTCCTCATTTGACCTTGAAGGAGGGGCCCAAGGTCAAATCCGACCATGCCAGAAGATTCCCAGCCCATGATTTCCTATATGTTGGTTACAATGCCAAACCTCTAGGAGTAATAATAAGTCAGTTATAAGCACTTTACAGTTTGGCTGTCCTCGTTTGACCTTGAAGGAGAGGCCCAAGGTCAAATCCAACCACATTAGAAGATTCCCAGCCCATGATTTTCTATATGTTGGTTTACCATCCCAAACCTCTAGGACCAATAATAAGCGAGTTATAAGCACGTTTAAGTTTGGCTGTCCTCATTTGACCTTGAAGGAGGGGCCCAAGGTCAAATCCGACCACGCCAGAAGATTCCCAGCCCATGATTTCCTATATGCTGGTTTACCATCCCAAACCTCTAGGACCAATAATAAACGAGTTATAAGCACTTTTAAGTTTAGCTGTCCTTGTTTGACATTGAAGGAGGGGCCCAAGGTCAAATCCGACCACGCCAGAAGATTCCCAGCCCATGATTTCCTATATGTTGGTTTACCATCCCAAACCTCTAGGACCAATAATAAGCAAGTTATAAGCACTTTTAAGTTTGGCTGTCTTCACTTGACCTTGAAGGAGGGGCCCAATTTCAAATCCGACCATGCCAGAAGATTCCCAGACCATGATTTCCTGTATGTTGGTTCACCATCCCAAACCACTAGGATCAATAATAAGCGAGTTATAAGCACTTTTAAGTTTGGCTATCCTCATTTGACCTTGAAGGAGGGGCCCAAGGTCAAATCCGACCATGCCAGAAGATTCCCAGCCCATGATTTCCTATAGGTTGGTTTACCATCCCAAGCCTCTAGGACCAATAATAAGTGAGTTATAAACACTTTTAAGTTTGGCTGTCCTCATTTGAAATTGAAGTAGGGGCCCAAGGTCAAATCCGACCACACCAGAAGATTCCCAGCCCAGAATTTTCTATATGCTGGTTTACCATCTTAAACCTCTAGGTCTAATAATAAGTCAGTTATAAGCACTTTACAGTTTGGCTGTCCTCGATTGACCTTGAAGGAGGGGCCCAAGGTCAAATTCGACCACACCAGAAGATTCCCAGCCCATGATTTTCTATATGTTGGTTTACCATCCCAAACCTCTAGGACCAATAATAAGAGAATTATAGGCACTTTTACCTTTGGCTATCCTCGTTTGACCTTGAAGGAGGGGCCCAAGGTCAAATCCGACAACACCAGAAGATTCCCAGCCCATGATTTCCTATATGCTGGTTTACCATCCCAAACCTCTAGGAGTAATAATAAGTCAGTTATAAGCACTTTACAGTTTGGCTGTCCTCGTTTGACCTTGAAGGAGGGGCCCAAGATCAAAACCAACCACACCAGAAGATTCCCAGCCCAGAATTTTATATATGCTGGTTTACAATCCGAAACCTCTAGGACTAATAATAAGTGAGTTATAAACACTTTACAGTTTGGCTGTCCTCGTTTGACCTTGAAGGAGAGGCCCAAGGTCAAATCCGACCACACCAGAAGATTCCCAGCCCATGATTTTCTATATGTTGGTTTACCATCCCAAACCTCTAGGACCAATAATAAGAGAATTATAGGCACTTTTACCTTTGGCTATCCTCGTTTGACCTTGAAGGAGGGGCCCAAGGTCAAATACGACAACACCAGAAGATTCCCAGCCCATGATTTCCTATATGTTGGTTACCATGCCAAACCTCTAGGAGTAATAATAAGTCAGTTATAAGCACTTTACAGTTTGGCTGTCCTCGTTTGACCTTGAAGGAGAGGCCCAAGGTCAAATCCGACCATGCCAGAAGATTCCCAGACAATGATTTCCTGTATGTTGGTTCCCCATCCCAAACCACTAGGATCAATAATAAGCGAGTTATAAGCACGTTTAAGTTTGGCTGTCTTCACTTGACCTTGAAGGAGGGGCCCAAGGTCAAATCCGACCATGCCAGAAGATTCCCAGCCCATGATTTCCTATAGGTTGGTTTACCATCCCAAGCCTCTAGCACCAATAATAAGTGAGTTATAAGCACTTTTAAGTTTGGCTGTCCTCATTTGACATTGAAGGAGGGGCCCAAGGTCAAATCCGACCACAAAAGAAGATTCCCAGCCCATGATTTCCTATATATTAGTTTACCATCCCAAACCTCTAGGACCAATAATAAGCGAGTTATAAGCACTTTTACCTTTGGCTATCCTCATTTGACCTTGAAGGAGGGGCCCAAGGTCAAATCCAACCACACCAGAAGATTCGTAGCCCAGAATTGTCTATATGTTGGTTTACCATCCCAAACCTCTAGGACCAATAATAAGAGAATTATAGGCACTTTTACCTTTGGCTATCCTCGTTTGACCTTGAAGGAGGGGCCCAAGGTCAAATACGACAACACCAGAAGATTCCCAGCCCATGATTTCCTATATGCTGGTTTACCATCCCAAACCTCTAGGACCAATAATAAGCGAGTTATAAGCACGTTTAAGTTTGGCTGTCCTCATTTGACCTTGAAGGAGGGGCCCAAGGTCAAATCCGACCATGCCAGAAGATTCCCAGCCCATGATTTCCTATATGTTGGTTACAATGCCAAACCTCTAGGAGTAATAATAAGTCAGTTATAAGGACTTTACAGTTTGGCTGTCCTCGTTTGACCTTGAAGGAGAGGCCCAAGGTCAAATCCAACCACATTAGAAGATTCCCAGCCCATGATTTTCTATATGTTGGTTTACCATCCCAAACCTCTAGGACCAATAATAAGCGAGTTATAAGCACGTTTAAGTTTGGCTGTCCTCATTTGACCTTGAAGGAGGGGCCCAAGGTCAAATCTGACCACGCCAGAAGATTCCCAGCCCATGATTTCCTATATGCTGGTTTACCATCCCAAACCTCTAGGACCAATAATAAACGAGATATAAGCACTTTTAAGTTTAGCTGTCCTTGTTTGACATTGAAGGAGGGGCCCAAGGTCAAATCCGACCACTCCAGAAGATTCCCAGCCCATGATTTCCTATATGTTGGTTTACCATCCCAAACCTCTAGGACCAATAATAAGCGAGTTATAAGCACGTTTAAGTTTGGCTGTGCTCATTTGACCTTGAAGGAGGGGCCCAAGGTCAAATCCGACCACACCAGAAGATTCCCAGAACAGAATTTTCTATATGCTGGTTTACCATCTTAAACCTCTAGGTCTAATAATAAGTCAGTTATAAGCACTTTACAGTTTGGCTGTCCTCGATTGACCTTGAAGGAGGGGCCCAAGGTCAAATTCGACCACACCAGAAGATTCCCAGCCCATGATTTTCTATATGTTGGTTTACCATCCCAAACCTCTAGGACCAATAATAAGAGAATTATAGGCACTTTTACCTTTGGCTATCCTCGTTTGACCTTGAAGGAGAGGCCCAAGGTCAAATCCAACCACATTAGAAGATTCCCAGCCCATGATTTTCTATATGTTGGTTTACCATCCCAAACCTCTAGGAGTAATAATAAGTCAGTTATAAGCACTTTACAGTTTGGCTGTCCTCGTTTGACCTTGAAGGAGGGGCCCAAGGTCAAATCCAACCACACCAGAAGATTCCCAGCCCAGAATTTTCTATATGCTGGTTTACCATCCGAAACCTCTAGGACTAATAATAAGTGAGTTATAAACACTTTACAGTTTGGCTGTCCTCGTTTGACCTTGAAGGAGAGGCCCAAGGTCAAATCCAACCACATTAGAAGATTCCCAGCCCATGATTTTCTATATGTTGGTTTACCATCCTAAACCTCTAGGACCAATAATAAGCAAGTTATAAGCACTTTTAAGTTTGGCTGTCTTCACTTGACCTTGAAGGAGGGGCCCAAGGTCAAATCCGACCATGCCAGAAGATTCCCAGCCCATGATTTCCTATAGGTTGGTTTACCATCCCAAGCCTCTAGCACCAATAATAAGTGAGTTATAAGCACTTTTAAGTTTGGCTGTCCTCATTTGACATTGAAGGAGGGGCCCAAGGTCAAATCCGACCACAAAAGAAGATTCCCAGCCCATGACTTCCTATATATTAGTTTACCATCCCAAACCTCTAGGACCAATAATAAGCGAGTTATAAGCACTTTTACCTTTGGCTATCCTCATTTGACCTTGAAGGAGGGGCCCAAGGTCAAATCCAACCACACCAGAAGATTCGTAGCCCAGAATTTTCTATATGCTGGTTTACCATCCGAAACCTCTACGACTAATAATAAGTCAGTTATAAACACTTTACAGTTTGGCTGTCCTCGTTTGACCTTGAAGGAGAGGCCCAAGGTCAAATCCGACCACACCAGAAGATTCCCAGCCCATGATTTTCTATATGTTGGTTTACCATCCCAAACCTCTAGGACCAATAATAAGAGAATTATAGGCACTTTTACCTTTGGCTATCCTCGTTTGACCTTGAAGGAGGGGCCCAAGGTCAAATACAACAACACCAGAAGATTCCCAGCCCATGATTTCCTATATGCTGGTTTACCATCCCAAACCTCTAGGACCAATAATAAGCGAGTTATAAGCACGTTTAAGTTTGGCTGTCCTCATTTGACCTTGAAGGAGGGGCCCAAGGTCAAATCCGACCATGCCAGAAGATTCCCAGCCCATGATTTCCTATATGTTGGTTACAATGCCAAACCTCTAGGAGTAATAATAAGTCAGTTATAAGCACTTTACAGTTTGGCTGTCCTCGTTTGACCTTGAAGGAGAGGCCCAAGGTCAAATCCAACCACATTAGAAGATTCCCAGCCCATGATTTTCTATATGTTGGTTTACCATCCCAAACCTCTAGGACCAATAATAAGCGAGTTATAAGCACGTTTAAGTTTGGCTGTCCTCATTTGACCTTGAAGGAGGGGCCCAAGGTCAAATCCGACCACGCCAGAAGATTCCCAGCCCATGATTTCCTATATGCTGGTTTACCATCCCAAACCTCTAGGACCAATAATAAACGAGTTATAAGCACTTTTAAGTTTAGCTGTCCTTGTTTGACATTGAAGGAGGGGCCCAAGGTCAAATCCGACCACGCCAGAAGATTCCCAGCCCATGATTTCCTATATGTTGGTTTACCATCCCAAACCTCTAGGACCAATAATAAGCAAGTTATAAGCACTTTTAAGTTTGGCTGTCTTCACTTGACCTTGAAGGAGGGGCCCAATTTCAAATCCGACCATGCCAGAAGATTCCCAGACCATGATTTCCTGTATGTTGGTTCACCATCCCAAACCACTAGGATCAATAATAAGCGAGTTATAAGCACTTTTAAGTTTGGCTATCCTCATTTGACCTTGAAGGAGGGGCCCAAGGTCAAATCCGACCATGCCAGAAGATTCCCAGCCCATGATTTCCTATAGGTTGGTTTACCATCCCAAGCCTCTAGGACCAATAATAAGTGAGTTATAAACACTTTTAAGTTTGGCTGTCCTCATTTGAAATTGAAGTAGGGGCCCAAGGTCAAATCCGACCACACCAGAAGATTCCCAGCCCAGAATTTTCTATATGCTGGTTTACCATCTTAAACCTCTAGGTCTAATAATAAGTCAGTTATAAGCACTTTACAGTTTGGCTGTCCTCGATTGACCTTGAAGGAGGGGCCCAAGGTCAAATTCGACCACACCAGAAGATTCCCAGCCCATGATTTTCTATATGTTGGTTTACCATCCCAAACCTCTAGGACCAATAATAAGAGAATTATAGGCACTTTTACCTTTGGCTATCCTCGTTTGACCTTGAAGGAGGGGCCCAAGGTCAAATCCGACAACACCAGAAGATTCCCAGCCCATGATTTCCTATATGCTGGTTTACCATCCCAAACCTCTAGGAGTAATAATAAGTCAGTTATAAGCACTTTACAGTTTGGCTGTCCTCGTTTGACCTTGAAGGAGGGGCCCAAGATCAAATCCAACCACACCAGAAGATTCCCAGCCCATGATTTCCTATATGCTGGTTTACCATCCCAAACCTCTAGGACCAATAATAAGCGAGTTATAAGCACGTTTAAGTTTGGCTGTCCTCATTTGACCTTGAAGGAGGGGCCCAAGGTCAAATCCGACCATGCCAGAAGATTCCCAGCCCATGATTTCCTATATGTTGGTTACAATGCCAAACCTCTAGGAGTAATAATAAGTCAGTTATAAGGACTTTACAGTTTGGCTGTCCTCGTTTGACCTTGAAGGAGAGGCCCAAAGTCAAATCCAACCACATTAGAAGATTCCCAGCCCATGATTTTCTATATGTTGGTTTACCATCCCAAACCTCTAGGACCAATAATAAGCGAGTTATAAGCACGTTTAAGTTTGGCTGTCCTCATTTGACCTTGAAGGAGGGGCCCAAGGTCAAATCTGACCACGCCAGAAGATTCCCAGCCCATGATTTCCTATATGCTGGTTTACCATCCCAAACCTCTAGGACCAATAATAAACGAGTTATAAGCACTTTTAAGTTTAGCTGTCCTTGTTTGACATTGAAGGAGGGGCCCAAGGTCAAATCCGACCAATCCAGAAGATTCCCAGCCCATGATTTCCTATATGTTGGTTTACCATCCCAAACCTCTAGGACCAATAATAAGCGAGTTATAAGCACGTTTAAGTTTGGCTGTGCTCATTTGACCTTGAAGGAGGGGCCCAAGGTCAAATCCGACCACACCAGAAGATTCCCAGAACAGAATTTTCTATATGCTGGTTTACCATCTTAAACCTCTAGGTCTAATAATAAGTCAGTTATAAGCACTTTACAGTTTGGCTGTCCTCGATTGACCTTGAAGGAGGGGCCCAAGGTCAAATTCGACCACACCAGAAGATTCCCAGCCCATGATTTTCTATATGTTGGTTTACCATCCCAAACCTCTAGGACCAATAATAAGAGAATTATAGGCACTTTTACCTTTGGCTATCCTCGTTTGACCTTGAAGGAGGGGCCCAAGGTCAAATCCGACAACACCAGAAGATTCCCAGCCCATGATTTCCTATATGCTGGTTTACCATCCCAAACCTCTAGGAGTAATAATAAGTCAGTTATAAGCACTTTACAGTTTGGCTGTCCTCGTTTGACCTTGAAGGAGGGGCCCAAGGTCAAATCCAACCACACCAGAAGATTCCCAGCCCAGAATTTTCTATATGCTGGTTTACCATCCGAAACCTCTAGGACTAATAATAAGTGAGTTATAAACACTTTACAGTTTGGCTGTCCTCGTTTGACCTTGAAGGAGAGGCCCAAGGTCAAATCCAACCACATTAGAAGATTCCCAGCCCATGATTTTCTATATGTTGGTTTACCATCCTAAACCTCTAGGACCAATAATAAGCAAGTTATAAGCACTTTTAAGTTTGGTTGTCCTCATTTGACCTTGAAGGAGGGGCCCAAGGTCAAATCTGACCACAGCAGAAGATTCCCAGCCCATGATTTCCTATATGCTGGTTTACCATCCCAAACCTCTAGGACCAATAATAAGCGAGTTATAAGCACTTTTAAGTTTAGCTGTCCTTGTTTGACATTGAAGGAGGGGCCCAAGGTCAAATCCGACCATGCCAGAAGATTCCCAGCCCATGATTTCCTATATGTTGGTTTACCATCCCAAACCTCTAGGACCAATAATAAGCGAGTTATAAGCACGTTTAAGTTTGGCTGTGCTCATTTGACCTTGAAGGAGGGGCCCAAGGTCAAATCTGACCACGCCAGAAGATTCCCAGCCCATGATTTTCCATATGTTGGTTTACCATCCCAAACCTCTAGGACCAATAATAAGTGAGTTATATGCACTTTTAAATTTGGCTATCCTCATTTGACCTTGAAGGAGGGGCCAAAGGTCAAATCCGACCACGCCAGAAGATTCCCAGCCCATGGTTTCCTATGCCTTGGTTACCATCCCAAACCTCTAGGACCAATAATAAGTGAGTTATAAGCACTTTTAAGTTTGGCTGTCTTCACTTGACCTTGAAGGAGGGGCCCAAGGTCAAATCCGACCACATTAGAAGATTCCCAGCCCAGAATTTTCTATATGCTGGTTTACCATCCCAAACCTCTAGGTCTAATATTAAGTCAGTTATAAGCACTTTACAGTTTGACTGTCCTCGATTGACCTTGAAGGAGGGGCCCAAGGTCAAATTCGACCACGCCAGAAGATTCCCAGCCCATGATTTTCTATATGTTGGTTTACCATCCCAAACCTCTAGGACCAATAATAAGAGAATTATAGGCACTTTTACCTTTGGCTATCCTCGTTTGACCTTGAAGGAGGGGCCCAAGGTCAAATACGACAACACCAGAAGATTCCCAGCCCATGATTTTCTATATGCTGGTTTACCATCCCAAACCTCTAGGAGTAATAATAAGTCAGTTATAAGCACTTTACAGTTTGGCTGTCCTCGTTTGACCTTGAAGGAGGGGCCCAAGGTCAAATCCGACCACATTAGAAGATTCCCAGCCCATGATTTTCTATATGTTGGTTTACCATCCTAAACCTCTAGGACCAATAATAAGAGAGTTATAGGCATTTTTACCTTTGGCTATCCTCGTTTGACCTTGAAGGAGGGGCCCAAGGTCAAATACGACAACACCAGAAGATACCCAGCCCATGATTTCCTATATGCTGGTTTACCATCCCAAACCTCTAGGACCAATAATAAGTGAGTTATAAGCACTTTTAAGTTTGCCTATCCTCATTTGACCTTGAAGGAGGGGCCAAAGGTCAAATACGACAACACCAGAAGATTCCCAGCCCATGATTTTCTATATGCTGGTTTACCATCCCAAACCTCTAGGAGTAATAATAAGTCAGTTATAAGCACTTTACAGTTTGGCTGTCCTCGTTTGACCTTGAAGGAGGGGCCCAAGGTCAAATCCGACCACATTAGAAGATTCCCAGACCATGATTTTCTATATGTTGCTTTACCATCCTAAACCTCTAGGACCAATAATAAGAGAGTTATAGGCATTTTTACCTTTGGCTATCCTCGTTTGACCTTGAAGGAGGGGCCCAAGGTCAAATACGACAACACCAGAAGATACCCAGCCCATGATTTCCTATATGCTGGTTTACCATCCCAAACCTCTAGGACCAATAATAAGTGAGTTATAAGCACTTTTAAGTTTGGCTATCCTCATTTGACCTTGAAGGAGGGGCCAAAGGTCAAATCCGACCACGCCAGAAGATTCCCAGCCCATGATTTCCTATATGTTGGTTTACCATCCCAAACCTCTAGGACCAATAATAAGCGAGTTATAAGCACGTTTAAGTTTGGCTGTGCTCATTTGACCTTGAAGGAGGGGCCCAAGGTCAAATCTGACCACGCCAGAAGATTCCCAGCCCATGATTTTCCATATGTTGGTTTACCATCCCAAACCTCTAGGACCAATAATAAGTGAGTTATATGCACTTTTAAGTTTGGCTATCCTCATTTGACCTTGAAGGAGGGGCCAAAGGTCAAATCCGACCACGCCAGAAGATTCCCAGCCCATGGTTTCCTATGCCTTGGTTACCATCCCAAACCTCTAGGACCAATAATAAGCAAGTTATAAGCACTTTTAAGTTTGGCTGTCTTCACTTGACCTTGAAGGAGGGGCCCAAGGTCAAATCCGACCACATTAGAAGATTCCCAGCCCAGAATTTTCTATATGCTGGTTTACCATCCCAAACCTCTAGGTCTAATATTAAGTCAGTTATAAGCACTTTACAGTTTGGCTGTCCTCGATTGACCTTGAAGGAGGGGCCCAAGGTCAAATTCGACCACGCCAGAAGATTCCCAGCCCATGATTTTCTATATGTTGGTTTACCATCCCAAACCTCTAGGACCAATAATAAGAGAATTATAGGCACTTTTACCTTTGGCTATCCTCGTTTGACCTTGAAGGAGGGGCCCAAGGTCAAATACGACAACACCAGAAGATTCCCAGCCCATGATTTTCTATATGCTGGTTTACCATCCCAAACCTCTAGGAGTAATAATAAGTCAGTTATAAGCACTTTACAGTTTGGCTGTCCTCGTTTGACCTTGAAGGAGGGGCCCAAGGTCAAATCCGACCACATTAGAAGATTCCCAGCCCATGATTTTCTATATGTTGGTTTACCATCCTAAACCTCTAGGACCAATAATAAGAGAGTTATAGGCATTTTTACCTTTGGCTATCCTCGTTTGACCTTGAAGGAGGGGCCCAAGGTCAAATACGACAACACCAGAAGATACCCAGCCCATGATTTCCTATATGCTGGTTTACCATCCCAAACCTCTAGGACCAATAATAAGTGAGTTATAAGCACTTTTAAGTTTGGCTATCCTCATTTGACCTTGAAGGAGGGGCCAAAGGTCAAATACGACAACACCAGAAGATTCCCAGCCCATGATTTTCTATATGCTGGTTTACCATCCCAAACCTCTAGGAGTAATAATAAGTCAGTTATAAGCACTTTACAGTTTGGCTGTCCTCGTTTGACCTTGAAGGAGGGGCCCAAGGTCAAATCCGACCACATTAGAAGATTCCCAGCCCATGATTTTCTATATGTTGGTTTACCATCCTAAACCTGTAGGACCAATAATAAGAGAGTTATAGGCATTTTTACCTTTGGCTATCCTCGTTTGACCTTGAAGGAGGGGCCCAAGGTCAAATACGACAACACAAGAAGATACCCAGCCCATGATTTCCTATATGCTGGTTTACCATCCCAAACCTCTAGGACCAATAATAAGTGAGTTATAAGCACTTTTAAGTTTGGCTATCCTCATTTGACCTTGAAGGAGGGGCCAAAGGTCAAATCCGACCACGCCAGAAGATTCCCAGCCCATGGTTTCCTATGCCTTGGTTACCATCCCAAACCTCTAGGACCAATAATAAGCAAGTTATAAGCACTTTTAAGTTTGGCTGTCTTCACTTGACCTTGAAGGAGGGGCCCAAGGTCAAATCCGACCATGCCAGAAGATTCCCAGACCATGATTTCCTGTATGTTGGTTCCCCATCCCAAACCACTAGGATCAATAATAAGCGAGTTATAAGCACTTTTAAGTTTGGCTATCCTCATTTGACCTTGAAGGAGGGGCCCAAGGTCAAATCCGACCACAAAAGAAGATTCCCAGCCCATGACTTCCTATATATTAGTTTA
The DNA here is from genome assembly GCA_964017235.1 of Sabellastarte sp. h YS-2021. Taxonomy (NCBI): domain Eukaryota; kingdom Metazoa; phylum Annelida; class Polychaeta; order Sabellida; family Sabellidae; genus Sabellastarte; species Sabellastarte sp. h YS-2021. The sequence continues at coordinate 138,222,919 of OZ024931.1, read as the reverse complement.
CCATCCCAAACATCTAGGACCAATAATAAGCGAGTTATAAGCACTTTTACCATTTGGCTGTCCTCATTTGACCTTGAAGGAGGGGCCCAAGGTCAAATCCAACCACACCAGAAGATTCCCAGCCCAGAATTTTCTATATGCTGGTTTACCATGCCAAACCTCTAGGACTAATAATAAGTCAGTTATAAACACTTTACAGTTTGGCTGTCCTCGTTTGACCTTGAAGGAGAGGCCCAAGGTCAAATCCGACCACACCAGAAGATTCCCAGCCCATGATTTTCTATATGTTGGTTTACCATCCCAAACCTCTAGGACCAATAATAAGAGAATTATAGGCACTTTTACCTTTGGCTATCCTCGTTTGACCTTGAAGGAGGGGCCCAAGGTCAAATACAACAACACCAGAAGATTCCCAGCCCATGATTTCCTATATGCTGGTTTACCATCCCAAACCTCTAGGACCAATAATAAGCGAGTTATAAGCACTTTTAAGTTTGGCTGTCCTCATTTGACCTTGAAGGAGGGGCCCAAGGTCAAATCCGACCACGCCAGAAGATTCCCAGCCCATGATTTCCTATATGTTGGTTACCATGCCAAACCTCTAGGAGTAATAATAAGTCAGTTATAAGCACTTTACAGTTTGGCTGTCCTCGTTTGACCTTGAAGGAGAGGCCCAAGGTCAAATCCAACCACATTAGAAGATTCCCAACCCATGATTTTCTATATGTTGGTTTACCATCCCAAACCTCTAGGACCAATAATAAGCGAGTTATAAGCACGTTTAAGTTTGGCTGTCCTCATTTGACCTTGAAGGAGGGGCCCAAGGTCAATTCCAACCACGCCAGAAGATTCCCAGCCCATGATTTCCGATATGTTGGTTTACCATCCCAAACCTCTAGGACCAATAATAAGCAAGTTATAAGCACTTTTAAGTTTGGTTGTCCTCATTTGACCTTGAAGGAGGGGCACAAGGTCAAATCTGACCACAGCAGAAGATTCCCAGCCCATGATTTCCTATATGCTGGTTTACCATCCCAAACCTCTAGGACCAATAATAAGCGAGTTATAAGCGCTTTTAAGTTTAGCTGTCCTTGTTTGACATTGAAGGAGGGGCCCAAGGTCAAATCCGACCACGCCAGAAGATTCCCAGCCCATGATTTCCTATATGTTGGTTTACCATCCCAAACCTGTAGGACCAATAATAAGCGAGTTATAAGCACGTTTAAGTTTGACTGTGCTCATTTGACCTTGAAGGAGGGGCCCAAGGTCAAATCCGACCACAAAAGAAGATTCCCAGCCCATGACTTCCTATATATTAGTTTACCATCCCAAACATCTAGGACCAATAATAAGCGAGTTATAAGCACTTTTACCATTTGGCTGTCCTCATTTGACCTTGAAGGAGGGGCCCAAGGTCAAATCCAACCACACCAGAAGATTCCCAGCCCAGAATTTTCTATATGCTGGTTTACCATGCCAAACCTCTAGGACTAATAATAAGTCAGTTATAAACACTTTACAGTTTGGCTGTCCTCGTTTGACCTTGAAGGAGAGGCCCAAGGTCAAATCCGACCACACCAGAAGATTCCCAGCCCATGATTTTCTATATGTTGGTTTACCATCCCAAACCTCTAGGACCAATAATAAGAGAATTATAGGCACTTTTACCTTTGGCTATCCTCGTTTGACCTTGAAGGAGGGGCCCAAGGTCAAATACAACAACACCAGAAGATTCCCAGCCCATGATTTCCTATATGCTGGTTTACCATCCCAAACCTCTAGGACCAATAATAAGCGAGTTATAAGCACTTTTAAGTTTGGCTGTCCTCATTTGACCTTGAAGGAGGGGCCCAAGGTCAAATCCGACCACGCCAGAAGATTCCCAGCCCATGATTTCCTATATGTTGGTTACCATGCCAAACCTCTAGGAGTAATAATAAGTCAGTTATAAGCACTTTACAGTTTGGCTGTCCTCGTTTGACCTTGAAGGAGAGGCCCAAGGTCAAATCCAACCACATTAGAAGATTCCCAACCCATGATTTTCTATATGTTGGTTTACCATCCCAAACCTCTAGGACCAATAATAAGCGAGTTATAAGCACGTTTAAGTTTGGCTGTCCTCATTTGACCTTGAAGGAGGGGCCCAAGGTCAATTCCAACCACGCCAGAAGATTCCCAGCCCATGATTTCCGATATGTTGGTTTACCATCCCAAACCTCTAGGACCAATAATAAGCAAGTTATAAGCACTTTTAAGTTTGGTTGTCCTCATTTGACCTTGAAGGAGGGGCACAAGGTCAAATCTGACCACAGCAGAAGATTCCCAGCCCATGATTTCCTATATGCTGGTTTACCATCCCAAACCTCTAGGACCAATAATAAGCGAGTTATAAGCGCTTTTAAGTTTAGCTGTCCTTGTTTGACATTGAAGGAGGGGCCCAAGGTCAAATCCGACCACGCCAGAAGATTCCCAGCCCATGATTTCCTATATGTTGGTTTACCATCCCAAACCTGTAGGACCAATAATAAGCGAGTTATAAGCACGTTTAAGTTTGACTGTGCTCATTTGACCTTGAAGGAGGGGCCCAAGGTCAAATCTGACCACGCCAGAAGATTCCCAGCCCATGATTTTCCATATGTTGGTTTATCATCCCAAACCTCTAGGACCAATAATAAGTGAGTTATAAGCACTTTTAAATTTGGCTATCCTCATTTGACCTTGAAGGAGGGGCCAAAGGTCAAATCCGACCACGCCAGAAGATTCCCAGCCCATGGTTTCCTATGCCTTGGTTACCATCCCAAACCTCTAGGACCAATAATAAGCAAGTTATAAGCACTTTTAAGTTTGGCTGTCTTCACTTGACCTTGAAGGAGGGGCCCAAGGTCAAATTCGACCATGCCAGAAGATTCCCAGACCATGATTTCTTGTATGTTGGTTCCCCATCCCAAACAACTAGGATCAATAATAAGCAAGTTATAAGCACTTTTAAGTTTGGCTGTCTTCACTTGACCTTGAAGGAGGGGCCCAAGGTCAAATCCGACCATGCCAGAAGATTCCCAGCCCATGATTTCCTATAGGTTGGTTTACCATCCCAAGCCTCTAGGACCAATAATAAGTGAGTTATAAACACTTTTAAGTTTGGCTGTCCTCATTTGACATTGAAGTAGCGGCCCAAGGTCAAATCCGACCACAAAAGAAGATTCCCAGCCCATGACTTCCTATACATTAGTTTACCATCCCAAACCTCTAGGACCAATAATAAGCGAGTTATAAGCACTTTTACCTTTGGCTATCCTCATTTGACCTTGAAGGAGGGGCCCAAGGTCAAATCCGACCACACCAGAAGATTCTCAGCCCAGAATTTTCTATATGCTGGTTTACCATCCCAAACCTCTAGGTCTAATAATAAGTCAGTTATAAGCACTTTACAGTTTGGCTGTCCTCGATTGACCTTGAAGGAGGGGCCCAAGGTCAAATTCGACCACAAAAGAAGATTCCCAGCCCATGATTTTCTATATGTTGGTTTACCATCCCAAACCTCTAGGACCAATAATAAGAGAATTATAGGCACTTTTACCTTTGGCTATCCTCGTTTGACCTTGAAGGAGGGGCCCAAGGTCAAATACGACAACACCAGAAGATTCCCAGCCCATGATTTCCTATATGCTGGTTTACCATCCCAAACCTCTAGGAGTAATAATAAGTCAGTTATAAGCACTTTACAGTTTGGCTGTCCTCGTTTGACCTTGAAGGAGGGGCCCAAGGTCAAATCCGACCACATTAGAAGATTCTCAGCCCATGATTTCCTATATGCTGGTTTACCATCCCAAACCTCTAGGAGTAATAATAAGTCAGTTATAAGCACTTTACAGTTTGGCTGTCCTCGTTTGACCTTGAAGGAGGGGCCCAAGGTCAAATCCGACCACATTAGAAGATTCCCAGCCCATGATTTTCTATATGTTGGTTTACCATCCTAAACCTCTAGGACCAATAATAAGAGAGTTATAGGCATTTTTACCTTTGGCTATCCTCGTTTGACCTTGAAGGAGGGGCCCAAGGTCAAATATGACAACACCAGAAGATACCCAGCCCATGATTTCCTATATGCTGGTTTACCATCCCAAACCTCTAGGACCAATAATAAGCGAGTTATAAGCATGTTTAAGTTTGGCTGTCCTCATTTGACCTTGAAGGAGGGCCCCAAGGTCAAATCCGACCACGCCAGAAGATTCCCAGCCCATGATTTCCTATATGTTGGTTTACCATCCCAAACCTCAAGGACCAATAATAAGCAAGTTATAAGCACTTTTAAGTTTGGTTGTCCTCATTTGACCTTGAAGGAGGGGCCCAAGGTAAAATCTGACCACAGCAGAAGATTCTCAGCCCATGATTTCCTATATGCTGGTTTACCATCCCAAACCTCTAGGACCAATAATAGGCGAGCTATAAGCACTTTTAAGTTTGGCTGTCCTTGTTTGACCTTGAAGGAGGGGCCCAAGGTCAAATACGACAACACCAGAAGATACCCAGCCCATGATTTCCTATATGCTGGTTTACCATCCCAAACCTCTAGGACCAATAATAAGTGAGTTATAAGCACTTTTAAGTTTGGCTATCCTCATTTGACCTTGAAGGAGGGGCCAAAGGTCAAATCCGACCAAGCCAGAAGATTCCCAGCCCATGGTTTCCTATGCCTTGGTTACCATCCCAAACCTCTAGGACCAATAATAAGCAAGTTATAAGCACTTTTAAGTTTGGATGTCTTCACTTGACCTTGAAGGAGGGGCCCAAGGTCAAATCCGACCATGCCAGAAGATTCCCAGACCATGATTTACTGTATGTTGGTTCCCCATCCCAAACCACTAGGATCAATAATAAGCGAGTTATAAGCACTTTTAAGTTTGGCTATCCTCATTTGACCTTGAAGGAGGGGCCCAAGGTCAAATCCGACCATGCCAGAAGATTCCCAGCCCATGATTTCCTATAGGTTGGTTTACCATCCCAAGCCTCTAGGACCAATAATAAGTGAGTTATAAGCACTTTTAAGTTTGGCTGTCCTCATTTGACATTGAAGGAGGGGCCCAAGGTCAAATCCGACCACAAAAGAAGATTCCCAGCCCATGACTTCCTATATATTAGTTTACCATCCCAAACCTCTAGGACCAATAATAAGCGAGTTATAAGCACTTTTACCATTTGGCTGTCCTCATTTGACCTTGAAGGAGTGGCCCAAGGTCAAATCCAACCACACCAGAAGATTCCCAGCCCAGAATTTTCTATATGCTGGTTTACCATGCCAAACCTCTAGGACTAATAATAAGTCAGTTATAAACACTTTACAGTTTGGCTGTCCTCGTTTGACCTTGAAGGAGAGGCCCAAGGTCAAATCCGACCACACCAGAAGATTCCCAGCCCATGATTTTCTATATGTTGGTTTACCATCCCAAACCTCTAGGACCAATAATAAGAGAATTATAGGCACTTTTACCTTTGGCTATCCTCGTTTGACCTTGAAGGAGGGGCCCAAGGTCAAATACAACAACACCAGAAGATTCCCAGCCCATGATTTCCTACATGCTGGTTTACCATCCCAAACCTCTAGGACCAATAATAAGCGAGTTATAAGCATGTTTAAGTTTGGCTGTCCTCATTTGACCTTGAAGGAGGGCCCCAAGGTCAAATCCAACCACGCCAGAAGATTCCCAGCCCATGATTTCCTATATGTTGGTTTACCATCCCAAACCTCTAGGACCAATAATAAGCAAGTTATAAGCACTTTAAGTTTGGTTGTCCTCATTTGACCTTGAAGGAGGGGCCCAAGGTCAAATCTGACCACAGCAGAAGATTCTCAGCCCATGATTTCCTATATGCTGGTTTACCATCCCAAACCTCTAGGACCAATAATAGGTGAGCTATAAGCACTTTTAAGTTTGGCTGTCCTTGTTTGACCTTGAAGGAGGGGCCCAAGGTCAAATACGACAACACCAGAAGATACCCAGCCCATGATTTCCTATATGCTGGTTTACCATCCCAAACCTCTAGGACCAATAATAAGTGAGTTATAAGCACTTTTAAGTTTGGCTATCCTCATTTGACCTTGAAGGAGGGGCCAAAGGTCAAATCCGACCAAGCCAGAAGATTCCCAGCCCATGGTTTCCTATGCCTTGGTTACCATCCCAAACCTCTAGGACCAATAATAAGCAAGTTATAAGCACTTTTAAGTTTGGATGTCTTCACTTGACCTTGAAGGAGGGGCCCAAGGTCAAATCCGACCATGCCAGAAGATTCCCAGACCATGATTTCCTGTATGTTGGTTCCCCATCCCAAACCACTAGGATCAATAATAAGCGAGTTATAAGCACTTTTAAGTTTGGCTATCCTCATTTGACCTTGAAGGAGGGGCCCAAGGTCAAATCCGACCATGCCAGAAGATTCCCAGCCCATGATTTCCTATAGGTTGGTTTACCATCCCAAGCCTCTAGGACCAATAATAAGTGAGTTATAAGCACTTTTAAGTTTGGCTGTCCTCATTTGACATTGAAGGAGGGGCCCAAGGTCAAATCCGACCACAAAAGAAGATTCCCAGCCCATGACTTCCTATATATTAGTTTACCATCCCAAACCTCTAGGACCAATAATAAGCGAGTTATAAGCACTTTTACCATTTGGCTGTCCTCATTTGACCTTGAAGGAGGGGCCCAAGGTCAAATCCAACCACACCAGAAGATTCCCAGCCCAGAATTTTCTATATGCTGGTTTACCATGCCAAACCTCTAGGACTAATAATAAGTCAGTTATAAACACTTTACAGTTTGGCTGTCCTCGTTTGACCTTGAAGGAGAGGCCCAAGGTCAAATCCGACCACACCAGAAGATTCCCAGCCCATGATTTTCTATATGTTGGTTTACCATCCCAAACCTCTAGGACCAATAATAAGAGAATTATAGGCACTTTTACCTTTGGCTATCCTCGTTTGACCTTGAAGGAGGGGCCCAAGGTCAAATACAACAACACCAGAAGATTCCCAGCCCATGATTTCCTATATGCTGGTTTACCATCCCAAACCTCTAGGACCAATAATAAGCGAGTTATAAGCACGTTTAAGTTTGGCTGTCCACATTTGACCTTGAAGGAGGGGCCCAAGGTCAAATCCGACCACGCCAGAAGATTCCCAGCCCATGATTTCCTATATGTTGGTTACCATGCCAAACCTCTAGGAGTAATAATAAGTCAGTTATAAGCACTTTACAGTTTGGCTGTCCTCGTTTGACCTTGAAGGAGAGGCCCAAGGTCAAATCCAACCACATTAGAAGATTCCCAACCCATGATTTTCTATATGTTGGTTTACCATCCCAAACCTCTAGGACCAATAATAAGCGAGTTATAAGCACGTTTAAGTTTGGCTGTCCTCATTTGACCTTGAAGGAGGGGCCTAAGGTCAATTCCAACCACGCCAGAAGATTCCCAGCCCATGATTTCCTATATGTTGGTTTACCATCCCAAACCTCTAGGACCAATAATAAGCAAGTTATAAGCACTTTTAAGTTTGGTTGTCCTCATTTGACCTTGAAGGAGGGGCCCAAGGTCAAATCTGACCACAGCAGAAGATTCCCAGCCCATGATTTCCTATATGCTGGTTTACCATCCCAAACCTCTAGGACCAATAATAAGCGAGTTATAAGCACTTTTAAGTTTAGCTGTCCTTGTTTGACATTGAAGGAGGGGCCCAAGGTCAAATCCGACCACGCCAGAAGATTCCCAGCCCATGACTTCCTATATGTTGGTTTACCATCCCAAACCTCTAGGACCAATAATAAGCGAGTTATAAGCACGTTTAAGTTTGACTGTGCTCATTTGACCTTGAAGGAGGGGCCCAAGGTCAAATCTGACCACGCCAGAAGATTCCCAGCCCATGATTTTCCATATGTTGGTTTACCATCCCAAACCTCTAGGACCAATAATAAGTGAGTTATAAGCACTTTTAAGTTTGGCTATCCTCATTTGACCTTGAAGGAGGGGCCAAAGGTCAAATCCGACCACGCCAGAAGATTCCCAGCCCATGGTTTCCTATGCCTTGGTTACCATCCCAAACCTCTAGGACCAATAATAAGCAAGTTATAAGCACTTTTAAGTTTGGCTGTCTTCACTTGACCTTGAAGGAGGGGCCCAAGGTCAAATCCGACCATGCCAGAAGATTCCCAGACCATGATTTCCTGTATGTTGGTTCCCCATCCCAAACCACTAGGATCAATAATAAGCAAGTTATAAGCACTTTTAAGTTTGGCTGTCTTCACTTGACCTTGAAGGAGGGGCCCAAGGTCAAATCCGACCATGCCAGAAGATTCCCAGCCCATGATTTCCTATAGGTTTGTTTACCATCCCAAGCCTCTAGGACCAATAATAAGTGAGTTATAAACACTTTTAAGTTTGGCTGTCCTCATTTGACATTGAAGTAGCGGCCCAAGGTCAAATCCGACCACAAAAGAAGATTCCCAGCCCATGACTTCCTATATATTAGTTTACCATCCCAAACCTCTAGGACCAATAATAAGTCAGTTATAAGCACTTTTACCTTTGGCTATCCTCGTTTGACCTTGAAGGAGGGGCCCAAGGTCAAATACGACAACACCAGAAGATTCCCAGCCCATGATTTCCTATATGCTGGTTTACCATCCCAAGCCTCTAGGACCAATAATAAGTGAGTTATAAACACTTTTAAGTTTGGCTGTCCTCATTTGACATTGAAGTAGCGGCCCAAGGTCAAATCCGACCACAAAAGAAGATTCCCAGCGCATGATTTTCTATATGTTGGTTTACCATCCCAAACCTCTAGGACCAATAATAAGAGAATTATAGGCACTTTTACCTTTGGCTATCCTCGTTTGACCTTGAAGGAGGGGCCCAAGGTCAAATACAACAACACCAGAAGATTCCCAGCCCATGATTTCCTATATGCTGGTTTACCATCCCAAACCTCTAGGACCAATAATAAGCGAGTTATAAGCACGTTTAAGTTTGGCTGTCCTCATTTGACCTTGAAGGAGGGGCCCAAGGTCAAATCCGACCACGCCAGAAGATTCCCAGCCCATGATTTCCTATATGTTGGTTACCATGCCAAACCTCTAGGAGTAATAATAAGTCAGTTATAAGCACTTTACAGTTTGGCTGTCCTCGTTTGACCTTGAAGGAGAGGCCCAAGGTCAAATCCAACCACATTAGAAGATTCCCAACCCATGATTTTCTATATGTTGGTTTACCATCCCAAACCTCTAGGACCAATAATAAGCGAGTTATAAGCACGTTTAAGTTTGGCTGTCCTCATTTGACCTTGAAGGAGGGGCCCAAGGTCAATTCCAACCACGCCAGAAGATTCCCAGCCCATGATTTCCTATATGTTGGTTTACCATCCCAAACCTCTAGGACCAATAATAAGCAAGTTATAAGCACTTTTAAGTTTGGTTGTCCTCATTTGACCTTGAAGGAGGGGCCCAAGGTCAAATCTGACCACAGCAGAAGATTCCCAGCCCATGATTTCCTATGTGCTGGTTTACCATCCCAAACCTCTAGGACCAATAATAAGCGAGTTATAAGCACTTTTAAGTTTAGCTGTCCTTGTTTGACATTGAAGGAGGGGCCCAAGGTCAAATCCGACCACGCCAGAAGATTCCCAGCCCATGACTTCCTATATGTTGGTTTACCATCCCAAACCTCTAGGACCAATAATAAGCGAGTTATAAGCACGTTTAAGTTTGACTGTGCTCATTTGACCTTGAAGGAGGGGCCCAAGGTCAAATCTGACCACGCCAGAAGATTCCCAGCCCATGATTTTCCATATGTTGGTTTACCATCCCAAACCTCTAGGACCAATAATAAGTGAGTTATAAGCACTTTTAAGTTTGGCTATCCTCATTTGACCTTGAAGGAGGGGCCAAAGGTCAAATCCGACCACGCCAGAAGATTCCCAGCCCATGGTTTCCTATGCCTTGGTTACCATCCCAAACCTCTAGGACCAATAATAAGCAAGTTATAAGCACTTTTAAGTTTGGCTGTCTTCACTTGACCTTGAAGGAGGGGCCCAAGGTCAAATCCGACCATGCCAGAAGATTCCCAGACCATGATTTCCTGTATGTTGGTTCCCCATCCCAAACCACTAGGATCAATAATAAGCAAGTTATAAGCACTTTTAAGTTTGGCTGTCTTCACTTGACCTTGAAGGAGGGGCCCAAGGTCAAATCCGACCATGCCAGAAGATTCCCAGCCCATGATTTGCTATAGGTTGGTTTACCATCCCAAGCCTCTAGGACCAATAATAAGTGAGTTATAAACACTTTTAAGTTTGGCTGTCCTCATTTGACATTGAAGTAGCGGCCCAAGGTCAAATCCGACCACAAAAGAAGATTCCCAGCCCATGACTTCCTATATATTAGTTTACCATCCCAAACCTCTAGGACCAATAATAAGCGAGTTATAAGCACTTTTACCTTTGGCTATCCTCATTTGACCTTGAAGGAGGGGCCCAAGGTCAAATCCGACCACACCAGAAGATTCTCAGCCCAGAATTTTCTATATGCTGGTTTACCATCCCAAACCTCTAGGTCTAATAATAAGTCAGTTATAAGCACTTTACAGTTTGGCTGTCCTCGATTGACCTTGAAGGAGGGGCCCAAGGTCAAATTCGACCACAAAAGAAGATTCACAGCCCATGATTTTCTATATGTTGGTTTACCATCCAAACCTCTAGGACCAATAATAAGAGAATTATAGGCACTTTTACCTTTGGCTATCCTCGTTTGACCTTGAAGGAGGGGCCCAAGGTCAAATACGACAACACCAGAAGATTCCCAGCCCATGATTTCCTATATGCTGGTTTACCATCCCAAACCTCTAGGAGTAATAATAAGTCAGTTATAAGCACTTTACAGTTTGGCTGTCCTCGTTTGACCTTGAAGGAGGGGCCCAAGGTCAAATCCGACCACATTAGAAGATTCCCAGCGCATGATTTTCTATATGTTGGTTTACCATCCCAAACCTCTAGGACCAATAATAAGAGAATTATAGGCACTTTTACCTTTGGCTATCCTCGTTTGACCTTGAAGGAGGGGCCCAAGGTCAAATACAACAACACCAGAAGATTCCCAGCCCATGATTTCCTATATGCTGGTTTACCATCCCAAACCTCTAGGACCAATAATAAGCGAGTTATAAGCACGTTTAAGTTTGGCTGTCCTCATTTGACCTTGAAGGAGGGGCCCAAGGTCAAATCCGACCACGCCAGAAGATTCCCAGCCCATGATTTCCTATATGTTGGTTACCATGCCAAACCTCTAGGAGTAATAATAAGTCAGTTATAAGCACTTTACAGTTTGGCTGTCCTCGTTTGACCTTGAAGGAGAGGCCCAAGGTCAAATCCAACCACATTAGAAGATTCCCAACCCATGATTTTCTATATGTTGGTTTACCATCCCAAACCTCTAAGACCAATAATAAGCGAGTTATAAGCACGTTTAAGTTTGGCTGTCCTCATTTGACCTTGAAGGAGGGGCCCAAGGTCAATTCCAACCACGCCAGAAGATTCCCAGCCCATGATTTCCTATATGTTGGTTTACCATCCCAAACCTCTAGGACCAATAATAAGCAAGTTATAAGCACTTTTAAGTTTGGTTGTCCTCATTTGACCTTGAAGGAGGGGCCCAAGGTCAAATCTGACCACAGCAGAAGATTCCCAGCCCATGATTTCCTATATGCTGGTTTACCATCCCAAACCTCTAGGACCAATAATAAGCGAGTTATAAGCACTTTTACCTTTGGCTATCCTCATTTGACCTTGAAGGAGGGGCCCAAGGTCAAATCCGACCACACCAGAAGATTCTCAGCCCAGAATTTTCTATATGCTGGTTTACCATCCCAAACCTCTAGGTCTAATAATAAGTCAGTTATAAGCACTTTACAGTTTGGCTGTCCTCGATTGACCTTGAAGGAGGGGCCCAAGGTCAAATTCGACCACAAAAGAAGATTCCCAGCCCATGATTTTCTATATGTTGGTTTACCATCCCAAACCTCTAGGACCAATAATAAGAGAATTATAGGCACTTTTACCTTTGGCTATCCTCGTTTGACCTTGAAGGAGGGGCCCAAGGTCAAATACGACAACACCAGAAGATTCCCAGCCCATGATTTCCTATATGCTGGTTTACCATCCCAAACCTCTAGGAGTAATAATAAGTCAGTTATAAGCACTTTACAGTTTGGCTGTCCTCGTTTGACCTTGAAGGAGGGGCCCAAGGTCAAATCCGACCACATTAGAAGATTCCCAGCCTATGATTTCCTATATGCTGGTTTACCATCCCAAACCTCTAGGAGTAATAATAAGTCAGTTATAAGCACTTTACAGTTTGGCTGTCCTCGTTTGACCTTGAAGGAGGGGCCCAAGGTCAAATCCGACCACATTAGAAGATTCCCAGCGCATGATTTTCTATATGTTGGTTTACCATCCTAAACCTCTAGGACCAATAATAAGAGAGTTATAGGCATTTTTACCTTTGGCTATCCTCGTTTGACCTTGAAGGAGGGGCCCAAGGTCAAATATGACAACACCAGAAGATACCCAGCCTATATGCTGGTTTACCATCCCAAACCTCTAGGACCAATAATAAGCGAGTTATAAGCATGTTTAAGTTTGGCTGTCCTCATTTGACCTTGAAGGAGGGCCCCAAGGTCAAATCCAACCACGCCAGAAGATTCCCAGCCCATGATTTCCTATATGTTGGTTTACCATCCCAAACCTCTAGGACCAATAATAAGCAAGTTATAAGCACTTTTAAGTTTGGTTGTCCTCATTTGACCTTGAAGGAGGGGCCCATGGTCAAATCTGACCACAGCAGAAGATTCCCAGCCCATGATTTCCTATATGCTGGTTTACCATCCCAAACCTCTAGGACCAATAATAAGCGAGCTATAAGCACTTTTAAGTTTGGCTGTCCTTGTTTGACCTTGAAGGAGGGGCCCAAGGTCAAATCCGACAATGCCAGAAGATTCCCAGCCCATGATTTCCTATATGTTGGTTTACCATCCCAAACCTCTAGGACCAATAATAAGCGAGTTATAAGCACGTTTAAGTTTGGCTGTCCTCATTTGACCTTGAAGGAGGGGTCCAAGGTCAATCTGACCACATCAGAAGATTTGCAGCACATGATTTCCTATAGGTTGGCTTCACATTGCAAACCTCTAGGACCAATAATAAGGGAGATATAGGCACTTTTAAAGTCCGCTATGTGGGTTACTTCGGCACTCCGTGGATGACCTTGAATTAGGAGCTTCAAGGTCAAATGGCTTCAAGGTTGTAGAGGACATGTATATGTGTCATACATATCACCTATGAAGAGATTCAACCTTCTACCTATGAGGAACAGCCAATAGAAAAATGTAGATTATTTTCAAAGAAATGCCCGTGGCGGCCATCTTGTTTTCCAGAGAAGCTTACCCCCAATGAAGATTTCCTGCAAATTTGGTGAACCTAGCTGCTGTTGTTTTCCTCTTAGAGCGTTAACGCCGAAAATCTCTCTACAAGCGGCGGCGGTGGCGTAGCGAACGCTAAACCAAAGTGGATACAATCAGAACAAGTAATTTACCAAAAATATGTAACTGCAGCAGTTTTAGAGAAAACTGCATGACACACTCACGCACACACGGATGTACAGACACACCGATGTACACCCATCCATGGTGCAAATTATAATCTCACACCAATACACCAGGCAGGAGATAATAAATCACAGAATGCAGTAGTGTTGGTATTGATTATCGATATTGCAATATTTATCATTTGCGTTAAATAGATTCAATATCGATAAAGTAAGCCAGAATATCAATATCGAAAAAATGGTGGTTTATAGCCGTAACCCTGTTGTTTTTGACTAAAATATATAGGAATTATGAAGAATAAGGTTAGTTTATAGCAGATTTTGTAAATATTTTACTTACCGCTAAACCGGAAGTGCCATGTTTATTTTCATTTTTCATTTCGGGAAACTACTAAAAGAAATCAGAGTAGATTTCTGTACGAAAAGTGCAATGCCCCGATATTTCAATATCGATCAATACAGAAGAAGCAAAAGTGGTTTGATATCGATACAAATATTAGCATTCGATACCAACACTAGAATGCAGGAGAAATATTAATTTGTCTGTATATGTTTCAGAGGCATGTTTTTTCTGTAAATGACAATCAATTTGAGTATAATAAAACTTTTTTCTTTACTTCTTTTTACAGTTAAAGTTTGTTTACTAAGTTAGGTTGAGTACATGAAGGAGAAATTATGTGATAACGTTTTGGATATCAGTTAAGGAAATTTGTGTTTGTCCAATCTGTTTGTAGCTCTATTAATTAATATTACCAAATGTAGTGTTTATAATGGTTACAAACTGATATACACCACAAACATTTGAAACAGCAAATGCATGTCAAGTATTTATATTAATCACAGTTTCAAACTTCCATTTCTCAATGTTGTGGTGATTAAAGCATAAATTTCTGTCAAACAACCTGTATATTCAACAAATTCCTTTCAAACAACTAGCCAGTAAGTGGTCACAGTATTTACATGTGTTACATAATCAATAAACACACACTTCATTAACTGCCTCAATGGGTATGATGTATATGTAATAAAACTGGGTTTATCTCATTACTGTTATCTTAAATTCTGCCAATTAGTATGCATTAACAATTTCCATCAAAAGAAATTCTTTCTAAAGTTTTAAAAAAGCAATGTTTATATTATTTTTCATCAGCATTAATAATAAAGAGCTCAGATGTATCACTTCATGTCTTTTTAGATCAAAAACAAGGTCTGGGAACCCAGAATCAGTAAAGTTTGAAATATACTATCAAGTAGACACAATAGATAAATACCTCCTTTGATAATATTTAAACTTGATGTCAGATATATTTTATATAAAATGCCAGAAATGCCAAATTTGTATATATCACTATAACAAATTATAAACCTTGTGTAACAAACTCAAAACAGAATGTACTCTGGCCTTACTAGTGGCTTATTCATCTACTTAATATCAAGTTTTAGTTACCAAACACTCACTTAAGTAACTTTAAAAATTATGCCTTGAAATAATTTCAGGTAGCTTGGAAATGGTTTAAATGGTGGAGTTATTTTACATGATTTCAACTTTTATATATTTATATATATCTTTTATATATTTCATCTTCTAAAAAGCCTTGTACAGGCTAATTACCACATTTGTGGCACATGCCACAAACAAACTTCAGATTTACACAGTGAGAACACAGTTATGCTTAATTTAACACATGCTGTGTGGTAATTAGTTTTTATCTCATACACTGAGTTCACTATGTACAAGGCCCTGTTCACAGAGCAAACTCTACATTTTAGTGTTATGAGAAGTTCTGCTTACCAATGGACCAGTGGTTTTCACACTAAGATTAACATAAACATACAAGTATCTCCTGCACATTATAACAGATAAAATTTCCACTGCTGACAAGGGTGTTGGGGAATTTAAAGGAACTATTTCCATTTATTTGCTAAACTGTGTATATGCTCTGTATATATTTCCTCTGTTTTATTCAGCTATTTAACAAATTTATTGAAACTTGGTTTTAAAAAATTGTATACAAATGGTGGGCATATTGAAAAAATGTTAATATACAAACAAGGCATTCTGGATGTAATATTCTATTCTTAATAACCGTCTCAATCAGTATCATTAAACTTCTAAAATGAAAAAATTCAAATTTCTCAAAAATTCTCAATATTATTAAAAATATTATAATGACACAGATTTCACTTAGAATTCCACCAGCACCAAATATGGTTGTGTGTAAGAAGCTGATGTTTCTGCAAAAAAACGTGTGATTTATGAGGATGTAAAAGTCATACAAAGTACAAGCAAATGGATTTTGAAGTAAAAATTTTGACTCAGTTTAACTTTGTGACTGCATAGACACAGAAAAGGGCTGTCTTTTTCAACATATTCGAATACTTTCCGTTGGCCCACCAAATGAAAGACATTTTCATATTTGACATCGAAGTCTGGACTTTTGGTAAAATCCCCAGAACTAAGCACATTTTTCTGGCTGTCAGAATTACACCGGCAATCTCAGGGACCTGAATATTTCACTACAAGTTTATATTCCAAGTACAATGAACCTCAGACAGTATCACTTATCTAACTTTTAAAACCCAAAAATATTCGCATTTCTCAAACATTACCAATTAAACGTTTTAATAACACAGATTTAACATAGAATTCCACCTCCACCAAATATGGTTGTGTGTAGGAAGCTGATTTTTTGCAGAAAGGTGTGTTTCATGAGGATGTAAAAGTCCTACAAAGTACAATCAAAAAGGTTTTGAAATAAAAATTTTGACTCATTTTAAGTATATGGAGGCATAGACACAGAAAAGGGCTGGTTTCTCAACATAATCGAATACTGTATAAGTGGTTATTTTCGCGGGTACTTAAGTTCGCGAATGTACACTGTAGGCCTGCTTCGCGAGAATTTATTTTCGCGGTGAAATATATTCAATTATCGCCCAAACTAACAACATGTTCAAATTAAAATATTACGCGGACTTCTGCTGGTTTGATTGGAAATGCATAGTTGACATCTATTCTTTTATACACGTTGTCAGTGTGTGAACCTACTCTGGGAGATTATAAATTGAATCGAACACACTTTCATTGATCGGCGCATTATCAAAGAAGTTGTGTAGCGGGGTCGTGTAATTGAATTAATCCCTCCCTATTGGTGATAAAGATCAAAGAAGTTAGGCGTTTCTGTGAATGGTACATTTGATTTGTTTCCGTGACAGTGTTAAATATTGTATCTTGCATAATCTTGTACTACCGCTCACGCTAGACTGGTTCTACTGGATATAAATATTGGCTAGAAGTTATTTTCGCGTTTTGTAGTCACTCGCGAATATAGCGAAAATTAATTCCACGCGAAAATAACCACTTATACAGTACTCTCCATAGGTCAACCAAGTGAAAGACAAGACCTCAGTTTCATATTTGACACTTCTTAACACCCCTCACAAATGTGTAGTTTATATACAAACTAGTTTATGATACCGGTAATACTTATTTGTAATGGCAGAACATTTATAATTGGCTATTTTGAAATTTGCGTGTGGACTTTCGGTAAAATGCCCAGAATTCAGTACATGTTTCTGGCTGTCAGAATTACACCGGCAATCCCAGGGACCTGAATATTTCACTGGAAGTTTGTATTACAGGTACAATGAACCTCCGACAGTATCACTTATCTAACTTTTAAAACAAAAAAATATTCGCATTTCTCAAATATTCTCAATTAAACATTTTAAAGACACAGATTTAACATAGAATTCCACCCCCACCCAATATGGTTGTATGTAGGAAGCTTATTATTTGCAGAAAGGTGTGTTTTATGAGAATGTACAAGTCCTACAAAGTACAAGCAAATAGATTTAGAAATCAAAGTTTTTACTCAGTTTAACTATATGGGGGTATAGACACAGTAAAGGGCTGTTTTTCAACATAATCGAATACTCTCCATAGGTCCACCAAATGAAAGACAGGACCTTAATTTCAAAATTGACACATCTTATCACCCCTCACAAATGTGTAGTTAATATACAAACTAGTTTATGATACCTGTAATACATATTTGTAATGGTAAAACATTTACGATTTGCTATTTTGACATCTAAGTCTGGACTTTTGGTAAATGCCCAGAATTCAGCACACGTTTCTGGCTGTCAGAATTACACCGGCAATCCCAGGGACCTATATATTTCACTGGAAGTTGGTATTACAGGTACAATGAACCTCAAACAGTATCACTTATCTAACTTTTAAAACAAAAAAATATTCGCATTTCTCAAATATTCTCGATTAAACATTTTAAAGACACAGATTTAACATAGAATTCCACCCCCACCCAATATGGTTGTATGTAGGAAGCTGATTTTTTGCAGAAAGGTGTGTTTCATGAGTATATAAAAGTCCTACAAAGTACAATCAAAAAGGTTTTGAAATAAAAATTTTGACTCATTTTAAGTATATGGAGGCATAGACACAGAAAAGGGCTGGTTTCTCAACATAATCGAATACTCTATAAGTGGTTATTTTCGCGGGTACTTAAGTTCGCGAATGTACACTGTAGGCCTGCTTCGCGAAAATTTATTTTCGCGGTGAAATATATTCAATTATCGCCCAAACTAACAACATGTTCAAATTAAAATATTACGCGGACTTCTGCTGGTTTGATTGGAAATGCATAGTTGACGTCTTTTCTTTTATACACGTTGTCAGTGTGTGAACCTACTCTGGGAGATTATAAATTGAATCGAACACACTTTCATTGATCGGCGCATTATCAAAGAAGTTGTGTAGCGGGGTCGTGTAATTGAATTAATCCCTCCCTATTGGTGATAAAGATCAAAGAAGTTAGGCGTTTCTGTGAATGGTACATTTGATTTGTTTCCGTGACAGTGTTAAATATTGTATCTTGCATAATCTTGTACTACCGCTCACGCTAGACTGGTTCTACTGGATATAAATATTGGCTAGAAGTTATTTTCGCGTTTTGTAGTCACTCGCGAATATAGCGAAAATTAATTCCACGCGAAAATAACCACTTATACAGTACTCTCCATAGGTCAACCAAGTGAAAGACAAGACCTCAGTTTCATATTTGACACTTCTTAACACCCCTCACAAATGTGTAGTTTATATACAAACTAGTTTATGATACCGGTAATACTTATTTGTAATGGCAGAACATTTATAATTGGCTATTTTGAAATTTGCGTGTGGACTTTCGGTAAAATGCCCAGAATTCAGTACATGTTTCTGGCTGTCAGAATTACACCGGCAATCCCAGGGACCTGAATATTTCACTGGAAGTTTGTATTACAGGTACAATGAACCTCCGACAGTATCACTTATCTAACTTTTAAAACAAAAAAATATTCGCATTTCTCAAATATTCTCGATTAAACATTTTAAAGACACAGATTTAACATAGAATTCCACCCCCACCCAATATGGTTGTATGTAGGAAGCTTATTATTTGCAGAAAGGTGTGTTTTATGAGAATGTACAAGTCCTACAAAGTACAAGCAAATAGATTTAGAAATCAAAGTTTTTACTCAGTTTAACTAGATGGGGGTATAGACACAGAAAAGGGCTGTTTTTCAACATAATCGAATACTCTCCATAGGTCCACCAAATGAAAGACAGGACCTTAATTTCAAAATTGACACATCTTATCACCCCTCACAAATGTGTAGTTAATATACAAACTAGTTTATGATACCTGTAATACATATTTGTAATGGTAAAACATTTACGATTTGCTATTTTGACATCTAAGTCTGGACTTTTGGTAAATGCCCAGAATTCAGCACACGTTTCTGGCTGTCAGAATTACACCGGCAATCCCAGGGACCTATATATTTCACTGGAAGTTGGTATTACAGGTACAATGAACCTCAAACAGTATCACTTATCTAACTTTTAAAACAAAAAAATATTCGCATTTCTCAAATATTCTCGATTAAACATTTTAAAGACACAGATTTAACATAGAATTCCACCCCCACCCAATATGGTTGTATGTAGGAAGCTGATTTTTTGCAGAAAGGTGTGTTTCATGAGTATATAAAAGTCCTACAAAGTACAATCAAAAAGGTTTTGAAATAAAAATTTTGACTCATTTTAAGTATATGGAGGCATAGACACAGAAAAGGGCTGGTTTCTCAACATAATCGAATACTGTATAAGTGGTTATTTTCACGGGTACTTAAGTTCGCGAATGTACACTGTAGGCCTGCTTCGCGAAAATTTATTTTCGCGGTGAAATATATTCAATTATCGCCCAAACTAACAACATGTTCAAATTAAAATATTACGCGGACTTCTGCTGGTTTGATTGGAAATGCATAGTTGACGTCTTTTCTTTTATACACGTTGTCAGTGTGTGAACCTACTCTGGGAGATTATAAATTGAATCGAACACACTTTCATTGATCGGCGCATTATCAAAGAAGTTGTGTAGCGGGGTCGTGTAATTGAATTAATCCCTCCCTATTGGTGATAAAGATCAAAGAAGTTAGGCGTTTCTGTGAATGGTACATTTGATTTGTTTCCGTGACAGTGTTAAATATTGTATCTTGCATAATCTTGTACTACCGCTCACGCTAGACTGGTTCTACTGGATATAAATATTGGCTAGAAGTTATTTTCGCGTTTTGTAGTCACTCGCGAATATAGCGAAAATTAATTCCACGCGAAAATAACCACTTATACAGTACTCTCCATAGGTCAACCAAGTGAAAGACAAGACCTCAGTTTCATATTTGACACTTCTTAACACCCCTCACAAATGTGTAGTTTATATACAAACTAGTTTATGATACCGGTAATACTTATTTGTAATGGCAGAACATTTATAATTGGCTATTTTGAAATTTGCGTGTGGACTTTCGGTAAAATGCCCAGAATTCAGTACATGTTTCTGGCTGTCAGAATTACACCGGCAATCCCAGGGACCTGAATATTTCACTGGAAGTTTGTATTACAGGTACAATGAACCTCCGACAGTATCACTTATCTAACTTTTAAAACAAAAAAATATTCGCATTTCTCAAATATTCTCGATTAAACATTTTAAAGACACAGATTTAACATAGAATTCCACCCCCACCCAATATGGTTGTATGTAGGAAGCTTATTATTTGCAGAAAGGTGTGTTTTATGAGAATGTACAAGTCCTACAAAGTACAAGCAAATAGATTTAGAAATCAAAGTTTTTACTCAGTTTAACTATATGGGGGTATAGACACAGAAAAGGGCTGTTTTTCAACATAATCGAATACTCTCCATAGGTCCACCAAATGAAAGACAGGACCTTAATTTCAAAATTGACACATCTTATCACCCCTCACAAATGTGTAGTTAATATACAAACTAGTTTATGATACCTGTAATACATATTTGTAATGGTAAAACATTTACGATTTGCTATTTTGACATCTAAGTCTGGACTTTTGGTAAATGCCCAGAATTCAGCACACGTTTCTGGCTGTCAGAATTACACCGGCAATCCCAGGGACCTATATATTTCACTGGAAGTTGGTATTACAGGTACAATGAACCTCAAACAGCATCACTTATCTAACTTTTAAAACAAAAAAATATTCGCATTTCTCAAATATTCTCGATTAAACATTTTAAAGACACAGATTTAACATAGAATTCCACCCCCACCCAATATGGTTGTATGTAGGAAGCTGATTTTTTGCAGAAAGGTGTGTTTCATGAGTATATAAAAGTCCTACAAAGTACAATCAAAAAGGTTTTGAAATAAAAATTTTGACTCATTTTAAGTATATGGAGGCATAGACACAGAAAAGGGCTGGTTTCTAAACATAATCAAATACTCTCCATAGGTCAACCAAATGAAAGACAAGACCTCAGTTTCATATTTGACACTTCTTAACACCCCTCACAAATGTGTAGTTTATATACAAACTAGTTTATGATACCTGTAATACATATTTGTAATGGTAGAACATTTACGATTTGCTATTTTGACATCTAAGTCTGGACTTTTGGTAAATGCCCAGAATTCAGCACACGTTTCTGGCTGTCAGAATTACACCGGCAATCCCAGGGACCTATATATTTCACTGGAAGTTGGTATTACAGGTACAATGAACCTCAAACAGTATCACTTATCTAACTTTTAAAACAAAAAAATATTCGCATTTCTCAAATATTCTCGATTAAACATTTTAAAGACACAGATTTAACATAGAATTCCACCCCCAACCAATATGGTTGTATGTAGGAAGCTGATTTTTTGCAGAAAGGTGTGTTTTATGAGTATGTAAAAGTCCTACAAAGAACAATCAAAAAGGTTTTGAAATAAAAATTTTGACTCATTTTAAGTATATGGAGGCATAGACACAGAAAAGGGCTGGTTTCTTAACATAATCAAATACTCTCCATAGGTCAACAAAATGAAAGACAAGACCTCAGTTTCATATTTGACACATCTTATCAACCCTCACAAATGTGTAGTTAATATACAAACTAGTTTATGATACCTGTAATACATATTTGTAATGGTAGAACATTTACGATTTGCTATTTTGACATCTAAGTCTGGACTTTTGGTAAATGCACAGAATTCAGCACACGTTTGTGGCTGTCAGAATTACACCGGCAATCCCAGGGACCTATATATTTCACTGGAAGTTTGTATTACAGGTACAATGAACCTCAGACAGTATCACTTATCTAACTTTTAAAACAAAAAAATATTCGCATTTCTCAAATATTCTCGATTAAACATTTTAAAGACACAGATTTAACATAGAATTCCACCCCCACCCAATATGGTTGTATGTAGGAAGCTGATTTTTTGCAGAAAGGTGTGTTTTATGAGGATGTAAAAGTCCTACAAAGTACAATCAAAAAGGTTTTGAAATAAAAATTTTGACTCATTTTAAGTATATGGAGGCATAGACACAGAAAAGGGCTGGTTTCTCAACATAATCAAATACTCTCCATAGGTCAACAAAATGAAAGACAAGACCTCAGTTTCATATTTGACACTTCTTAACACCCCTCACAAATGTGTAGTTAATATACAAACTAGTTTATGATACCTGTAATACATATTTGTAATGGTAGAACATTTACGATTTGCTATTTTGACATCTAAGTCTGGACTTTTGGTAAATGCCCAGAATTCAGCACACGTTTGTGGCTGTCAGAATTACACCGGCAATCCCAGGGATCTATATATTTCACTGGAAGTTGGTATTACAGGTACAATGAACCTCAAACAGTATCACTTATCTAACTTTTAAAACAAAAAAATATTCGCATTTCTCAAATATTCTCGATTAAACATTTTAAAGACACAGATTTAACATAGAATTCCACCCCCACCCAATATGGTTGTATGTAGGAAGCTGATTTTTTTGCAGAAAGGTGTGTTTCATGAGTATATAAAAGTCCTACAAAGTACAATCAAAAAGGTTTTGAAATAAAAATTTTGGCTCATTTTAAGTATATGGAGGCATAGACACAGAAAAGGGCTGGTTTCTCAACATAATCAAATACTCTCCATAGGTCAACAAAATGAAAGACAAGACCTCAGTTTCATATTTGACACTTCTTAACACCCCTCACAAATGTGTAGTTTATATACAAACTAGTTTATGATACCTGTAATACATATTTGTAATGGTAGAACATTTACGATTTGCTATTTTGACATCTAAGTCTGGACTTTTGGTAAATGCCCAGAATTCAGCACACGTTTCTGGCTGTCAGAATTACACCGGCAATCCCAGGGACCTATATATTTCACTGGAAGTTGGTATTACAGGTACAATGAACCTCAAACAGTATCACTTATCTAACTTTTAAAACAAAAAAATATTCGCATTTCTCAAATATTCTCGATTAAACATTTTAAAGACACAGATTTAACATAGAATTCCACCCCCAACCAATATGGTTGTATGTAGGAAGCTGATTTTTTGCAGAAAGGTGTGTTTTATGAGTATGTAAAAGTCCTACAAAGAACAATCAAAAAGGTTTTGAAATAAAAATTTTGACTCATTTTAAGTATATGGAGGCATAGACACAGAAAAGGGCTGGTTTCTTAACATAATCAAATACTCTCCATAGGTCAACAAAATGAAAGACAAGACCTCAGTTTCATATTTGACACATCTTATCAACCCTCACAAATGTGTAGTTAATATACAAACTAGTTTATGATACCTGTAATACATATTTGTAATGGTAGAACATTTACGATTTGCTATTTTGACATCTAAGTCTGGACTTTTGGTAAATGCACAGAATTCAGCACACGTTTCTGGCTGTCAGAATTACACCGGCAATCCGAGGGACCTATATATTTCACTGGAAGTTGGTATTACAGGTACAATGAACCTCAAACAGTATCACTTATCTAACTTTTAAAACAAAAAAATATTCGCATTTCTCAAATATTCTCGATTAAACATTTTAAAGACACAGATTTAACATAGAATTCCACCCCCACCCAATATGGTTGTATGTAGGAAGCTGATTTTTTTGCAGAAAGGTGTGTTTCATGAGTATATAAAAGTCCTACAAAGTACAATCAAAAAGGTTTTGAAATAAAAATTTTGACTCATTTTAAGTATATGGAGGCATAGACACAGAAAAGGGCTGGTTTCTCAACATAATCAAATACTCTCCATAGGTCAACAAAATGAAAGACAAGACCTCAGTTTCATATTTGACACTTCTTAACACCCCTCACAAATGTGTAGTTAATATACAAACTAGTTTATGATACCTGTAATACATATTTGTAATGGTAGAACATTTACGATTTGCTATTTTGACATCTAAGTCTGGACTTTTGGTAAATGCCCAGAATTCAGCACACGTTTCTGGCTGTCAGAATTACACCGGCAATCCGAGGGACCTATATATTTCACTGGAAGTTGGTATTACAGGTACAATGAACCTCAAACAGTATCACTTATCTAACTTTTAAAACAAAAAAATATTCGCATTTCTCAAATATTCTCGATTAAACATTTTAAAGACACAGATTTAACATAGAATTCCACCCCCACCCAATATGGTTGTATGTAGGAAGCTGATTTTTTGCAGAAAGGTGTGTTTCATGAGTATATAAAAGTCCTACAAAGTACAATCAAAAAGGTTTTGAAATAAAAATTTTGACTCATTTTAAGTATATGGAGGCATAGACACAGAAAAGGGCTGGTTTCTCAACATAATCGAATACTCTCCATAGGTCAACCAAATGAAAGACAAGACCTCAGTTTCATATTTGACACTTCTTAACACCCCTCACAAATGTGTAGTTTATATACAAACTAGTTTTTGATACCGGTAATACTTATTTGTAATGGCAGAACAGTTATAATTGGATATTTTGACAGTTGCATGTGGACTTTCGGTAAAATGCCCAGAATTCAGTACATGTTTCTGGCTGTCAGAATTACACCGGCAATCCCAGGGACCTGAATATTTCACTGCAAGTTTGTATTACAGGTACAATGAACCTCAGACAGTATCACTTATCTAACTTTTAAAACAAAAAAATATTCGCATTTCTCAAATATTCTCGATTAAACATTTTAAAGACACAGATTTAACATAGAATTCCACCCCCAACCAATATGGTTGTATGTAGGAAGCTGATTTTTTGCAGAAAGGTGTGTTTCATAAGTATATAAAAGTCCTACAAAGTACAATCAAAAAGGTTTTGAAATAAAAATTTTGACTCATTTTAAGTATATGGAGGCATAGACACAGAAAAGGGCTGGTTTCTCAACATAATCGAATACTCTCCATAGGTCAACCAAATGAAAGACAAGACCTCAGTTTCATATTTGACACTTCTTAACACCCCTCACAAATGTGTAGTTTATATACAAACTAGTTTATGATACCGGTAATACTTATTTGTAATGGCAGAACAGTTATAATTGGCTATTTTGACAGTTGCATGTGGACTTTCGGTAAAATGCCCAGAATTCAGTACATCTTTCTGGCTGTCAGAATTACACCAGCAATCCCAGGGACCTGAATATTTCACTGCAAGTTTGTATTACAGGTACAATGAACCTCAGACAGTATCACTTATCTAACTTTTAAAACAAAAAAAATATTCGCATTTCTCAAATATTCTCGATTAAACATTTTAAAGACACAGATTTAACATAGAATTCCACCCCCAACCAGTATGGTTGTATGTAGGAAGCTGATTTTTTGCAGAAAGGTGTGTTTTATGAGGATGTAAAAGTCCTACAAAGAACAATCAAAAAGGTTTTGAAATAAAAATTTTGACTCATTTTAAGTATATGGAGGCATAGCCACAGAAAAGGGCTGGTTTCTTAACATAATCAAATACTCTCCATAGGTCAACAAAATGAAAGACAAGACCTCAGTTTCATATTTGACACATCTTATCAACCCTCACAAATGTGTAGTTAATATACAAACTAGTTTATGATACCTGTAATACATATTTGTAATGGTAGAACATTTACGATTTGCTATTTTGACATCTAAGTCTGGACTTTTGGTAAATGCACAGAATTCAGCACACGTTTGTGGCTGTCGTAATTACACCGGCAATCCCAGGGACCTATATATTTCACTGGAAGTTTGTATTACAGGTACAATGAACCTCAGACAGTATCACTTATCTAACTTTTAAAACAAAAAAATATTCGCATTTCTCAAATATTCTCGATTAAACATTTTAAAGACACAGATTTAACATAGAATTCCACCCCCACCCAATATGGTTGTATGTAGGAAGCTGATTTTTTGCAGAAAGGTGTGTTTTATGAGGATGTAAAAGTCCTACAAAGTACAATCAAAAAGGTTTTGAAATAAAAATTTTGACTCATTTTAAGTATATGGAGGCATAGACACAGAAAAGGGCTGGTTTCTCAACATAATCGAATACTCTCCATAGGTCAACCAAATGAAAGACAGGACCTCAGTTTCATATTTGACACTTCTTAACACCCCTCACAAATGTGTAGTTAATATACAAACTAGTTTATGATACCTGTAATACATATTTGTAATGGTAGAACATTTACGATTTGCTATTTTGACATCTAAGTCTGGTCTTTTGGTAAATGCCCAGAATTCAGCACACGTTTCTGGCTGTCAGAATTACACCGGCAATCCCAGGGACCTATATATTTCACTGCAAGTTGGTATTACAGGTACAATGAACCTCAAACAGTATCACTTATCTAACTTTTAAAACAAAAAAATATTCGCATTTCTCAAATATTCCTGATTAAACATTTTAAAGACACAGATTTAACATAGAATTCCACCCCCACCCAATATGGTTGTATGTAGGAAGCTGATTTTTTGCAGAAAGGTGTGTTTCATGAGTATATAAATGTCCTACAAAGTACAATCAAAAAGGTTTTGAAATAAAAATTTTGACTCATTTTAAGTATATGGAGGCATAGACACAGAAAAGGGCTGGTTTCTCAACATAATCGAATACTCTCCATAGGTCAACCAAATGAAAGACAAGACCTCAGTTTCATATTTGACACTTCTTAACACCCCTCACAAATGTGTAGTTTATATACAAACTAGTTTATGATACCGGTAATACTTATTTGTAATGGCAGAACAGTTATAATTGGCTATTTTGACAGTTGCATGTGGACTTTCGGTAAAATGCCCAGAATTCAGTACATCTTTCTGGCTGTCAGAATTACACCAGCAATCCCAGGGACCTGAATATTTCACTGCAAGTTTGTATTACAGGTACAATGAACCTCAGACAGTATCACTTATCTAACTTTTAAAACAAAAAAATATTCGCATTTCTCAAATATTATCGATTAAACATTTTAAAGACACAGATTTAACATAGAATTCCACCCCCAACCAATATGGTTGTATGTAGGAAGCTGATTTTTTGCAGAAAGGTGTGTTTTATGAGGATGTAAAAGTCCTACAAAGTACAATCAAAAAGGTTTTGAAATAAAAATTTTGACTCATTTTAAGTATATGGAGGCATAGACACAGAAAAGGGCTGGTTTCTCAACATAATCAAATACTCTCCATAGGTCAACAAAATGAAAGACAAGACCTCAGTTTCATATTTGACACTTCTTAACACCCCTCACAAATGTGTAGTTAATATACAAACTAGTTTATGATACCTGTAATACATATTTGTAATGGTAGAACATTGACGATTTGCTATTTTGACATCTAAGTCTGGACTTTTGGTAAATGCCCAGAATTCAGCACACGTTTGTGGCTGTCAGAATTACACCGGCAATCCCAGGGATCTATATATTTCACTGGAAGTTGGTATTACAGGTACAATGAACCTCAAACAGTATCACTTATCTAACTTTTAAAACAAAAAAATATTCGCATTTCTCAAATATTCTCGATTAAACATTTTAAAGACACAGATTTAACATAGAATTCCACCCCCACCCAATATGGTTGTATGTAGGAAGCTGATTTTTTTGCAGAAAGGTGTGTTTCATGAGTATATAAAAGTCCTACAAAGTACAATCAAAAAGGTTTTGAAATAAAAATTTTGACTCATTTTAAGTATATGGAGGCATAGACACAGAAAAGGGCTGGTTTCTCAACATAATCAAATACTCTCCATAGGTCAACAAAATGAAAGACAAGACCTCAGTTTCATATTTGACACTTCTTAACACCCCTCACAAATGTGTAGTTAATATACAAACTAGTTTATGATACCTGTAATACATATTTGTAATGGTAGAACATTTACGATTTGCTATTTTGACATCTAAGTCTGGACTTTTGGTAAATGCCCAGAATTCAGCACACGTTTCTGGCTGTCAGAATTACACCGGCAATCCGAGGGACCTATATATTTCACTGGAAGTTGGTATTACAGGTACAATGAACCTCAAACAGTATCACTTATCTAACTTTTAAAACAAAAAAATATTCGCATTTCTCAAATATTCTCGATTAAACATTTTAAAGACACAGATTTAACATAGAATTCCACCCCCACCCAATATGATTGTATGTAGGAAGCTGATTTTTTTGCAGAAAGGTGTGTTTCATGAGTATATAAAAGTCCTACAAAGTACAATCAAAAAGGTTTTGAAATAAAAATTTTGACTCATTTTAAGTATATGGAGGCATAGACACAGAAAAGGGCTGGTTTCTCAACATAATCAAATACTCTCCATAGGTCAACAAAATGAAAGACAAGACCTCAGTTTCATATTTGACACTTCTTAACACCCCTCACAAATGTGTAGTTAATATACAAACTAGTTTATGATACCTGTAATACATATTTGTAATGGTAGAACATTTACGATTTGCTATTTTGACATCTAAGTCTGGACTTTTGGTAAATGCCCAGAATTCAGCACACGTTTCTGGCTGTCAGAATTACACCGGCAATCCGAGGGACCTATATATTTCACTGGAAGTTGGTATTACAGGTACAATGAACCTCAAACAGTATCACTTATCTAACTTTTAAAACAAAAAAATATTCGCATTTCTCAAATATTCTCGATTAAACATTTTAAAGACACAGATTTAACATAGAATTCCACCCCCACCCAATATGGTTGTATGTAGGAAGCTGATTTTTTGCAGAAAGGTGTGTTTCATGAGTATATAAAAGTCCTACAAAGTACAATCAAAAAGGTTTTGAAATAAAAATTTTGACTCATTTTAAGTATATGGAGGCATAGACACAGAAAAGGGCTGGTTTCTCAACATAATCGAATACTCTCCATAGGTCAACCAAATGAAAGACAAGACCTCAGTTTCATATTTGACACTTCTTAACACCCCTCACAAATGTGTAGTTTATATACAAACTAGTTTTTGATACCGGTAATACTTATTTGTAATGGCAGAACAGTTATAATTGGATATTTTGACAGTTGCATGTGGACTTTCGGTAAAATGCCCAGAATTCAGTACATGTTTCTGGCTGTCAGAATTACACCGGCAATCCCAGGGACCTGAATATTTCACTGCAAGTTTGTATTACAGGTACAATGAACCTCAGACAGTATCACTTATCTAACTTTTAAAACAAAAAAATATTCGCATTTCTCAAATATTCTCGATTAAACATTTTAAAGACACAGATTTAACATAGAATTCCACCCCCAACCAATATGGTTGTATGTAGGAAGCTGATTTTTTGCAGAAAGGTGTGTTTCATAAGTATATAAAAGTCCTACAAAGTACAATCAAAAAGGTTTTGAAATAAAAATTTTGACTCATTTTAAGTATATGGAGGCATAGACACAGAAAAGGGCTGGTTTCTCAACATAATCGAATACTCTCCATAGGTCAACCAAATGAAAGACAAGACCTCAGTTTCATATTTGACACTTCTTAACACCCCTCACAAATGTGTAGTTTATATACAAACTAGTTTATGATACCGGTAATACTTATTTGTAATGGCAGAACAGTTATAATTGGCTATTTTGACAGTTGCATGTGGACTTTCGGTAAAATGCCCAGAATTCAGTACATCTTTCTGGCTGTCAGAATTACACCAGCAATCCCAGGGACCTGAATATTTCACTGCAAGTTTGTATTACAGGTACAATGAACCTCAGACAGTATCACTTATCTAACTTTTAAAACAAAAAAAATATTCGCATTTCTCAAATATTCTCGATTAAACATTTTAAAGACACAGATTTAACATAGAATTCCACCCCCAACCAATATGGTTGTATGTAGGAAGCTGATTTTTTGCAGAAAGGTGTGTTTTATGAGGATGTAAAAGTCCTACAAAGAACAATCAAAAAGGTTTTGAAATAAAAATTTTGACTCATTTTAAGTATATGGAGGCATAGCCACAGAAAAGGGCTGGTTTCTTAACATAATCAAATACTCTCCATAGGTCAACAAAATGAAAGACAAGACCTCAGTTTCATATTTGACACATCTTATCAACCCTCACAAATGTGTAGTTAATATACAAACTAGTTTATGATACCTGTAATACATATTTGTAATGGTAGAACATTTACGATTTGCTATTTTGACATCTAAGTCTGGACTTTTGGTAAATGCACAGAATTCAGCACACGTTTGTGGCTGTCGTAATTACACCGGCAATCCCAGGGACCTATATATTTCACTGGAAGTTTGTATTACAGGTACAATGAACCTCAGACAGTATCACTTATCTAACTTTTAAAACAAAAAAATATTCGCATTTCTCAAATATTCTCGATTAAACATTTTAAAGACACAGATTTAACATAGAATTCCACCCCCACCCAATATGGTTGTATGTAGGAAGCTGATTTTTTGCAGAAAGGTGTGTTTTATGAGGATGTAAAAGTCCTACAAAGTACAATCAAAAAGGTTTTGAAATAAAAATTTTGACTCATTTTAAGTATATGGAGGCATAGACACAGAAAAGGGCTGGTTTCTCAACATAATCGAATACTCTCCATAGGTCAACCAAATGAAAGACAGGACCTCAGTTTCATATTTGACACTTCTTAACACCCCTCACAAATGTGTAGTTAATATACAAACTAGTTTATGATACCTGTAATACATATTTGTAATGGTAGAACATTTACGATTTGCTATTTTGACATCTAAGTCTGGTCTTTTGGTAAATGCCCAGAATTCAGCACACGTTTCTGGCTGTCAGAATTACACCAGCAATCCCAGGGACCTATATATTTCACTGGAAGTTGGTATTACAGGTACAATGAACCTCAAACAGTATCACTTATCTAACTTTTAAAACAAAAAAATATTCGCATTTCTCAAATATTCCTGATTAAACATTTTAAAGACACAGATTTAACATAGAATTCCACCCCCACCCAATATGGTTGTATGCAGGAAGCTGATTTTTTGCAGAAAGGTGTGTTTCATGAGTATATAAATGTCCTACAAAGTACAATCAAAAAGGTTTTGAAATAAAAATTTTGACTCATTTTAAGTATATGGAGGCATAGACACAGAAAAGGGCTGGTTTCTCAACATAATCGAATACTCTCCATAGGTCAACCAAATGAAAGACAAGACCTCAGTTTCATATTTGACACTTCTTAACACCCCTCACAAATGTGTAGTTTATATACAAACTAGTTTATGATACCGGTAATACTTATTTGTAATGGCAGAACAGTTATAATTGGCTATTTTGACAGTTGCATGTGGACTTTCGGTAAAATGCCCAGAATTCAGTACATCTTTCTGGCTGTCAGAATTACACCAGCAATCCCAGGGACCTGAATATTTCACTGCAAGTTTGTATTACAGGTACAATGAACCTCAGACAGTATCACTTATCTAACTTTTAAAACAAAAAATATTCGCATTTCTCAAATATTATCGATTAAACATTTTAAAGACACAGATTTAACATAGAATTCCACCCCCAACCAATATGGTTGTATGTAGGAAGCTGATTTTTTGCAGAAAGGTGTGTTTTATGAGGATGTAAAAGTCCTACAAAGTACAATCAAAAAGGTTTTGAAATAAAAATTTTGACTCATTTTCCGTATATGGAGGCATAGACACAGAAAAGGGCTGGTTTCTCAACATAATCGAATACTCTCCATAGGTCAACCAAATGAAAGACAAGACCTCAGTTTCATATTTGACACTTCTTAACACCCCTCACAAATGTGTAGTTTATATACAAACTAGTTTATGATACCGGTAATACTTATTTGTAATGGCAGAACAGTTATAATTGGCTATTTTGACAGTTGCATGTGGACTTTCGGTAAAATGCCCAGAATTCAGTACATCTTTCTGGCTGTCAGAATTACACCAGCAATCCCAGGGACCTGAATATTTCACTGCAAGTTTGTATTACAGGTACAATGAAACTCAGACAGTATCACTTATCTAACTTTTAAAACAAAAAATATTTGCATTTCTCAAATATTCTCGATTAAACATTTTAAAGACACAGAATTAACATAGAATTCCACCCCCAACCAATATGGTTGTATGTAGGAAGCTGATTTTTTGCAGAAAGGTGTGTTTCATAAGTATATAAAAGTCCTACAAAGTACAATCAAAAAGGTTTTGAAATAAAAATTTTGACTCATTTTAAGTATATGGAGGCATAGACACAGAAAAGGGCTGGTTTCTCAACATAATCAAATACTCTCCATAGGTCAACAAAATGAAAGACAAGACCTCAGTTTCATATTTGACACATCTTATCAACCCTCACAAATGTGTAGTTAATATACAAACTAGTTTATGATACCTGTAATACATATTTGTAATGGTAGAACATTTACAATTTGCTATTTTGACATCTAAGTCTGGACTTTTGGTAAATGCCCAGAATTCAGCACACGTTTGTGGCTGTCAGAATTACACCGGCAATCCCAGGGACCTATATATTTCACTGGAAGTTTGTATTACAGGTACAATGAACCTCAGCCAGTATCACTTATCTAACTTTTAAAACAAAAAAATATTCGCATTTCTCAAATATTCTCGATTAAACATTTTAAAGACACAGATTTAACATAGAATTCCACCCCCACCCAATATGGTTGTAAGTAGGAAACTGATTTTTTGCAGAAAGGTGTGTTTTATGAGGATGTAAAAGTCCTACAAAGTACAATCAAAAAGGTTTTGAAATAAAAATTTTGACTCATTTTAAGTATATGGAGGCATAGACACAGAAAAGGGCTGGTTTCTCAACATAATCGAATACTCTCCATAGGTCAACCAAATGAAAGACAGGACCTCAGTTTCATATTTGACACTTCTTAACACCCCTCACAAATGTGTAGTTAATATACAAACTAGTTTATGATACCTGTAATACATATTTGTAATGGTAGAACATTTACGATTTGCTATTTTGACATCTAAGTCTGGACTTTTGGTAAATGCCCAGAATTCAGCACACGTTTGTGGCTGTCAGAATTACACCGGCAATCCCAGGGACCTATATATTTCACTGGAAGTTGGTATTACAGGTACAATGAACCTCAAACAGTATCACTTATCTAACTTTTAAAACAAAAAAATATTCGCATTTCTCAAATATTCTCGATTAAACATTTTAAAGACACAGATTTAACATAGAATTCCACCCCCACCCAATATGGTTGTATGTAGGAAGCTGATTTTTTGCAGAAAGGTGTGCTTCATGAGTATATAAAAGTCCTACAAAGTACAATCAAAAAGGTTTTGAAATAAAAATTTTGACTCATTTTAAGTATATGGAGGCATAGACACAGA
This sequence comes from Sabellastarte sp. h YS-2021, assembly GCA_964017235.1. Lineage (NCBI taxonomy): Eukaryota > Metazoa > Annelida > Polychaeta > Sabellida > Sabellidae > Sabellastarte > Sabellastarte sp. h YS-2021. The sequence goes on along the minus strand of OZ024931.1, from coordinate 138,189,061 downwards.
AAAGGGCTGGTTTCTTAACATAATCAAATACTCTCCATAGGTCAACAAAATGAAAGACAAGACCTCAGTTTCATATTTGACACATCTTATCAACCCTCACAAATGTGCAGTTAATATACAAACTAGTTTATGATACCTGTAATACATATTTGTAATGGTAGAACATTTACGATTTGCTATTTTAACATCTAAGTCTGGACTTTTGGTAAATGCACAGAATTCAGCACACGTTTGTGGCTGTCAGAATTACACCGGCAATCCCAGGGACCTATATATTTCACTGGAAGTTTGTATTACAGGTACAATGAACCTCAGACAGTATCACTTATCTAACTTTTAAAACAAAAAAATATTCGCATTTCTCAAATATTCTCGATTGAACATTTTAAAGACACAGAATTAACATAGAATTCCACCCCCACCCAATATGGTTGTATGTAGGAAGCTTATTATTTGCAGAAAGGTGTGTTTTATAAGGACGTAAAAGTCCTACAAAGTACAAGCAAATACATTTAGAAATCAAAGTTTTTACTCAGTTTAACTATATGGGGGTATAGACACAGAAAAGGGCTGTTTTTCAACATAATCGAATAATCTCCATAGGTCAACCAAATGAAAGACAGGACCTTAATTTCAAATTTGACACTTCTTAACACCCCTCACAAAAGTGTAGTTTATATACAAACTAGTTTATGATACCGGTAATACTTATTTGTAATGGCAGGACAGTTATAATTGGCTATTTTGACATTTGCGTGTGGACTTTCGGTAAAATGCCCAGAATTCAGTACATGTTTCTGGCTGTCAGAATTACACCAGCAATCCCAGGGACCTGAATATTTCACTGCAAGTTTGTATTACAGGTACAATGAAACTCAGACAGTATCACTTATCTAACTTTTAAAACAAAAAATATTTGCATTTCTCAAATATTCTCGATTAAACATTTTAAAGACACAGAATTAACATAGAATTCCACCCCCAACCAATATGGTTGTATGTAGGAAGCTGATTTTTTGCAGAAAGTTGTGTTTTATGAGGATGTAAAAGTCCTACAAAGTACAATCAAAAAGGTTTTGAAACAAAAATTTTGACTCATTTTAAGTATATGGAGGCATAGACACAGAAAAGGGCTGGTTTCTCAACATAATCGAATACTCTCCATAGGTCAACCAAATGAAAGACAGGACCTCAGTTTCATATTTGACACTTCTTAACACCCCTCACAAATGTGTAGTTAATATACAAACTAGTTTATGATACCTGTAATACATATTTGTAATGGTAGAACATTTACGATCTGCTATTTTGACATCTAAGTCTGGACTTTTGGTAAATGCCCAGAATTCAGCACACGTTTGTGGCTGTCAGAATTACACCGGCAATCCCAGGGACCTATATATTTCACTGCAAGTTTGTATTACAGGTACAATGAACCTCAGACAGTATCACTTATCTAACTTTTAAAACAAAAAAATATTCGCATTTCTCAAATATTCTCGATTAAACATTTTAAAGACACAGATTTAACATAGAATTCCACCCCCACCCAATATGGTTGTAAGTAGGAAGCTGATTTTTTGCAGAAAGGTGTGTTTTATGAGGATGTAAAAGTCCTACAAAGTACAATCAAAAAAGTTTTGAAATAAAAATTTTGACTCATTTTAAGTATATGGAGGCATAGACACAGAAAAGGGCTGGTTTCTCAACATAATCGAATACTCTCCATAGGTCAACCAAATGAAAGACAGGACCTCAGTTTCATATTTGACACTTCTTAACACCCCTCACAAATGTGTAGTTAATATACAAACTAGTTTATGATACCTGTAATACATATTTGTAATGGTAGAACATTTACGATTTGCTATTTTGACATCTAAGTCTGGACTTTTGGTAAATGCCCAGAATTCAGCACACGTTTGTGGCTGTCAAAATTACACCGGCAATCCCAGGGACCTATATATTTCACTGGAAGTTGGTATTACAGGTACAATGAACCTCAAACAGTATCACTTATCTAACTTTTAAAACAAAAAAATATTCGCATTTCTCAAATATTCTCGATTAAACATTTTAAAGGCGCAGATTTAACATAGAATTCCACCCCCACCCAATATGGTTGTATGTAGGAAGCTGATTTTTTGCAGAAAGGTGTGCTTCATGAGTATATAAAAGTCCTACAAAGTACAATCAAAAAGGTTTTGAAATAAAAATTTTGACTTATTTTAAGTATATGGAGGCATAGACACAGAAAAGGGCTGGTTTCTTAACATAATCAAATACTCTCCATAGGTCAACAAAATGAAAGACAAGACCTCAGTTTCATATTTGACACATCTTATCAACCCTCGCAAATGTGTAGTTAATATACAAACTAGTTTATGATACCTGTAATACATATTTGTAATGGTAGAACATTTACGATTTGCTATTTTGACATCTAAGTCTGGACTTTTGGTAAATGCACAGAATTCAGCACACATTTGTGGCTGTCAGAATTACACCGGCAATCCCAGGGACCTATATATTTCACTGGAAGTTTGTATTACAGGTACAATGAACCTCAGACAGTATCACTTATCTAACTTTTAAAACAAAAAAATATTCGCATTTCTCAAATATTCTCGATTGAACATTTTAAAGACACAGAATTAACATAGAATTCCACCCCCACCCAATATGGTTGTATGTAGGAAGCTTATTATTTGCAGAAAGGTGTGTTTTATAAGGATGTAAAAGTCCTACAAAGTACAAGCAAATACATTTAGAAATCAAAGTTTTTACTCAGTTTAACTATATGGGGGTATAGACACAGAAAAGGGCTGTTTTTCAACATAATCGAATAATCTCCATAGGTCAACCAAATGAAAGACAGGACCTTAATTTCAAATTTGACACTTCTTAACACCCCTCACAAAAGTGTAGTTTATATACAAACTAGTTTATGATACCGGTAATACTTATTTGTAATGGCAGGACAGTTATAATTGGCTATTTTGACATTTGCGTGTGGACTTTCGGTAAAATGCCCAGAATTCAGTACATGTTTCTGGCTGTCAGAATTACACCAGCAATCCCAGGGACCTGAATATTTCACTGCAAGTTTGTATTACAGGTACAATGAAACTCAGACAGTATCACTTATCTAACTTTTAAAACAAAAAATATTTGCATTTCTCAAATATTCTCGATTAAACATTTTAAAGACACAGAATTAACATAGAATTCCACCCCCAACCAATATGGTTGTATGTAGGAAGCTGATTTTTTGCAGAAAGTTGTGTTTTATGAGGATGTAAAAGTCCTACAAAGTACAATCAAAAAGGTTTTGAAACAAAAATTTTGACTCATTTTAAGTATATGGAGGCATAGACACAGAAAAGGGCTGGTTTCTCAACATAATCAAATACTCTCCATAGGTCAACAAAATGAAAGACAAGACCTCAGTTTCATATTTGACACATCTTATCAACCCTCACAAATGTGTAGTGAATATACAAACTAGTTTATGATACCTGTAATACATATTTGTAATGGTAGAACATTTACAATTTGCTATTTTGACATCTAAGTCTGGACTTTTGGTAAATGCCCAGAATTCAGCACACGTTTCTGGCTGTCAGAATTACACCGGCAATCCCAGGGACCTATATATTTCACTGCAAGTTTGTATTACAGGTACAATGAACCTCAGACAGTATCACTTATCTAACTTTTAAAACAAAAAAATATTCGCATTTCTCAAATATTCTCGATTAAACATTTTAAAGACACAGATTTAACATAGAATTCCACCCCCACCCAATATGGTTGTAAGTAGGAAGCTGATTTTTTGCAGAAAGGTGTGTTTTTTGAGGATGTAAAAGTCCTACAAAGTACAATCAAAAAGGTTTTGAAATAAAAATTTTGACTCATTTTAAGTATATGGAGGCATAGACACAGAAAAGGGCTGGTTTCTCAACATAATCGAATACTCTCCATAGGTCAACCAAATGAAAGACAGGAACTCAGTTTCATATTTGACACTTCTTAACACCCCTCACAAATGTGTAGTTAATATACAAACTAGTTTATGATACCTGTAATACATATTTGTAATGGTAGAATATTTACGATTTGCTATTTTGACATCTAAGTCTGGACTTTTGGTAAATGCCCAGAATTCAGCACACGTTTGTGGCTGTCAGAATTACACCGGCAATCCCAGGGACCTATATATTTCACTGGAAGTTGGTATTACAGGTACAATGAACCTCAAACAGTATCACTTATCTAACTTTTAAAACAAAAAAATATTCGCATTTCTCAAATATTCTCGATTAAACATTTTAAAGACAGAGATTTAACATAGAATTCCACCCCCACCCAATATGGTTGTATGTAGGAAGCTGATTTTTTGCAGAAAGGTGTGTTTCATGAGTATATAAAAGTCCTACAAAGTACAATCAAAAAGCTTTTGAAATAAAAATTTTGACTCATTTTAAGTATATGGAGGCATAGACACAGAAAAGGGCTGGTTTCTCAACATAATCGAATACTCTCCATAGGTCAACCAAATGAAAGACAAGACCTCAGTTTCATATTTGACACTTCTTAACACCCCTCACAAATGTGTAGTTTATATACAAACTAGTTTATGATACCGGTAATACTTATTTGTAATGGCAGAACAGTTATAATTGGCTATTTTGACATTTGCATGTGGACTTTCGGTAAAATGCCCAGAATTCAGTACATATTTCTGGCTGTCAGAATTACACCAGCAATTCCAGGGACCTGAATATTTCACTGCAAGTTTGTATTACAGGTACAATGAACCTCAGACAGTATCACTTATCTAACTTTTAAAACAAAAAAATATTCGCATTTCTCAAATATTCTCGATTAAACATTTTAAAGACACAGATTTAACATAGAATTCCACCTCCACCCAATATATTTGTATGTAGGAAGCTTATTATTTGCAGAAAGGTGTGTTTTATGAGGATGTAAAAGTCCTACAAAGTACAAGGAAATAGATTTAGAAATCAAAGTTTTTACTCAGTTTAACTATATGGGGGTATAAACACAGAAAAGGGCTGTTTTTCAACATAATCGAATACTCTCCATAGGTCAACCAAATGAAAGACAGGACCTTAATTTCAAAATTGACACTTCTTAACACCCCTCACAAATGTGTAGTTTATATACAAACTACTTTATGATACCGGTAATACTTATTTGTAATGGCAGGACAGTTATAATTGGCTATTTTGACATTTGTGTGTGGACTTTTGGTAAAATGCCAAGAGTTCAGTACATGTTTCTGGCTGTCAGAATTACACCGGCAATCCCGGGTACCTGAATATTTCACTGCAAGTTTGTATTACAGGTACAATGAACCTCAGACAGTATCACTTATCTAACCTGTAAAAGAAAAAAGTATTCGCATTTCTCAAAGATTCTCGACTAAACAGTGTAAAGACACAGATTTAACATAGAATTCCAGCCCCACCCAATATGGTTTTGTGTAGGAAGCTGATTTTTACCAGAAAGGTGTGTTTCATGAGTATGTAAAAGTCCTACAAAGAACAATCAAAAAGGTTTTGAAATAAAAATTTTGACTCATTTTAAGTATATGGAGGCATAGACACAGAAAAGGGCTGGTTTCTCAACATAATCGAATACTCTCCATAGGTCAACCAAATGAAAGACAAGACCTCAGTTTCATATTTGACACTTCTTAACACCGCTCACAAATGTGTAGTTTATATACAAACTAGTTTATGATACCGGTAATACTTATTTGTAATGGCAGAACAGTTATAATTGGCTATTTTGACATTTGCGTGTGGACTTTCGGTAAAATGCCCAGAATTCAGTACATATTTCTGGCTGTCAGAATTACACCGGCAATCCCAGGGACCTGAATATTTCACTGCAAGTTTGTATTACAGGTACAATGAACCTCAGATAGTATCACTTATCTAACTTTTAAAACAAAAAAATATTCGCATTTCTCAAATATTCTCGATTAAACATTTTAAAGACACAGATTTAACATAGAATTCCACCTCCACCCAATATATTTGTATGTAGGAAGCTTATTATTTGCAGAAAGGTGTGTTTTATGAGGATGTAAAAGTCCTATAAAGTACAAGCAAATAGATTTAGAAATCAAAGTTTTTACTCAGTTTAACTATATGGGGGTATAGACACAGAAAAGGGCTGTTTTTCAACATAATCGAATACTCTCCATAGGTCAACCAAATGAAAGACAGGACCTTAATTTCAAATTTGACACATCTTATCACCCCTCACAAAAGTGTAGTTAATATACAAACTAGTTTATGATACCTGTAATACATATTTGTAATGGTAAAACATTTACGATTTGCTATTTTGACATCTAAGTCTGGACTTTTGGTAAATGCCCAGAATTCAGCACACGTTTCTGGCTGTCAGAATTACACCGGCAATCCCAGGGACCTATATATTTTACTGGAAGTTTGTATTACAGGTACAATGAACCTCAGACAGTATCACTTATCTAACTTTTAAAACAAAAAAAATATTTGCATTTCTCAAATATTCTCGATTAAACATTTTAAAGACAGAGATTTAACATAGAATTCCACCCCCACTCAATATGGTTGTATGTAGGAAGCTGATTTTTTGCAGAAAGGTGTGTTTTATAAGGATGTAAAAGTCCTACAAAGTACAAGCAAATAGATTTAGAAATCAAAGTTTTTACTCAGTTTAACTATATGGGGGTATAGACACAGAAAAGGGCTGTTTTTCAACATAATCGAATACTCTCCATAGGTCCACCAAATGAAAGACAAGACCTTAATTTCAAAATTGACACATCTTTTCACCCATCACAAATGTGTAGTTAATATACAAACTAGTTTATGATACCTGTAATACATATTTGTAATGGTAGAACATTTACAATTTGCTATTTTGACATCTAAGTCTGGACTTTTGGTAAATGCCCAGAATTCAGCACACGTTTCTGGCTGTCAGAATTACACCGGCAATCCCAGGGACCTATATATTTCACTGCAAGTTTGTATTACAGGTACAATGAACCTCAGACAGTATCACTTATCTAACTTTTAAAACAAAAAAATATTCGCATTTCTCAAATATTCTCGATTAAACATTTTAAAGACACAGATTTAACATAGAATTCCACCCCCACCCAATATGGTTGTAAGTAGGAAGCTGATTTTTTGCAGAAAGGTGTGTTTTTTGAGGATGTAAAAGTCCTACAAAGTACAATCAAAAAGGTTTTGAAATAAAAATTTTGACTCATTTTAAGTATATGGAGGCATAGACACAGAAAAGGGCTGGTTTCTCAACATAATCGAATACTCTCCATAGGTCAACCAAATGAAAGACAGGAACTCAGTTTCATATTTGACACTTCTTAACACCCCTCACAAATGTGTAGTTAATATACAAACTAGTTTATGATACCTGTAATACATATTTGTAATGGTAGAATATTTACGATTTGCTATTTTGACATCTAAGTCTGGACTTTTGGTAAATGCCCAGAATTCAGCACACGTTTGTGGCTGTCAGAATTACACCGGCAATCCCAGGGACCTATATATTTCACTGGAAGTTGGTATTACAGGTACAATGAACCTCAAACAGTATCACTTATCTAACTTTTAAAACAAAAAAATATTCGCATTTCTCAAATATTCTCGATTAAACATTTTAAAGACAGAGATTTAACATAGAATTCCACCCCCACCCAATATGGTTGTATGTAGGAAGCTGATTTTTTGCAGAAAGGTGTGTTTCATGAGTATATAAAAGTCCTACAAAGTACAATCAAAAAGCTTTTGAAATAAAAATTTTGACTCATTTTAAGTATATGGAGGCATAGACACAGAAAAGGGCTGGTTTCTCAACATAATCGAATACTCTCCATAGGTCAACCAAATGAAAGACAAGACCTCAGTTTCATATTTGACACTTCTTAACACCCCTCACAAATGTGTAGTTTATATACAAACTAGTTTATGATACCGGTAATACTTATTTGTAATGGCAGAACAGTTATAATTGGCTATTTTGACATTTGCATGTGGACTTTCGGTAAAATGCCCAGAATTCAGTACATATTTCTGGCTGTCAGAATTACACCAGCAATTCCAGGGACCTGAATATTTCACTGCAAGTTTGTATTACAGGTACAATGAACCTCAGACAGTATCACTTATCTAACTTTTAAAACAAAAAAATATTCGCATTTCTCAAATATTCTCGATTAAACATTTTAAAGACACAGATTTAACATAGAATTCCACCTCCACCCAATATATTTGTATGTAGGAAGCTTATTATTTGCAGAAAGGTGTGTTTTATGAGGATGTAAAAGTCCTACAAAGTACAAGGAAATAGATTTAGAAATCAAAGTTTTTACTCAGTTTAACTATATGGGGGTATAAACACAGAAAAGGGCTGTTTTTCAACATAATCGAATACTCTCCATAGGTCAACCAAATGAAAGACAGGACCTTAATTTCAAAATTGACACTTCTTAACACCCCTCACAAATGTGTAGTTTATATACAAACTACTTTATGATACCGGTAATACTTATTTGTAATGGCAGGACAGTTATAATTGGCTATTTTGACATTTGTGTGTGGACTTTTGGTAAAATGCCAAGAGTTCAGTACATGTTTCTGGCTGTCAGAATTACACCGGCAATCCCGGGTACCTGAATATTTCACTGCAAGTTTGTATTACAGGTACAATGAACCTCAGACAGTATCACTTATCTAACCTGTAAAAGAAAAAAGTATTCGCATTTCTCAAAGATTCTCGACTAAACAGTGTAAAGACACAGATTTAACATAGAATTCCAGCCCCACCCAATATGGTTTTGTGTAGGAAGCTGATTTTTACCAGAAAGGTGTGTTTCATGAGTATGTAAAAGTCCTACAAAGAACAATCAAAAAGGTTTTGAAATAAAAATTTTGACTCATTTTAAGTATATGGAGGCATAGACACAGAAAAGGGCTGGTTTCTCAACATAATCGAATACTCTCCATAGGTCAACCAAATGAAAGACAAGACCTCAGTTTCATATTTGACACTTCTTAACACCGCTCACAAATGTGTAGTTTATATACAAACTAGTTTATGATACCGGTAATACTTATTTGTAATGGCAGAACAGTTATAATTGGCTATTTTGACATTTGCGTGTGGACTTTCGGTAAAATGCCCAGAATTCAGTACATATTTCTGGCTGTCAGAATTACACCGGCAATCCCAGGGACCTGAATATTTCACTGCAAGTTTGTATTACAGGTACAATGAACCTCAGATAGTATCACTTATCTAACTTTTAAAACAAAAAAATATTCGCATTTCTCAAATATTCTCGATTAAACATTTTAAAGACACAGATTTAACATAGAATTCCACCTCCACCCAATATATTTGTATGTAGGAAGCTTATTATTTGCAGAAAGGTGTGTTTTATGAGGATGTAAAAGTCCTATAAAGTACAAGCAAATAGATTTAGAAATCAAAGTTTTTACTCAGTTTAACTATATGGGGGTATAGACACAGAAAAGGGCTGTTTTTCAACATAATCGAATACTCTCCATAGGTCAACCAAATGAAAGACAGGACCTTAATTTCAAATTTGACACATCTTATCACCCCTCACAAAAGTGTAGTTAATATACAAACTAGTTTATGATACCTGTAATACATATTTGTAATGGTAAAACATTTACGATTTGCTATTTTGACATCTAAGTCTGGACTTTTGGTAAATGCCCAGAATTCAGCACACGTTTCTGGCTGTCAGAATTACACCGGCAATCCCAGGGACCTATATATTTTACTGGAAGTTTGTATTACAGGTACAATGAACCTCAGACAGTATCACTTATCTAACTTTTAAAACAAAAAAAATATTTGCATTTCTCAAATATTCTCGATTAAACATTTTAAAGACAGAGATTTAACATAGAATTCCACCCCCACTCAATATGGTTGTATGTAGGAAGCTGATTTTTTGCAGAAAGGTGTGTTTTATAAGGATGTAAAAGTCCTACAAAGTACAAGCAAATAGATTTAGAAATCAAAGTTTTTACTCAGTTTAACTATATGGGGGTATAGACACAGAAAAGGGCTGTTTTTCAACATAATCGAATACTCTCCATAGGTCCACCAAATGAAAGACAAGACCTTAATTTCAAAATTGACACATCTTTTCACCCATCACAAATGTGTAGTTAATATACAAACTAGTTTATGATACCTGTAATACATATTTGTAATGGTAGAACATTTACAATTTGCTATTTTGACATCTAAGTCTGGACTTTTGGTAAATGCCCAGAATTCAGCACACGTTTCTGGCTGTCAGAATTACACCGGCAATCCCAGGGACCTGAATATTCACTGCAAGTTTGCATTACAGGTACAATGAACCTCAGACAGTATCACTTATCTAACTTTTAAAACAAAAAAATTATTCGCATTTCTCAAATATTCTCGATTAGACATTTTAAAGACACAGATTTAACATAGAATTCCACCCCCACCCAATATGGTTGTATGTAGGAAGCTTATTATTTGCAGAAAGGTGTTTTATGAGGATGTAAAAGTCCTACAAAGTACAAGCAAATACATTTAGAAATCAAAGTTTTTACTCAGTTTAACTATATGGGGGTATAGACACAGAAAAGGGCTGTTTTTCAACATAATCGAATACTCTCCAGGAGGCTCGGTGGTGTAGTGGTTAGAGTTCTCGCCTCCAACCTCTGAGGCCGCCGGTTCGAATCTCGGGCCGGGTGCTTCATGTTGAAAACTTGGTAGTTACTTGCCAATGCCCGGAGGTTTACAGTGCAGTATGCACTGGTTTCCTCCACCTGTAAACTACCCGTCGCAATATGACCCTGGCTGTTGAACGTGACGTAAAGTAACAAATAAACAAATAAACGAATACTCTCCATAGGTCCACCAAATGAAAGACAGGACCTTAATTTCAAAATTGACACATCTTATCACCCCTCACAAATGTGTAGTTAATATACAAACTAGTTTATGATACCTGTAATACATATTTGTAATGGTAGAACATTTACGATTTGCTATTTTGACATCTAAGTCTGGACTTTTGGTAAATGCCCAGAATTCAGCACACGTTTCTGGCTGTCAGAATTACACCGGCAATCCCAGGGACCTATATATTTCACTGGAAGTTTGTATTACAGGTACAATGAACCTCAGACAGTATCACTTATCTAATTTTTAAAACAAAAAAATTATTCGCATTTCTCAAATATTCTCGATTAGACATTTTAAAGACACAGATTTAACATAGAATTCCACCCCCACCCAATATGGTTGTATGTAGGAAGCTTATTATTTGCAGAAAGGTGTTTTATGAGGATGTAAAAGTCCTACAAAGTACAAGCAAATACATTTAGAAATCAAAGTTTTTACTCAGTTTAACTATATGGGGGTATAGACACAGAAAAGGGCTGTTTTTCAACATAATCGAATACTCTCCAGGGGGCTCGGTGGTGTAGTGGTTAGAGTTCTCGCCTCCAACCTCTGAGGCCGCCGGTTTGAATCTCGGGCCGGGTGCTTCATGTTGAAAACTTGGTAGTTACTTGCCAATGCCCGGAGGTTTACAGTGCAGTATGCACTGGTTTCCTCCACCTGTAAACTACCCGTCGCAATATGACCCTGGCTGTTGAACGTGACGTAAAGTAACAAATAAACAAATAAACGAATACTCTCCATAGGTCCACCAAATGAAAGACAGGACCTTAATTTCAAAATTGACACATCTTATCACCCCTCACAAATGTGTAGTTAATATACAAACTAGTTTATGATACCTGTAATACATATTTGTAATGGTAGAACATTTACGATTTCCTATTTTGACATCTAAGTCTGGACTTTTGGTAAATGCCCAGAATTCAGCACACGTTTCTGGCTGTCAGAATTACACCGGCAATCCCAGGGACCTATATATTTCACTGGAAGTTTGTATTACAGGTACAATGAACCTCAGACAGTATCACTTATCTAATTTTTAAAACAAAAAAATATTCGAATTTCTCAAATATTCTCGATTAAACATTTTAAAGACAGAGATTTAACATAGAATTCCACCCCCACCCAATATGGTTGTATGTAGGAAGCTGATTTTTTGCAGAAAGGTGTGTTTTATGAGGATGTAAAAGTCCTACAAAGTACAATCAAAAAGGTTTTGAAATAAAAATTTTGACTCATTTTAAGTATATGGAGGCATAGACACAGAAAAGGGCTGGTTTCTCAACATAATCGAATACTCTCCATAGGTCAACCAAATGAAAGACAGGACCTCAGTTTCATATTTGACACTTCTTAACACCCTTCACAAATGTGTAGTTTATATACAAACTAGTTTATGATACCGGTAATACTTATTTGTAATGGCAGAACAGTTATAATTGGCTATATTGACATTTGCGTGTGGACTTTCGGTAAAATGCCCAGAATTCAGTACATGTTTCTGGGTCTCAGAATTACACCGGCAATCCCAGGGACCTGAATATTTCACTGCTAGTTTGTATTACAGGTACACTGAACCTCAGACAGTATCACGTATCTAACTTTAAAAAAAAAAAATATTCGCATTTCTCAAATATTCTCGATTAAACATTTTAAAGACACAGAATTAACATAGAATTCCACCCCCACCCAATATGGTTGTATGTAGGAAGCTTATTATTTGCAGAAAGGTGTGTTTTATAAGGATGTAAAAGTCCTAAAAAGTACAAGCAAATAAATTTAGAAATCAAAGTTTTTACTCAGTTTAACTATATGGGTATAGACACAGAAAGGGGCTGTTTTTCAACATAATCGAATACTCTCCATAGGTCCACCAAATGAAAGACAGGACCTTAATTTCAAATTTGACACTTCTTAGCACCACTCACAAATGTGTAGTTTATATACAAACTAGTTTATGATACCAGTAATACTTATTTGTAATGGCAGGACAGTTATAATTGGCTATTTTGACATTTGTGTGTGGACTTTCGGCAAAATGTCCAGAATTCAGTACATGTTTCTGGCTGTCAGAATTACACCAGCAATCCCAGGGACCTGAATATTTCACTGCAAGTTTGTATTACAGGTACAATGAACCTCAGACAGTATCACTTATCTAACTTTTAAAACAAAAAAATATTTGCATTTCTCAAATATTCTCGATTAAACATTTTAAAGACACAGATTTAACATAGAATTCCACCCCCACCCAATAGGGTTGTATGTAGGAAGCTTATTATTTGCAGAAAGGTGTGTTTTATAAGGATGTAAAAGTCCTAAAAAGTACAAGCAAACACATTTAGAAATCAAAGTTTTTACTCAGTTTAACTATATGGGGGTATAGACACAGAAAAGGGCTATTTTCCAACATAATCAAATATTCTCCATAGGTCCACCAAATGAAAGACAGGACCTTAATTTCAAATTTGACACTTCTTAACACCCCTCACAAATGTGTAGTTTATATACAAACTAGTTTATGATACCGGTAATACTTATTTGTAATGGCAGGACAGTTATAATTGGCTATTTTGACATTTGTGTGTGGACTTTCGGTAAAATGCCCAGAGTTCAGTACATGTTTCTGGCTGTCAGAATTACACCGGCAATCCCAGGGACCTGAATATTTCACTGCAAGTTTGTATTACAGGTACAATGAACCTCAGACAGTTATAATCACTTATCTAACTTTTAAAACAAAAAAATATTCGCATTTCTCAAACATTCTCGACTAAACATTTTAAAGACACAGATTTAACATAGAATTCCACCCCCACTCAATATGGTTGTGTGTAGGAAGCTGATTTTTTCCAGAAAGGTGTGTTTCATGAGTATGTATAAGTCGTACAAAGAAAATCAAAAAGGTTTTGAAATAAAAATTTTGACTCATTTTAAGTATATGGAGGCATAGACACAGAAAAGGGCTGGTTTCTCAACATAATCGAATACTCTCCATAGGTCAACCAAATGAAAGACAGGACCTCAGTTTCATATTTGACACTTCTTAACACCCCTCACAAATGTGTAGTTTATATACAAACTAGTTTATGATAGCAGTAATACTTATTTGTAATGGCAGAACAGTTATAATTGGCTATTTTGACATTTGCGTGTGGACTTTCGGTAAAATGCCCAGAATTCAGTACATGTTTCTGGCTGTCAAAATTACACTGGCAATCCCAGGGACCTGAATATTTCACTTCTAGTTTGTATTACAGGTACAATGAACCTCAGACAGTATCACGTATATAACTTTTAAAACAAAAAAATATTCGCATTTCTCAAATATTCTCGATTAAACATTTTAAAGACACAGAATTAACATAGAATTCCACGCCCACCCAATATGGTTGTATGTAGGAAGCTTATTATTTGCAGAAAGGTGTGTTTTATAAGGATGTAAAAGTCCTACAAAGTACAAGCAAATAAATTTAGAAATCAAAGTTTTTACTCAGTTTAACTATATGGGTATAGACACAGAAAGGGGCTGTTTTTCAACATAATCGAATACTCTCCATAGGTCCACCAAATGATAGACAGGACCTTAATTTCAAATTTGACACTTCTTAGCACCCCTCACAAATGTGTAGTTTATATACAAACTAGTTTATGATACCAGTCATACTTATTTGTAATGGCAGGACAGTTATAATTGGCTATTTTGACATTTGTGTGTGGACTTTCGGTAAAATGCCCAGAATTCAGAACATGTTTCTGGCTGTCAGAATTACACCGGCAATCCCAGGGACCTGAATATTTCACTGCAAGTTTGTATTACAGGTACAATGAACCTCAGACAGTTATAATCACTTATCTAACTTTTAAAACAAAAAAATATTTGCATTTCTCAAATATTCTCGATTAAACATTTTAAAGACACAGATTTAACATAGAATTCCACCCCCACCCAATATGGTTGTATGTAGGAAGCTTATTATTTGCAGAAAGGTGTGTTTGATGAGGATGTAAAAGTCCTACAAAGTACAAGCAAACACATTTAGAAATCAAAGTTTTTACTCAGTTTAACTATATGGGGGTATAGACACAGAAAAGGGCTATTTTTCAACATAATCAAATACTCTCCATAGGTCCACCAAATGAAAGACAGGACCTTAATTTCAAATTTGACACTTCTTAACACCCCTCACAAATGTGTAGTTTATATACAAACTAGTTTATGATACCGGTAATACTTATTTGTAATGGCAGAACAGTTATAATTGGCTATTTTGACATTTGCATGTGGACTTTCGGTAAAATGCCCAGAATTCAGTACATGTTTCTGGCTGTCAGAATTACACTGGCAATCCCAGGGACCTGAATATTTCACTTCTAGTTTGTATTACAGGTACAATGAACCTCAGACAGTATCACGTATATAACTTTTAAAACAAAAAAATATTCGCATTTCTCAAATATTCTCGATTAAACATTTTAAAGACACAGAATTAACATAGAATTCCACCCCCACCCAATATGGTTGTATGTAGGAAGCTTATTATTTGCAGAAAGGTGTGTTTTATAAGGATGTAAAAGTCCTACAAAGTACAAGCAAATAAATTTAGAAATCAAAGTTTTTACTCAGTTTAACTATATGGGTATAGACACAGAAAGGGGCTGTTTTTCAACATAATCGAATACTCTCCATAGGTCCACCAAATGATAGACAGGACCTTAATTTCAAATTTGACACTTCTTAGCACCCCTCACAAATGTGTAGTTTATATACAAACTAGTTTATGATACTGGTAATACTTATTTGTAATGGCAGGACAGTTATAATTGGCTATTTTGACATTTGTGTGTGGACTTTCGGTAAAATGCCCAGAATTCAGTACATGTTTCTGGCTGTCAGAATTACACCGGCAATCCCAGGGACCTGAATATTTCACTGCAAGTTTGTATTACAGGTACAATGAACCTCAGAGAGTTATAATCACTTATCTAACTTTTAAAACAAAAAAATATTTGCATTTCTCAAATATTCTCGATTAAACATTTTAAAGACACAGATTTAACATAGAATTCCACCCCCACCCAATATGGTTGTATGTAGGAAGCTTATTATTTGCAGAAAGGTGTGTTTTATAAGGATGTAAAAGTCCTACAAAGTACAAGCAAATAAATTTAGAAATCAAAGTTTTTACTCAGTTTAACTATATGGGTATAGACACAGAAAGGGGCTGTTTTTCAACATAATCGAATACTCTCCATAGGTCCACCAAATGAAAGACAGGACCTTAATTTCAAATTTGACACTTCTTAGCACCACTCACAAATGTGTAGTTTATATACAAACTAGTTTATGATACCGGTAATACTTATTTGTAATGGCAGGACAGTTATAATTGGCTATTTTGACATTTGTGTGTGGACTTTCGGCAAAATGCCCAGAATTCAGTACATGTTTCTGGCTGTCAGAATTACACCGGCAATCCCAGGGACCTGAATATTTCACTGCAAGTTTGTATTACAGGTACAATGAACCTCAGACAGTTATAATCACTTATCTAACTTTTAAAACAAAAAAATATTTGCATTTCTCAAATATTCTCGATTAAACATTTTAAAGACACAGATTTAACATAGAATTCCACCCCCACCCAATATGGTTGTATGTAGGAAGCTTATTATTTGCAGAAAGGTGTGTTTGATGAGGATGTAAAAGTCCTACAAAGTACAAGCAAACACATTTAGAAATCAAAGTTTTTACTCAGTTTAACTATATGGGGGTATAGACACAGAAAAGGGCTATTTTTCAACATAATCAAATACTCTCCATAGGTCCACAAATGAAAGACAGGACCTTAATTTCAAATTTGACACTTCTTAACACCCCTCACAAATGTGTAGTTTATATACAAACTAGTTTATGATACCGGTAATACTTATTTGTAATGGCAGAACAGTTATAATTGGCTATTTTGACATTTGCATGTGGACTTTCGGTAAAATGCCCAGAATTCAGTACATGTTTCTGGCTGTCAGAATTACACTGGCAATCCCAGGGACCTGAATATTTCACTTCTAGTTTGTATTACAGGTACAATGAACCTCAGACAGTATCACGTATATAACTTTTAAAACAAAAAAATATTCGCATTTCTCAAATATTCTCGATTAAACATTTTAAAGACACAGAATTAACATAGAATTCCACCCCCACCCAATATGGTTGTATGTAGGAAGCTTATTATTTGCAGAAAGGTGTGTTTTATAAGGATGTAAAAGTCCTACAAAGTACAAGCAAATAAATTTAGAAATCAAAGTTTTTACTCAGTTTAACTATATGGGTATAGACACAGAAAGGGGCTGTTTTTCAACATAATCGAATACTCTCCATAGGTCCACCAAATGATAGACAGGACCTTAATTTCAAATTTGACACTTCTTAGCACCCCTCACAAATGTGTAGTTTATATACAAACTAGTTTATGATACTGGTAATATTTATTTGTAATGGCAGGACAGTTATAATTGGCTATTTTGACATTTGTGTGTGGACTTTCGGTAAAATGCCCAGAATTCAGTACATGTTTCTGGCTGTCACAATTACACCGGCAATCCCAGGGACCTGAATATTTCACTGCAAGTTTGTATTACAGGTACAATGAACCTCAGAGAGTAATAATCACTTATCTAACTTTTAAAACAAAAAAATATTTGCATTTCTCAAATATTCTCGATTAAACATTTTAAAGACACAGATTTAACATAGAATTCCACCCCCACCCAATATGGTTGTATGTAGGAAGCTTATTATTTGCAGAAAGGTGTGTTTTATAAGGATGTAAAAGTCCTACAAAGTACAAGCAAATAAATTTAGAAATCAAAGTTTTTACTCAGTTTAACTATATGGGTATAGACACAGAAAGGGGCTGTTTTTCAACATAATCGAATACTCTCCATAGGTCCACCAAATGAAAGACAGGACCTTAATTTCAAATTTGACACTTCTTAGCACCACTCACAAATGTGTAGTTTATATACAAACTAGTTTATGATACCGGTAATACTTATTTGTAATGGCAGGACAGTTATAATTGGCTATTTTGACATTTGTTTGTGGACTTTCGGCAAAATGCCCAGAATTCAGTACATGTTTCTGGCTGTCAGAATTACACCGGCAATCCCAGGGACCTGAATATTTCACTGCAAGTTTGTATTACAGGTACAATGAACCTCAGACAGTTATAATCACTTATCTAACTTTTAAAACAAAAAAATATTTGCATTTCTCAAATATTCTCGATTAAACATTTTAAAGACACAGATTTAACATAGAATTCCACCCCCACCCAATATGGTTGTATGTAGGAAGCTTATTATTTGCAGAAAGGTGTGTTTGATGAGGATGTAAAAGTCCTACAAAGTACAAGCAAACACATTTAGAAATCAAAGTTTTTACTCAGTTTAACTATATGGGGGTATAGACACAGAAAAGGGCTATTTTTCAACATAATCAAATACTCTCCATAGGTCCACAAATGAAAGACAGGACCTTAATTTCAAATTTGACACTTCTTAACACCCCTCACAAATGTGTAGTTTATATACAAACTAGTTTATGATACCGGTAATACTTATTTGTAATGGCAGAACAGTTATAATTGGCTATTTTGACATTTGCATGTGGACTTTCGGTAAAATGCCCAGAATTCAGTACATGTTTCTGGCTGTCAGAATTACACTGGCAATCCCAGGGACCTGAATATTTCACTTCTAGTTTGTATTACAGGTACAATGAACCTCAGACAGTATCACGTATATAACTTTTAAAACAAAAAAATATTCGCATTTCTCAAATATTCTCGATTAAACATTTTAAAGACACAGAATTAACATAGAATTCCACCCCCACCCAATATGGTTGTATGTAGGAAGCTTATTATTTGCAGAAAGGTGTGTTTTATAAGGATGTAAAAGTCCTACAAAGTACAAGCAAATAAATTTAGAAATCAAAGTTTTTACTCAGTTTAACTATATGGGTATAGACACAGAAAGGGGCTGTTTTTCAACATAATCGAATACTCTCCATAGGTCCACCAAATGATAGACAGGACCTTAATTTCAAATTTGACACTTCTTAGCACCCCTCACAAATGTGTAGTTTATATACAAACTAGTTTATGATACTGGTAATATTTATTTGTAATGGCAGGACAGTTATAATTGGCTATTTTGACATTTGTGTGTGGACTTTCGGTAAAATGCCCAGAATTCAGTACATGTTTCTGGCTGTCAGAATTACACCGGCAATCCCAGGGACCTGAATATTTCACTGCAAGTTTGTATTACAGGTACAATGAACCTCAGAGAGTAATAATCACTTATCTAACTTTTAAAACAAAAAAATATTTGCATTTCTCAAATATTCTCGATTAAACATTTTAAAGACACAGATTTAACATAGAATTCCACCCCCACCCAATATGGTTGTATGTAGGAAGCTTATTATTTGCAGAAAGGTGTGTTTTATAAGGATGTAAAAGTCCTACAAAGTACAAGCAAATAAATTTAGAAATCAAAGTTTTTACTCAGTTTAACTATATGGGTATAGACACAGAAAGGGGCTGTTTTTCAACATAATCGAATACTCTCCATAGGTCCACCAAATGAAAGACAGGACCTTAATTTCAAATTTGACACTTCTTAGCACCACTCACAAATGTGTAGTTTATATACAAACTAGTTTATGATACCGGTAATACTTATTTGTAATGGCAGGACAGTTATAATTGGCTATTTTGACATTTGTGTGTGGACTTTCGGCAAAATGCCCAGAATTCAGTACATGTTTCTGGCTGTCAGAATTACACCGGCAATCCCAGGGACCTGAATATTTCACTGCAAGTTTGTATTACAGGTACAATGAACCTCAGACAGTATCACTTATCTAACTTTTAAAACAAAAAAATATTTGCATTTCTCAAATATTCTCGATTAAACATTTTAAAGACACAGATTTAACATAGAATTCCACCCCCACCCAATAGGGTTGTATGTAGGAAGCTTATTATTTACAGAAAGGTGTGTTTTATAAGGATGTAAAAGTCCTAAAAAGTACAAGCAAACACATTTAGAAATCAAAGTTTTTACTCAGTTTAACTATATGGGGGTATAGACACAGAAAAGGGCTATTTTCCAACATAATCAAATACTCTCCATAGGTCCACCAAATGAAAGACAGGACCTTAATTTCAAATTTGACACTTCTTAACACCCCTCACAAATGTGTAGTTTATATACAAACTAGTTTATGATACCGGTAATACTTATTTGTAATGGCAGGACAGTTATAATTGGCTATTTTGACATTTGCATGTGGACTTTCGGTAAAATGCCCAGAATTCAGTACATGTTTCTGGCTGTCAGAATTACACTGGCAATCCCAGGGACCTGAATATTTCACTTCTAGTTTGTATTACAGGTACAATGAACCTCAGACAGTATCACGTATATAACTTTTAAAACAAAAAAATATTCGCATTTCTCAAATATTCTCGATTAAACATTTTAAAGACACAGAATTAACATAGAATTCCACCCCCACCCAATATGGTTGTATGTAGGAAGCTTATTATTTGCAGAAAGGTGTGTTTTATAAGGATGTAAAAGTCCTACAAAGTACAAGCAAATAAATTTAGAAATCAAAGTTTTTACTCAGTTTAACTATATGTGTATAGACACAGAAAGGGGCTGTTTTTCAACATAATCGAATACTCTCCATAGGTCCACCAAATGATAGACAGGACCTTAATTTCAAATTTGACACTTCTTAGCACCCCTCACAAATGTGTAGTTTATATACAAACTAGTTTATGATACTGGTAATATTTATTTGTAATGGCAGGACAGTTATAATTGGCTATTTTGACATTTGTGTGTGGACTTTCGGTAAAATGCCCAGAATTCAGTACATGTTTCTGGCTGTCAGAATTACACCGGCAATCCCAGGGACCTGAATATTTCACTGCAAGTTTGTATTACAGGTACAATGAACCTCAGAGAGTAATAATCACTTATCTAACTTTTAAAACAAAAAAATATTTGCATTTCTCAAATATTCTCGATTAAACATTTTAAAGACACAGATTTAACATAGAATTCCACCCCCACCCAATATGGTTGTATGTAGGAAGCTTATTATTTGCAGAAAGGTGTGTTTTATAAGGATGTAAAAGTCCTACAAAGTACAAGCAAATAAATTTAGAAATCAAAGTTTTTACTCAGTTTAACTATATGGGTATAGACACAGAAAGGGGCTGTTTTTCAACATAATCGAATACTCTCCATAGGTCCACCAAATGAAAGACAGGACCTTAATTTCAAATTTGACACTTCTTAGCACCACTCACAAATGTGTAGTTTATATACAAACTAGTTTATGATACCGGTAATACTTATTTGTAATGGCAGGACAGTTATAATTGGCTATTTTGACATTTGTGTGTGGACTTTCGGCAAAATGCCCAGAATTCAGTACATGTTTCTGGCTGTCAGAATTACACCGGCAATCCCAGGGACCTGAATATTTCACTGCAAGTTTGTATTACAGGTACAATGAACCTCAGACAGTATCACTTATCTAACTTTTAAAACAAAAAAATATTTGCATTTCTCAAATATTCTCGATTAAACATTTTAAAGACACAGATTTAACATAGAATTCCACCCCCACCCAATAGGGTTGTATGTAGGAAGCTTATTATTTGCAGAAAGGTGTGTTTTATAAGGATGTAAAAGTCCTAAAAAGTACAAGCAAACACATTTAGAAATCAAAGTTTTTACTCAGTTTAACTATATGGGGGTATAGACACAGAAAAGGGCTATTTTCCAACATAATCAAATACTCTCCATAGGTCCACCAAATGAAAGACAGGACCTTAATTTCAAATTTGACACTTCTTAACACCCCTCACAAATGTGTAGTTTATATACAAACTAGTTTATGATACCGGTAATACTTATTTGTAATGGCAGGACAGTTATAATTGGCTATTTTGACATTTGTGTGTGGACTTTCGGTAAAATGCCCAGAATTCAGAACATGTTTCTGGCTGTCAGAATTACACCGGCAATCCCAGGGACCTGAATATTTCACTGCAAGTTTGTATTACAGGTACAATGAACCTCAGACAGTTATAATCACTTATCTAACTTTTAAAACAAAAAAATATTTGCATTTCTCAAATATTCTCGATTAAACATTTTAAAGACACAGATTTAACATAGAATTCCACCCCCACCCAATATGGTTGTATGTAGGAAGCTTATTATTTGCAAAAAGGTGTGTTTTATAAGGATGTAAAAGTCCTACAAAGTACAAGGAAACACATTTAGAAATCAAAGTTTTTACTCAGTTTAACTATATGGGGGTATAGACACAGAAAAGGGCTATTTTTCAACATAATCAAATACTCTCCATAGGTCCACCAAATGAAAGACAGGACCTTAATTTCAAATTTGACACTTCTTAACACCCCTCACAAATGTGTAGTTTATATACAAACTAGTTTATGATACCGGTAATACTTATTTGTAATGGCAGAACAGTTATAATTGGCTATTTTGACATTTGCGTGTGGACTTTCGGTAAAATGCCCAGAATTCAGTACATGTTTCTGGCTGTCAGAATTACACTGGCAATCCCAGGGACCTGAATATTTCACTTCTAGTTTGTATTACAGGTACAATGAACCTCAGACAGTATCACGTATATAACTTTTAAAACAAAAAAATATTCGCATTTCTCAAATATTCTCGATTAAACATTTTAAAGACACAGAATTAACATAGAATTCCACCCCCACCCAATATGGTTGTATGTAGGAAGCTTATTATTTGCAGAAAGGTGTGTTTTATAAGGATGTAAAAGTCCTACAAAGTACAAGCAAATAAATTTAGAAATCAAAGTTTTTACTCAGTTTAACTATATGGGTATAGACACAGAAAGGGGCTGTTTTTCAACATAATCGAATACTCTCCATAGGTCCACCAAATGATAGACAGGACCTTAATTTCAAATTTGACACTTCTTAGCACCCCTCACAAATGTGTAGTTTATATACAAACTAGTTTATGATACTGGTAATACTTATTTGTAATGGCAGGACAGTTATAATTGGCTATTTTGACATTTGTGTGTGGACTTTCGGTAAAATGCCCAGAATTCAGTACATGTTTCTGGCTGTCAGAATTACACCGGCAATCCCAGGGACCTGAATATTTCACTGCAAGTTTGTATTACAGGTACAATGAACCTCAGAGAGTTATAATCACTTATCTAACTTTTAAAACAAAAAAATATTTGCATTTCTCAAATATTCTCGATTAAACATTTTAAAGACACAGATTTAACATAGAATTCCACCCCCACCCAATATGGTTGTATGTAGGAAGCTTATTATTTGCAGAAAGGTGTGTTTTATAAGGATGTAAAAGTCCTACAAAGTACAAGCAAATAAATTTAGAAATCAAAGTTTTTACTCAGTTTAACTATATGGGTATAGACACAGAAAGGGGCTGTTTTTCAACATAATCGAATACTCTCCATAGGTCCACCAAATGAAAGACAGGACCTTAATTTCAAATTTGACACTTCTTAGCACCACTCACAAATGTGTAGTTTATATACAAACTAGTTTATGATACTGGTAATACTTATTTGTAATGGTAGGACAGTTATAATTGGCTATTTTGACATTTGTGTGTGGAGTTTCGGCAAAATGCCCAGAATTCAGTACATGTTTCTGGCTGTCAGAATTACACCGGCAATCCCAGGGACCTGAATATTTCACTGCAAGTTTGTATTACAGGTACAATGAACCTCAGACAGTATCACTTATCTAACTTTTAAAACAAAAAAATATTTGCATTTCTCAAATATTCTCGATTAAACATTTTAAAGACACAGATTTAACATAGAATTCCACCCCCACCCAATAGGGTTGTATGTAGGAAGCTTATTATTTGCAGAAAGGTGTGTTTTATAAGGATGTAAAAGTCCTAAAAAGTACAAGCAAACACATTTAGAAATCAAAGTTTTTACTCAGTTTAACTATATGGGGGCATAGACACAGAAAAGGGCTATTTTCCAACATAATCAAATACTCTCCATAGGTCCACCAAATGAAAGACAGGACCTTAATTTCAAATTTGACACTTCTTAACACCCCTCACAAATGTGTAGTTTATATACAAACTAGTTTATGATACCGGTAATACTTATTTGTAATGGCAGGACAGTTATAATTGGCTATTTTGACATTTGCATGTGGACTTTCGGTAAAATGCCCAGAGTTCAGTACATGTTTCTGGCTGTCAGAATTACACCGGCAATCCCAGGGACCTGAATATTTCACTGCAAGTTTGTATTACAGGTACAATGAACCTCAGACAGTATCACTTATCTAACTTTTAAAACAAAAAAATATTCGCATTTCTCAAACATTCTCGACTAAACATTTTAAAGACACAGATTTAACATAGAATTCCACCCCCACCCAATATGGTTGTGTGTAGGAAGCTGATTTTTTCCAGAAAGGTGTGTTTCATGAGTATGTATAAGTCCTACAAAGAAAATCAAAAAGGTTTTGAAATAAAAATTTTGACTCATTTTAAGTATATGGAGGCATAGACACAGAAAAGGGCTGGTTTCTGAACATAATCGAATACTCTCCATAGGTCAACCAAATGAAAGACAGGACCTCAGTTTCAGATTTGACACTTCTTAACACCCCTCACAAATGTGTAGTTTATATACAAACTAGTTTATGATACCAGTAATACTTATTTGTAATGGCAGAACAGTTATAATTGGCTATTTTGACATTTGCGTGTGGACTTTCGGTAAAATGCCCAGAATTCAGTACATGTTTCTGGCTGTCAAAATTACACTGGCAATCCCAGGGACCTGAATATTTCACTTCTAGTTTGTATTACAGGTACAATGAACCTCAGACAGTATCACGTATATAACTTTTAAAACAAAAAAATATTCGCATTTCTCAAATATTCTCGATTAAACATTTTAAAGACACAGAATTAACATAGAATTCCACCCCCACCCAATATGGTTGTATGTAGGAAGCTTATTATTTGCAGAAAGGTGTGTTTTATAAGGATGTAAAAGTCCTATAAAGTACAAGCAAATAAATTTAGAAATCAAAGTTTTTACTCAGTTTAACTATATGGGTATAGACACAGAAAGGGGCTGTTTTTCAACATAATCGAATACTCTCCATAGGTCCACCAAATGATAGACAGGACCTTAATTTCAAATTTGACGCTTCTTAGCACCCCTCACAAATGTGTAGTTTATATACAAACTAGTTTATGATACCGGTAATACTTATTTGTAATGGCAGGACAGTTATAATTGGCTATTTTGACATTTGTGTGTGGACTTTCGGTAAAATGCCCAGAATTCAGAACATGTTTCTGGCTGTCAGAATTACACCGGCAATCCCAGGGACCTGAATATTTCACTGCAAGTTTGTATTACAGGTACAATGAACCTCAGACAGTTATAATCACTTATCTAACTTTTAAAACAAAAAAATATTTGCATTTCTCAAATATTCTCGATTAAACATTTTAAAGACACAGATTTAACATAGAATTCCACCTCCACCCAATATGGTTGTATGTAGGAAGCTTATTATTTGCAGAAAGGTGTGTTTGATAAGGATGTAAAAGTCCTACAAAGTACAAGCAAACACATTTAGAAATCAAAGTTTTTACTCAGTTTAACTATATGGGGGTATAGACACAGAAAAGGGCTATTTTTCAACATAATCAAATACTCTCCATAGGTCAACCAAATGAAAGACAGGACCTTAATTTCAAATTTGACACTTCTTAACACCCCTCACAAATGTGTAGTTTATATACAAACTAGTTTATGATACCGGTAATACTTATTTGTAATGGCAGAACAGTTATAATTGGCTATTTTGACATTTGCGTGTGGACTTTCGGTAAAATGCCCAGAATTCAGTACATGTTTCTGGCTGTCAGAATTACACTGGCAATCCCAGGGACCTGAATATTTCACTTCTAGTTTGTATTACAGGTACAATGAACCTCAGACAGTATCACGTATATAACTTTTAAAACAAAAAAATATTCGCATTTCTCAAATATTCTCGATTAAACATTTTAAAGACACAGAATTAACATAGAATTCCACCCCCACCCAATATGGTTGTATGTAGGAAGCTTATTATTTGCAGAAAGGTGTGTTTTATAAGGATGTAAAAGTCCTACAAAGTACAAGCAAATAAATTTAGAAATCAAAGTTTTTACTCAGTTTAACTATATGGGTATAGACACAGAAAGGGGCTGTTTTTCAACATAATCGAATACTCTCCATAGGTCCACCAAATGATAGACAGGACCTTAATTTCAAATTTGACACTTCTTAGCACCCCTCACAAATGTGTAGTTTATATACAAACTAGTTTATGATACTGGTAATACTTATTTGTAATGGCAGGACAGTTATAATTGGCTATTTTGACATTTGTGTGTGGACTTTCGGTAAAATGCCCAGAATTCAGTACATGTTTCTGGCTGTCAGAATTACACCGGCAATCCCAGGGACCTGAATATTTCACTGCAAGTTTGTATTACAGGTACAATGAACCTCAGAGAGTTATAATCACTTATCTAACTTTTAAAACAAAAAAATATTTGCATTTCTCAAATATTCTCGATTAAACATTTTAAAGACACAGATTTAACATAGAATTCCACCCCCACCCAATATGGTTGTATGTAGGAAGCTTATTATTTGCAGAAAGGTGTGTTTGATAAGGATGTAAAAGTCCTAAAAAGTACAAGCAAACACATTTAGAAATCAAAGTTTTTACTCAGTTTAACTATATGGGGGTATAGACACAGAAAAGGGCTATTTTTCAACATAATCAAATACTCTCCATAGGTCCACCAAATAAAAGACAGGACCTTAATTTCAAATTTGACACTTCTTAACACCCCTCACAAATGTGTAGTTTATATACAAACTAGTTTATGATACCGGTAATACTTATTTGTAATGGCAGGACAGTTATAATTGGCTATTTTGACCTTTTTTTTTTTTTTTTTTTTATTTCTTTTTAAGTAACATATGTACAAACAAAATGGCATACAAGAATTGCAAAACTAGCACATATATTGGTCACACATACAAGTACAAAGCAAAGCATACTGAATAATACTCAAATATTCTTCAGTCTGTGAAAAACAGACCAACTTGCCTGAAATTTTTCAGTGTTACAATTAATTTTAGCAATATATTCCTGGTCACTAAATATTCCTTTAAAGTAGGCTCTAAATCTATTCAAATTCAGTACTTTAGAATTTTTTGCACTGTCAAAAATAAATTTTTTAGCAGTCAAAATAATGCAATTTTTGGGGAAAAAATCTAAATCATTTTCCAGAATGCCAAATATAATCAACTGCGGATCTAGTTCAAGGTACAGACCGAAAGTTTGCTATTTTGACCTTTGTGTGTGGACTTTCGGTAAAATGCGCAGAGTTCAGTACATGTTTCTGGCTGTCAGAATTACACCAGCAATCCCAGGGACCTGAATATTTCACTGCATGTTTGTATTACAGGTACAATGAACCTCAGACAGTATCACTTATCTAACTTTTAAAACAAAAAAATATTCGAATTTCTCAAACATTCTCGACTAAACATTTTAAAGACACAGATTTAACATAGAATTCCAGCCCCACCCAATATGGTTGTGTGTAGGAAGCTGATTTTTTCCAGAAAGGTGTGTTTCATGAGTATGTAAAAGTCCTACAAAGTACAATCAAAAAAGTTTTGAAATAAAACTTTTGACTCATTTTAAGTATATGGAGGCATAGACACAGAAAAGGGCTGGTTTCTCAACATAATCGAATACTCTCCATAGGTCAACCAAATGAAAGACAGGACCTCAGTTTCATATTTGACACTTCTTAACACCCCTCACAAATGTGTAGTTTATTTTCAAACTAGTTTATGATACCGGTAATACTTATTTGTAATGGCAGAACAGTTATAATTGGCTATTTTGACATTTGTGTGTGGACTTTCGGTAAAATGCCCAGAATTCAGTACATGTTTCTGGCTGTCAGAATTACACTGGCAATCCCAGGGAACTGAATATTTCACTGCTAGTTTGTATTACAGGTACAATGAACCTCAGACAGTATCACGTATCTAACTTTTAAAACAAAAAAATATTCGCATTTCTCAAATATTCTCGATTAAACATTTTAAAGACACAGATTTAACATAGAATTCCACCCCCACCCAATATGGTTGTATGTAGGAAGCTTATTATTTGCAGAAAGGTGTTTTATGAGGATGTAAAAGTCCTACAAAGTACAAGCAAATACATTTAGAAATCAAAGTTTTTACTCAGTTTAACTATATGGGGGTATAGACACAGAAAAGGGCTGTTTTTCAACATAATCGAATACTCTCCAGGGGGCTCGGTGGTGTAGTGGTTAGAGTTCTCGCCTCCAACCTCTGAGGCCGCCGGTTTGAATCTCGGGCCGGGCGCTTCATGTTGAAAACTTGGTAGTTACTTGCCGATGCCCGGTGGTTTACAGTGCAGTATGCACTGGTTTCCCCCACCTGTAAACTACCCGTCGCAATATGACCCTGGCTGTTGAACGCGACGTAAAGTAACAAATAAACAAATAAACGAATACTCTCCATAGGTCCACCAAATGAAAGACAGGACCTTAATTTCAAAATTGACACATCTTATCACCCCTGACAAATGTGTAGTTAATATACAAACTAGTTTATGATACCTGAATCAAAACACAATTGAACTAGACAATATGCACCACACCATTGTCTAAACTGCCTTGTACATGCATTTAGTGAATGACTGTATTTCGAATTAGACTAGTGTGTCATCATCTCATCAGAGGCTAGGATAAAGTTACATTCATTCCCCTGAAGTAGGATTTTTGACTCCTCTTTGATCCTCTTTTGTTGGCATGGTAATAAGTTCAAATTTGAACTGTTAGGGGATTGCAGAAAGGGATCCTTCAGCAGTAACTTTCTCACTGAATTACTTTTGGTAAATCATTAAAAATGAGTGATTATGATTTATATTATGGTTTAATCTTATGATTATCTTATTTCACTGATAAGTTTATAATTTTTAAATAAAAAGCAATGCTCATCTAATGTAAGCTTTTATGATCAGTCTCTTTATATAGGACGAAAATAGGACAAATTATGGTTACAGTAGTTTGAATAATAATCATACTCTGTACTTTGCATATTGTTGTATATGCGTTTTTTAATGCAAATTTATGAGCTCCCACCCTGACATATGGTGTGATATCAGAAAAGTTAGCATATAAATTATTTTTATATATGTATGGGATACCTGATTTAGATACTGTTTGTGTGTTTTTGCACAAACAGTTCAAATCAAATATGAAAGATTGTCACTCTAGGACACTAATCTCCATGTGACAGCGGCCCAATATCAGACAAGAGAAAAACAAAGGTGCACTACAGGCATCAGAAAGTGCAATAAGAGTGCCTATCTATCACATGTTTTGTCAACTGTCAAACAGTTTGTTGGGAAGTCTAGAAAATATGTAAAAAACATTTGTACATGTTTATGAGAAAGACTTCCTTTCTAACATACTGTAAAACGTGAATTCTACACTCACATCATTATAAAATTATACTGATGAATTGGCATAGATAAACAAGCATATTTTTTGTGACTTTAATAATTAAAATCTTGATACTTTTCAAGATTTTTAGCTTGTAAGATGATTATCTGAAAGTTGATGCATTGTGCGTGAGTACATTAATCATTTTTATGTTTGTCATGAATGGCTTTAAGTTAACCTTATGTGTAGTTAACACAGTCCACAGACTAGTAATGAACTTTCATCGATTGCAATTATAGTGGGGGATGGTGTCCCCCAGAGTGTAGAGTTTTGGAACAAGTACCAGTTATGTACCAGCTGTAACTTGGCAGTGTAAGGAGATTATTGTCTAGTCTAGGTTGATGCCTGTATCATAAACAGAATCAAAACACAATTGAACTAGACAATATGCACCACACCATTGTCTAAACTGCCTTATACATGCATTTAGTGAATGACTGTATTTCAAATTAGACTAGTGTGTCATCATCTCATCAGAGGCTAGGATAAAGTTACATTCATTCCCCTGAAGTAGGATTTTTGACTCCTCTTTGATCCTCTTTTGTTGGCATGGTAATAAGTTCAAATTTGAACTGTTAGGGGATTGCAGAAAGGGATCCTTCAGCAGTAACTTTCTCACTGAATTACTTTTGGTAAATCATTAAAAATGAGTGATTATGATTTATATTATGGTTTAATCTTATGATTATCTTATTTCACTGATAAGTTTATAATTTTTAAATAAAAAGCAATGCTCATCTAATGTAAGCTTTTATGATCAGTCTCTTTATATAGGACGAAAATAGGACAAATTATGGTTACAGTAGTTTGAATAATAATCATACTCTGTACTTTGCATATTGTTGTATATGCGTTTTTTAATGCAAATTTATGAGCTCCCACCCTGACATATGGTGTGATATCAGAAAAGTTAGCATATAAATTATTTTTATATATGTATGGGATACCTGATTTAGATACTGTTTGTGTGTTTTTGCACAAACAGTTCAAATCAAATATGAAAGATTGTCACTCTAGGACACTAATCTCCATGTGACAGCGGCCCAATATCAGACAAGAGAAAAACAAAGGTGCACTACAGGCATCAGAAAGTGCAATAAGAGTGCCTATCTATCACATGTTTTGTCAACTGTCAAACAGTTTGTTGGGAAGTCTAGAAAATATGTAAAAAACATTTGTACATGTTTATGAGAAAGACTTCCTTTCTAACATACTGTAAAACGTGAATTCTACACTCACATCATTATAAAATTATACTGATGAATTGGCATAGATAAACAAGCATATTTTTTGTGACTTTAATAATTAAAATCTTGATACTTTTCAAGATTTTTAGCTTGTAAGATGATTATCTGAAAGTTGATGCATTGTGCGTGAGTACATTAATCATTTTTATGTTTGTCATGAATGGCTTTAAGTTAACCTTATGTGTAGTTAACACAGTCCACAGACTAGTAATGAACTTTCATCGATTGCAATTATAGTGGGGGATGGTGTCCCCCAGAGTGTAGAGTTTTGGAACAAGTACCAGTTATGTACCAGCTGTAACTTGGCAGTGTAAGGAGATTATTGTCTAGTCTAGGTTGATGCCTGTATCATAAACAGAATCAAAACACAATTGAACTAGACAATATGCACCACACCATTGTCTAAACTGCCTTATACATGCATTTAGTGAATGACTGTATTTCAAATTAGACTAGTGTGTCATCATCTCATCAGAGGCTAGGATAAAGTTACATTCATTCCCCTGAAGTAGGATTTTTGACTCCTCTTTGATCCTCTTTTGTTGGCATGGTAATAAGTTCAAATTTGAACTGTTAGGGGATTGCAGAAAGGGATCCTTCAGCAGTAACTTTCTCACTGAATTACTTTTGGTAAATCATTAAAAATGAGTGATTATGATTTATATTATGGTTTAATCATATGATTAACTTATTTCACTGATAAGTTTATAATTTTTAAATAAAAAGCAATGCTCATCTAATGCAAGCTTTTATGATCAGTCTCTTTATATAGGACGAAAATAGGACAAATTATGGTTACAGTAGTTTGAATATTTATCATACTCTGTACTTTGCATATTGTTGTATATGCGTTTTTTAATGCAAATTTATGAGCTCCCAGCCTGACATATGGTGTGATATCAGAAAAGTTAGCATATAAATTATTTTTATATATGTATGGGATACCTGATTTAGATACTGTTTGTGTGTTTTTGCACAAACAGTTCAAATCAAATATGAAAGATTGTCACTCTAGGACACTAATCTCCATGTGACAGCAGCCCAATATCAGACAAGAGAAAAACAAAGGTGCACTACAGGCATCAGAAAGTGCAATAAGTATAATATTTAAAAATTATAAAGTTATCAGTGAAATAAGTTAATCATATGATTAAACCATAATATAAATCATAATCACTCATTTTTAATGATTTACCAAAAGTAATTTGAACTGTTAGGGGATTGCAGAAAGGGATCCTTCAGCAGTAACTTTCTCACTGAATTACTTTTGGTAAATCATTAAAAATGAGTGATTATGATTTATATTATGGTTTAATCATATGATTAACTTATTTCACTGATAAGTTTATAATTTTTAAATAAAAAGCAATGCTCATCTAATGCAAGCTTTTATGATCAGTCTCTTTATATAGGACGAAAATAGGACAAATTATGGTTACAGTAGTTTGAATATTTATCATACTCTGTACTTTGCATATTGTTGTATATGCGTTTTTTAATGCAAATTTATGAGCTCCCAGCCTGACATATGGTGTGATATCAGAAAAGTTAGCATATAAATTATTTTTATATATGTATGGGATACCTGATTTAGATACTGTTTGTGTGTTTTTGCACAAACAGTTCAAATCAAATATGAAAGATTGTCACTCTAGGACACTAATCTCCATGTGACAGCAGCCCAATATCAGACAAGAGAAAAACAAAGGTGCACTACAGGCATCAGAAAGTGCAATAAGTATAATATTTAAAAATTATAAACTTATCAGTGAAATAAGTTAATCATATGATTAAACCATAATATAAATCATAATCACTCATTTTTAATGATTTACCAAAAGTAATTCAGTGAGAAAGTTACTGCTGAAGGATCCCTTTCTGCAATCCCCTAACAGTTCAAATTTGAACTTATTACCATGCCAACAAAAGAGGATCAAAGAGGAGTCAAAAATCCTACTTCAGGGGAATGAATGTAACTTTATCCTAGCCTCTGATGAGATGATGACACACTAGTCTAATTCGAAATACAGTCATTCACTAAATGCATGTATAAGGCAGTTTAGACAATGGTGTGGTGCATATTGTCTAGTTCAATTGTGTTTTGATTCTGTTTATGATACAGGCATCAACCTAGACTAGACAATAATCTCCTTACACTGCCAAGTTACAGCTGGTACATAACTGGTACTTGTTCCAAAACTCTACACTCTGGGGGACACCATCCCCCACTATAATTGCAATCGATGAAAGTTCATTACTAGTCTGTGGACTGTGTTAACTACACATAAGGTTAACTTAAAGCCATTCATGACAAACATAAAAATGATTAATGTACTCACGCACAATGCATCAACTTTCAGATAATCATCTTACAAGCTAAAAATCTTGAAAAGTATCAAGATTTTAATTATTAAAATCACAAAAAATATGCTTGTTTATCTATGCCAATTCATCACTATAATTTTATAATGATGTGAGTGTAGAATTCACGTTTTACAGTATGTTAGAAAGGAAGTCTTTCTCATAAACATGTACAAATGTTTTTTATATATTTTCTAGACTTCCCAACAAACTGTTTGACAGTTGACAAAACATGTGATAGATAGGCACTCTTATTGCACTTTCTGATTCCTGTAGTGCACCTTTGTTTTTCTCTAGTTTATGATACCTGTAATACATATTTGTAATGGTAGAACATTTACGATTTGCTATTTTGACATCTAAGTCTGGACTTTTGGTAAATGCCCAGAATTCAGCACATGTTTCTGGCTGTCAGAATTACACCGGCAATCCCAGGGACCTATATATTTCACTGGAAGTTTGTATTACAGGTACAATGAACCTCAGACAGTATCACTTATCTAACTTTTAAAACAAAAAAAATTCGCATTTCTCAAATATTCTCGATTAAACATTTTAAAGACAGAGATTTAACATAGAATTCCACCCCCACCCAATATGGTTGTATGTAGGAAGCTGATTTTTTGCAGAAAGGTGTGTTTTATGAGGATGTAAAAGTCCTACAAAGTACAATCAAAAAGGTTTTGAAATAAAAATTTTGACTCATTTTAAGTATATGGAGGCATAGACACAGAAAAGGGCTGGATTCTCAACATAATTGAATACTCTCCATAGGTGAACCAAATCAAAGACAAGACCTCAGTTTCATATTTGACACTTCTTAATACCCATCACAAATGTGTAGTTTATATACAAACTATTTTATGATACCGGTAATACTTATTTGTAATGGCAGAACAGTTATAATTGGCTATATTGACATTTGCGTGTGGACTTTCGGTAA
The DNA here is from genome assembly GCA_964017235.1 of Sabellastarte sp. h YS-2021. Taxonomy (NCBI): domain Eukaryota; kingdom Metazoa; phylum Annelida; class Polychaeta; order Sabellida; family Sabellidae; genus Sabellastarte; species Sabellastarte sp. h YS-2021. The sequence continues at coordinate 138,154,720 of OZ024931.1, read as the reverse complement.
AATGCCCAGAATTCAGTACATGTTTCTGGCTGTCAGAATTACACCGGCAATCCCAGGGACCTGAATATTTCACTGCTAGTTTGTATTACAGGTACAATGAACCTCAGACAGTATCACATATCTAACTTTTAAAACAAAAATATATTCGCATTTCTCAAATATTCTCGATTAAACAGTTTAAAGACACAGAATTAACATAGAATTCCACCCCAACCCAATATGGTTGTATGTAGGAAGCTTATTATTTGCAGAAAGGTGTGTTTTATAAGGATGTAAAAGTCCTACAAAGTACAAGCAAATAAATTTAGAAATCAAAGTTTTTACTCAGTTTAACTATATGGGTATAGACACAGAAAGGGGCTGTTTTTCAACATAATCGAATACTCTCCATAGGTCCACCAAATGAAAGACAGGACCTTAATTTCAAATTTGACACTTATTAACACCCCTCACAAATGTGTAGTTTATATACAAACTAGTTTATGATACCGGTAATACTTATTTGTAATGGCAGGACAGTTATAATTGGATATTTTGACATTTGTGTGTGGACTTTCGGTAAAATGCCCAGAGTTCAGTACATGTTTCTGGCTGTCAGAATTACACCGGCAATCCCAGGGACCTGAATATTTCACTGCAAGTTTGTATTACAGATACAATGAACCTCAGACAGTATCACTTATCTAACTTTTAAAACAAAAAAGTATTTGCATTTCTCAAAGATTCTCGACTAAACATTTTAAAGCCACAGATTTAACATAGAATTCCAGCCCCACCCAATATGGTTGTGTGTAGGAAGCTGATTTTTTGCAGAAAGGTGTGTTTCATGAGTATGTAAAAGTCCTACAAAGTACAATCAAAAAGGTTTTGAAATAAAAATTTTGACTCATTTTAAGTATATGGAGGCATAGACACAGAAAAGGGCTGGTTTCTCAACATAATCGAATATTCTCCATAGGTCAACCAAATGAAAGACAGGACCTCAGTTTCATATTTGACACTTCTTAACACCCCTCACAAATGTGTAGTTTATATACAAACTAGTTTATGATACCGGTAATACTTATTTGTAATGGCAGAACAGTTATAATTGGCTATTTTGACAGTTGCGTGTGGACTTTCGGTAAAATGCACAAAATTCAGTACATGTTTCTGGCTGTCAGAATTACACCGGCAATCCCAGGGACCTGAATATTTCACTGCAAGTTTGTATTACAGATACAATGAACCTCAGACAGTATCACTTATCTAACTTTTAAAACAAAAAAGTATTTGCATTTCTCAAACATTCTCGACTAAACATTTTAAAGACACAGATTTAACATAGAATTCCAGCCCCACCCAATATGGTTGTGTGTAGGAAGCTGTTTTTTGCAGAAAGGTGTGTTTCATGAGTATGTAAAAGTCCTACAAAGTACAATCAAAAAGGTTTTGAAATAAAAATTTAATACTTATTTGTAATGGCAGAACAGTTATAATTGGCTATTTTGACATTTGCGTGTGGACTTTCGGTAAAATGCCCAGAATTCAGTACATGTTTCTGGCTGTCAGAATTACACCGGCAATCCCAGGGACCTGAATATTTCACTGCAAGTTTGTATTACAGGTACAATGAACGTCAGACAGTATCACTTATCTAACTTTTAAAACAAAAAAATATTTGCATTTCTCAAATATTCTCGATTAAACATTTTAAAGACACAGATTTAACATAGAATTCCACCCCCACCCAATATGGTTGTATGTAGGAAGCTTATTATTTGCAGAAAGGTGTGTTTTATAAGGAAGTAAAAGTCCTAAAAAGTACAAGCAAACACATTTAGAAATCAAAGTTTTTACTCAGTTTAACTATATGGGGGTATAGACACAGAAAAGGGCTGGTTTAACAACATAATCGAATACTCTCCATAGGTCAACCAAATGAAAGACAAGACCTCAGTTTCATATTTGACACTTCTTAACACCCCTCACAAATGTGTAGTTTATATACAAACTAGTTTATGATACCGGTAATACTTATTTGTAATGGCAGAACAGTTATAATTGGCTATTTTGACAGTTGCGTGTGGACTTTCGGTAAAATGCACAAAATTCAGTACATGTTTTTGGCTGTCAGAATTACACCGGCAATCCCAGGGACCTGAATATTTCACTGCAAGTTTGTATTACAGATACAATGAACCTCAGACAGTATCACTTATCTAACTTTTAAAACAAAAAAGTATTTGCATTTCTCAAACATTCTCGACTAAACATTTTAAAGACACAGATTTAACATAGAATTCCAGCCCCACCCAATATGGTTGTGTGTAGGAAGCTGTTTTTTGCAGAAAGGTGTGTTTCATGAGTATGTAAAAGTCCTACAAAGTACAATCAAAAAGGTTTTGAAATAAAAATTTAATACTTATTTGTAATGGCAGAACAGTTATAATTGGCTATTTTGACATTTGCGTGTGGACTTTCGGTAAAATGCCCAGAATTCAGTACATGTTTCTGGCTGTCAGAATTACACCGGCAATCCCAGGGACCTGAATATTTCACTGCAAGTTTGTATTACAGGTACAATGAACGTCAGACAGTATCACTTATCTAACTTTTAAAACAAAAAAATATTTGCATTTCTCAAATATTCTCGATTAAACATTTTAAAGACACAGATTTAACATAGAATTCCACCCCCACCCAATATGGTTGTATGTAGGAAGCTTATTATTTGCAGAAAGGTGTGTTTTATAAGGAAGTAAAAGTCCTAAAAAGTACAAGCAAACACATTTAGAAATCAAAGTTTTTACTCAGTTTAACTATATGGGGGTATAGACACAGAAAAGGGCTGGTTTAACAACATAATCGAATACTCTCCATAGGTCAACCAAATGAAAGACAAGACCTCAGTTTCATATTTGACACTTCTTAACACCCTTCACAAATGTGTAGTTTATATACAAACTAGTTTATGATACCGGTAATACTTATTTGTAATGGCAGGACAGTTATAATTGGCTATTTTGACATTTGCATGTGGACTTTCGGTAAAATGCCCAGAATTCAGTACATGTTTCTGGCTGTCAGAATTACACCGGCAATCCCAGGGACCTGAATATTTCACTGCAAGTTTGTATTACAGGTACAATGAATCTCAGACAGTATCACTTATCTAACTTTTAAAACAAAAAAGTATTCGCATTGCTCAAACATTCTCGACTAAACACTTTAAAGACACAGATTTAACATAGAATTCCAGCCCCACCCAATATAGTTATGTGTAGGAAGCTGATTTTTTGCAGAAAGGTGTGTTTCATGAGTATATAAAAGTCCTACAAAGTACAATCAAAAAGGTTTTGAAATAAAAATTTTGACTCATTTTAAGTATATGGAGGCATAGACACAGAAAAGGGCTGGTTTCTCAACATAATGGAATACTCTCCATAGGTCAACCAAACGAAAGACAGGACCTCAGTTTCATATTTGACACTTCTTAACACCCCTCACAAATGTGTAGTTTATATACAAACTAGTTTATGATACCGGTAATACTTATTTGTAATGGCAGAATAGTTATAATTGGCTATTTTGATATTTGCGTGTGGACTTTCGGTAAAATGCCCAGAATTCAGTACATGTTTCTGGCTGTCAGAATTACACCGGCAATCCCAGGGACCTGAATATTTCACTACAAGTTTGTATTACAGGTACAATGAACGTCAGACAGTATCACTTATCTAACTTTTAAAACAAAAAAATATTTGCATTTCTCAAATATTCTCGATTAAACATTTTAAAGACACAGATTTAACATAGAATTCCACCCCCACCCAATATGGTTGTATGTAGGAAGCTTATTATTTGCAGAAAGGTGTGTTTTATAAGGAAGTAAAAGTCCTAAAAAGTACAAGCAAACACATTTAGAAATCAAAGTTTTTACTCAGTTTAACTATATGGGGGTATAGACACAGAAAAGGGCTATTTTTCAACATAATCAAATACTCTCCATAGGTCCACCAAATGAAAGACAGGACTTTAATTTCAAATTTGACACTTCTTAACACCCCTCACAAATGTGTAGTTTATATACAAACTAGTTTATGATACCGGTAATACTTATTTGTAATGGCAGGACAGTTATAATTGGCTATTTTGACATTTGTGTGTGGACTTCCTTTTAAAATGCCAAGAGTTCAGTACATGTTTCTGGCTGTCAGAATTACACCAGCAATCCCAGGGACCTGAATATTTCACTGCAAGTTTGTATTACAGGTACAATGAATCTCAGACAGTATCACTTATCTAACTTTTAAAACAAAAAAGTATTCGCATTGCTCAAACATTCTCGACTAAACACTTTAAAGACACAGATTTAACATAGAATTCCAGCCCCACCCAATATAGTTATGTGTAGGAAGCTGATTTTTTGCAGAAAGGTGTGTTTCATGAGTATATAAAAGTCCTACAAAGTACAATCAAAAAGGTTTTGAAATAAAAATTTTGACTCATTTTAAGTATATGGAGGCATAGACACAGAAAAGGGCTGGTTTCTCAACATAATCGAATACTCTCCATAGGTCAACCAAATGAAAGACAGGACCTCAGTTTCATATTTGACACTTCTTAACACCCCTCACAAATGTGTAGTTTATATACAAACTAGTTTATGATACCGGTAATACTTATTTGTAATGGTAGAACAGTTATAATTGGCTATTTTGACATTTGCGTGTGGACTTTCGGTAAAATGGCCAGAATTCAGTACATGTTTCTGGCTGTCAGAATTACACCGGCAATCCCAGGGACTTGAATATTTCACTGCAAGTTTCTATTACAGGTACAATGAACCTCAGACAGTATCACTTATCTAACTTTTAAAACAAAAAAAATTCGCATTTCTCCAATACTCTCGATTAAACATTTTAAAGACACAGAATTAACATAGAATTCCACCCCCACCCAATATGGTTGTATGTAGAAAGCTTATTATTTGCAGAAAGATGTGTTTTATAAGGATGTAAAAGTCCTACAAAGTACAAGCAAATACATTTAGAAATCAAAGTTTTTACTCAGTTTAACTATATGGGGGTATAGACACAGAAAAGGGCTGTTTTTCAACATAATCGAATACTCTCCATAGGTCCACCAAATGAAAGACAGGACCTTAATTTCAAACTTGACACATCTTAACACCCCTCACAAATGTGTAGTTAATATACAAACTAGTTTATGATACCTGTAATACATATTTGTAATGGTAGAACATTTACGATTTGCTATTTTGACATCTAAGTCTGGACTTTTGGTAAATGCCCAGAATTCAGCACACGTTTCTGGCTGTCAGAATTACACCGACAATTCCAGGGATCTATATATTTCATTGCAAGTTTGTATTACAGGTACAATGAACCTCAGACAGTATCACTTATCTAACTTTTAAAACAAAAAAATATTCGCATTTCTCAAATATTCTCGATTAAACATTTTAAAGACAGAGATTTAACATAGAATTCCACCCCCACTCAATATGGTTGTATGTAGGAAGCTGATTTTTTGCAGAAAGGTGTGTTTTATGAGGATGTAAAAGTCCTACAAAGTACAATAAAAAAGATTTTGAAATAAAAATTTTGACTCATTTTAAGTATATGGAGGCATAGACACAGAAAAGGGCTGGTTTCTCAACATAATCGAATACTCTCCATAGGTCAACCAAATGAAAGACAGGACCTCAGTTTCATATTTGACACTTCTTAACACCCTTCACAAATGTGTAGTTTATATACAAACTAGTTTATGATACCGGTAATACTTATTTGTAATGGCAGAACAGTTATAATTGGCTATTTTGACATTTGCGTGTGGACTTTCGGTAAAATGCCCAGAATTCAGTACATGTTTCTGGCTGTCAGAATTACACCGGCAATCCCAGGGACCTGAATATTTCACTGCAAGTTTCTATTACAGGTACAATGAACCTCAGACAGTATCACTTATCTAACTTTTAAAACAAAAAAATATTTGCATTTCTCCAATATTCTCGATTAAACATTTTAAAGACACAGAATTAACATAGAATTCCACCCCCACCCAATATGGTTGTATGTAGAAAGCTTATTATTTGCAGAAAGGTGTGTTTTATAAGGATGTAAAAGTCCTACAAAGTACAAGCAAATACATTTAGAAATCAAAGTTTTTACTCAGTTTAACTATATGGGGGTATAGACACAGAAAAGGGCTGTTTTTCAACATAATCGAATACTCTCCATAGGTCCACCAAATGAAAGACAGGACCTTAATTTCAAAATTGACACATCTTAACACCCCTCACAAATGTGTAGTTAATATACAAACTAGTTTATGATACCTGTAATACATATTTGTAATGGTAGAACATTTACGATTTGCTATTTTGACATCTAAGTCTGGACTTTTTGTAAATGCCCAGAATTCAGCACACGTTTCTGGCTGTCAGAATTACACCGACAATTCCAGGGAACTATATATTTCATTGCAAGTTTGTATTACAGGTACAATGAACCTCAGACAGTATCACTTATCTAACTTTTAAAACAAAAAAATATTCGCATTTCTCAAATATTCTCGATTAAACATTTTAAAGACAGAGATTTAACATAGAATTCCACCCCCACTCAATATGGTTGTATGTAGGAAGCTGATTTTTTGCAGAAAGGTGTGTTTTATGAGGATGTAAAAGTCCTACAAAGTACAATCAAAAAGATTTTGAAATAAAAATTTTGACTCATTTTAAGTATATGGAGGCATAGACACAGAAAAGGGCTGGTTTCTCAACATAATCGAATACTCTCCATAGGTCAACCAAATGAAAGACAGGACCTCAGTTTCATATTTGACACTTCTTAACACCCCTCACAAATGTGTAGTTTATATACAAACTAGTTTATGATACCGGTAATACTTATTTGTAATGGCAGAACAGTTATAATTGGCTATTTTGACATTTGCGTGTGCACTTTCGGTAAAATGCCCAGAATTCAGTACATGTTTCTGGCTGTCAGAATTACACCGGCAATCCCAGGGACCTGAATATTTCACTGCAAGTTTGTATTACAGGTACAATGAATCTCAGACAGTATCACTTATCTAACTTTTAAAACAAAAAAGTATTCGCATTGCTCAAACATTCTCGACTAAACACTTTAAAGACACAGATTTAACATAGAATTCCAGCCCCACCCAATATAGTTATGTGTAGGAAGCTGATTTTTTGCAGAAAGGTGTGTTTCATGAGTATATAAAAGTCCTACAAAGTACAATCAAAAAGGTTTTGAAATAAAAATTTTGACTCATTTTAAGTATATGGAGGCATAAACACAGAAAAGGGCTGGTTTCTCAACATAATCGAATACTCTCCATAGGTCAACCAAATGAAAGACAGGTCCTCAGTTTCATATTTGACACTTCTTAACACCCCTCACAAATGTGTAGTTTATATACAAACTAGTTTATGATACCGGTAATATTTATTTGTAATGGCAGAACAGTTATAATTGGCTATTTTGACATTTGCGTGTGGACTTTCGGTAAAATGCCCAGAATTCAGTACATGTTTCTGGCTGTCAGAATTACACTGGCAATCCCAGGGATCTAAATATTTCACTGCAAGTTTGTATTACAGGTACAATGAACCTCAGACAGTATCACTTATCTAACTTTTAAAACAAAAAAATATTCGCATTTCTCCAATATTCTCGATTAAACATTTTAAAGACACAGAATTAACATAGAATTCCACCCCACCCAATATGGTTGTATGTAGGAAGCTTATTATTTGCAGAAAGGTGTGTTTTATAAGGATGTAAAAGTCCTAAAAAGTACAAGCAAATACATTTAGAAATCAAAGTTTTTACTCATTTTAACTATATGGGGGTATAGACACAGAAAAGGGCTGTTTTTCAACATAATCGAATACTCTCCATAGGTCCACCAAATGAAAGACAGGACCTTAATTTCAAAATTGACACATCTTATCACCCCTCAAAAATGTGTAGTTAATATACAAACTAGTTTATGATACCTGTAATGCATATTTGTAATGGTAGAACATTTACGATTTGCTATTTTGACATCTAAGTCTGGACTTTTGGTAAATGCCCAGAATTCAGCACACGTTTCTGGCTGTCAGAATTACACCGGCAATCCCAGGGACCTGAATATTTCACTGCAAATTTGTATTACAGGTACAATGAATCTCAGACAGTATCACTTATCTAACTTTTAAAACAAAAAAGTATTCGCATTGCTCAAACATTCTCGACTAAACACTTTAAAGACACAGATTTAACATAGAATTCCAGCCCCACCCAATATGGTTATGTGTAGGAAGCTGATTTTTTGCAGAAAGGTGTGTTTCATGAGTATATAAAAGTCCTACAAAGTACAATCAAAAAGGTTTTGAAATAAAAATTTTGACTCATTTTAAGTATATGGAGGCATAGACACAGAAAAGGGCTGGTTTCTCAACATAATCGAATACTCTCCATAGGTCAACCAAATGAAAGACAAGACCTCAGTTTCATATTTGACACTTCTTAACACCCCTCACAAATGTGTAGTTTATATACAAACTAGTTTATGATACCGGTAATACTTATTTGTAATGTTAGAACAATTATAATTGGCTGTTTTGACATTTTTCGTGTGGACTTTTGTAAAATGCCCAGAATTCAGTACATGTTTCTGGCTGTCAGAATTACACCGGCAATCACAGGGACCTGAATATTTCACTGCAAGTTGGTATTACAGGTACAATGAACCTCAGACACTATCACTTATCTAACTTTTAAAACAAAAAAGTATTCGCATTGCTCAAACATTCTCGATTAAACACTTTAAAGACACAGATTTAACATAGAATTCCAGCCCCACCCAATATGGTTGTGAGTAGGAAACTGATTTTTTGCAGAAAGGTGTCTTTCATGAGTATATAAAAGTCCTACAAAGTACAATCAAAAAGGTTTTGAAATAAAAATTTAGACTCATTTTAAGTATATGGAGGCATAGACACAGAAAAGGGCTGGTTTCTCAACATAATCGAATACTCTCCATAGGTCAACCAAATGAAAGACAAGACCTCAGTTTCATATTTGACACTTCTTAACACCCCTCACAAATGTGTAGTTTATATACAAACCAGTTTATGATACCGGTAATACTTATTTGTAATGGTAGAACAGTTATAATTGGCTATGTTGACATTTTTCGTGTGGACTTTTGGTAAAATGCCCAGAATTCAGTACATGTTTCTGGCTGTCAGAATTACACCGGCAATCCCAGGGACCTGAATATTTCACTGCAAGTTTGTATTACAGGTACAATGAACCTCAGACAGTATCACTTATCTAACTTTTAAAACAAAAAATATTCGCATTTCTCAAATATTCTCGACTAAACATTTTAAAGACACAGATTTAACATAGAATTCCACCCCAATCCAATATGGTTGTATGTAAGAAGCTTATTATTTGCAGAAAGGTGTGTTTTATGAGGGTGTAAAAGTCCTACAAAGTACAATCAAAGATGTTTTGAAATAAAAATTTTGACTCAGTTTAACTATAGGGGGGTATAGACATAGAAAAGGGCTGTTTCTCAACATAATCAAATACTCTCCATAGGTCAACAAAATGAAAGACAGGACCTCAGTTTCATATTTGACACTTCTTAACACCCCTCACAAATGTGTAGTTAATATACAAACTAGTTTATGATACCGGTAATACTTATTTGTAATGGTAGAACATTTACGATTTGCTATTTTGACATCTAAATCTGGACTTTCGGTAAATTCCTAGATTTCAGCACACGTTTCTGGCTGTCAGAATTGCACCGGCAATCCCAGGGACCTGAATATTTCACTGCAAGTTTGTGTTACAGGTACATTGAACCTCAGACAGTATCACTTATCCAACTTTTATAACAAAAAAGTATTCGCATTTCTCAAATATTCTCGACTAAACATTTTAAAGACACAGATTTAACATAGAATTCCACCCAAACCAAATATGGTTGTGTGTAGGAAGCTGATGTTTTGCAGAAAGGTGTGTTTCATGAGGGTGTAAAAGTCCTACAAAGTACAATCAAAAAGGTTTTGAAATAAAAATTTTGACTCATTTTAAGTATATGGAGGCATAGACAGAAAAGGGCTGGTTTCTCAACATAATCGAATACTCTCCATAGGTCAACCAAATGAAAGATAAGACTTCAATTTCATGTTTGACACTTCTTAACAGCCCTCACAATTGTGTAGTTAATATACAAACTAGTTTATGATACCTGTAATACATATTTGTATGGTACAGCAGTTCCGACTTGCTATCTTGACAGTTTCCTGTGGACTTTTGGTAAAATACCCAGAATTCAGTACACGTTTCTGGCTGGCAGAATTACACCGGCAAACCCAAAGACCTGAATATTTCACAGCAAGTTTATATTACAGGTACAGTAAACATCAGACAGTATCACTTATCTAACTTTTAAAGGAAAAAAATACAGTTCTCAAATATTGTCGATTAAACATTTTAATAACATAGATTTTACGTAGAATTCCACCTCCAGCTAATATGGTTGTGTTGGAAGCTAATTTTAGCAAGAAAGTGTGTTTTATGAGGATGTAAAAGTCCTACAAAGTACAAGCAATTGGATTTAGAAATCAAAATTTTTACTCAGTTAAACTATATGGAGTATAGACACAGAAAAGGGCTGTTTTTTCAACATAATCGAATACTCTCCATTGGTCCAGTACAGGTAAGGCAGGACTTAAATTTCAAGTTTGACACTTTTAACACCTATCATAAATGTGTAGTTAATCTATACACTTTGTCCAACTTAGATTCAGTTAAATTTTGAGAGTGATCCAGATCACCTTCTGGATACAAGAATACTAGAATATTTCAAGGTTCCGATCTTCCTAATTCCTTAAAATGCTTTAGAAGAGAGAGACAATGTTGTGAAAAAAACTAAACATTCCTTGGTGGCGGTATGCACTCTGAGTACTATTGCTACTCTTAATATGTGCTGCTTATGTGACAAGGTATGATAATGTAAATAATGTAGATAAAGTTATAAAATTCTGTTAAAGTTTCATTATAACATTTTATCAAAATCATGACAAACAGTATTAGCGGAATATTTCATTTTAATTTACATTCCCTCAAATTTGTATTTCCCTATCGTTTGTACACAAATGCTTCTATTGTGAATCTTATATTATCTTAATAAACTCCCACTCCTAACATGTTGGGATACTTCAAGAAAAAACATGCAAAAAGACTGTGCATCATACATTAGGGAGTTTTTTTACTTAGTACACTGCAAACACTAATTAGTGTCAGATGTTGTGTGTTTTTCTTTCTATGTGGTACATCACCACCACCCCCTCCCACTGTGCATTGTAGATTACACCCTGGTCATCAGTGAGCTAATGGAATAAACAAAGGATAGCCACTTTAAGTGCACACTTAACAACTTTGCAACAGTTTTAACAAATTATTATAGTAATAGTCAGTTGAAAGGTTTCATTAATTACATTTTAATTACTTGCGCAATTCAGTATTATATTAATATATGAGGCAAACCACCAGGATTACTTGAATTGGAAGACATCCCTTATGTTCTAATTGATACATCAGACACTTAAACAAGGTGTCAATCACTGCTGTTGGCATTAGTTGATTGGATAATAGTTATATATATATACTTTTTGGTTACCATATTGACCACTAGGAGGCTACAAATAGTTATTTTCTCCAAAAAGGACCCAATACTTGGTTTTAACAATTATGGTTTATTTAACTTGTTATTAATAATACTTTTATAATAAGTATATTTAACTATTGGGTCTTTCTAATTATTGGGTCTTGACCCAATAGATAGGTTAGGACCCAATAGTTAGGTCAGGACCCAATAATATGAGTCTGAAAATTACTGAAGACCCAATAGTAATGCTAGTATAAAACTATATATATATATATTGAAGTGTTATTAAAAGAGTATACATTTTATATTACCATTGTTTTTCTTTTATCATCTGTGTTCACCCATGCATATGAAAACTTCCACATGTCTGAAAAAAAGCTCCTATATACCATTGCTAAATCGGTTTTCAATCTATTTGGTTACTGGTCACCGGTGAGGGCGGACATGGCTTTGGTTAAATTTCAATCTCCCTGCACTTGGATCGTGTCTGGGATGACAGGAAGTGGGAAATCTACTTGGCTATATAACCTCCTGAAATTAAATCACACAATGTTCGAAGAGCCCCTTCAAAAATAATATATTGTTATTCCGTTTGAACTAACCTATTCGACGATATGGAGAAAAATTTAGACATAGAATTTGTGCAGGGTATGCCCCAACCAGAAAAAATCAAAGATATATTCAATGGTCACCACTACCTTATTTGCCTGGACGATTTACAGCACGAGGTGTCCAATAGCAAAGAGGTTGAAAGACTTTTTACTCAGCTCAGTCACCACAGTAACCTGAGCGTGATTTACTTGAATCAAAATTTATTCTACCAAGGCAAGTGTGCCAGGACACTAAACCTGAACACAGCCTATACGGTCTTGATGAGAAATCCTAGAAACACCCAGCAAGTGGCATTGTTGGGTAGGCAATTGGGAATGGGTTCTCTTTTGAAAGAGGCCTATCAAGATGCTACTAATAAACCTTTTGGTTATTTAGTCATAGATCTGTCTCCCAAAGGGGAAGAGAAATACAGACTGAGAACCAATGTATTTTCGAGTGAGGCTCCTGTGATTGTATATCAATAAAAGTACACTGCACCGGACTGTCACAAACGTCCATGTCACGGACTAGACAAGATGTCACAAAAGCTGAAAAGGTCTAAAAGTTTTCTCACATTATTATTGGATACCAAATAACCGCAAGCTAGAGCTTTACTGTACACTATTACACAACCACAAGTGGAAGCCATTGTTGAAATCGTTTACAATCTTATGAATATTGCATCTGCATCCAGGGACAAGGATTCTTAACAAACGAAAAGCTTTCTTAAAAAAACTGGTCAACAGAAAAACGAATTTGAATCAGAAAAGGAGATTGGTGGTAAGCATAGAGTTAAACTATTAAAGACCTTGTTACATTTCAAGAAAACACTGCTGAATGTCTTAAAATGAAGACCCTAGTATCAATTCCACGGGAAAGATACCAACAGTTGTTATCTAAGGAAACAAATGCTCCTTTAAATGACAAGGAAAGTGGCATTACTGATACCTCAAAAGAGAATACTGGACCTAACCAAGAAACGGGTCAATCTGATCAGTTAAAGGAAATTAAAGAGCCTACAGCTCTGTTACAGGAAGCCGATCTATTAAAAACACCAACATCTCCCCCACCACCGACACCACCACCTCCAGGTAAACCAGATCTTCCCACACAACTGGGAGCTAGTGGCAGTCCAAAAAGAAAAACCGGAAAGAAAACTGTGTGGCAAAGCAAGTGGACTAGCTACTGATACAATGTTGACTCAAGAAAAGGAAAAGTTTTTAGAGAAAATATATTTCAATCACAAACAACCTACTTCTTTTGGAGGTGTGGATAAATTGTATCACTTTGTGCAGACTAAGCAGAAGGATGTTTCAAGAGGAGATATTAAGAGATGGCTAAGTAAGCAGTCAACTTATTCGCTGTACCGGAAGGCTATACGGAAGTTTAAGAGACCCAAGGTCATAGTGCCAACCAAGCAATATTTATGGGACTCTGATACCATAAATTACGGGGCATTTGAAAGTGAGAATGATGGATTCAAGTACATTGCTGTATTTATCAATATTCTATCCCTCTACCTTTACACCGTACCTTTAAAGAGTCTGAAAAGCAGGGATATGGTAGAGGCTTTGAAGAAGGTTTTGCCAGAAGGGAAGCCCAGTATTATTCGCACTGACTGGGGACCCGAATTTGCTGGTTCAGTGGACCAGTACATGAAAAGACAAGACATAAAGCACATAACTACATTGGAACATTCCAAGGCAAACTATGCCGAGAGAGTCATCAGAATGATTAAAGGTAAGCTGGGACGTTACATGGCCTATAACAAAACACGGAGATGGTTAGATGCTTTGCCGGGTATAACTGAAAGTTATAACAACACATATCACAGAACAATCAAGATGTCACCGAGAGAAGCTCTCTCCACACCAGACCCTATTCTTTGGACAATGCAGTACCAAGACCCCGCACTGAACAAGAAGAAGAACAAAACTAAATCTCCAGTCAAAGCGAAGGACAGGTTGCCTCAAAAAAAGCTGTTTGGATTTAAACCAGGAGACGTGGTCCGTCTGTCCAGAATACCGGGACTATATGACAAGGAAAGCGAGAAAAAATGGACAAATGAATTGTTTAGAGTGACGTCCCGCACACTCAATCAAGGAATTCCAAAATACGAAGTGAAGGACTTTGCAAACGATCCTATATTAGACAAGTTTTTTGGCGATGAACTTCAGAAGGTCATTGCAGATCAAGACACTCAGTACGACATAGAGAAAATCATCAGAAAGCAAAAAAGAAAAGGCAAGACACAGGTACTGGTGCATTGGGTGGGCTGGTCATCGAAATTTGACAGCTGGATAGACGAAGATCAAGTGAAAGACTTTACGGCATGATTTTTCAGTTTTTATCTTCTAGGGATTCCCTGGACACGCATCCCAACAACATTTGGTACAACTTTAGCATCGACCTTCCAGGACCATTGGAAGTGGACGAAAGTTGGGAGTGCACTTTGCTAGATATTAATTGTGTTCCTCAAATTCAACGTCCATTTATTGTGTATGTTGATATTGTGAAGCAAAGTTTTATCAGAGACACAACCGCTTCCGTGCTAAGAGTAGTGCACTTTTCAGACAGCGATTTCACATTTCCCTATTACTTACCAGTCAATAGAGGGGGAATCACGCAACTGAGAATGTCCATAAGAGACCTAGAAACGGGCCAAGTACCGACAGAAAGCGTTCGTGTCTTGACCTGTACATTTGGATATCGTAAGAGAAAGAAAAACCATGGAAGCTAATGCGTGGGTGAAACATTTTTCGGATATGTCGCAAGGTTTGGTGCCTCATAAAAAGAAATATTATACCGTCCGTCCCCAGGTGGGTGGGGCGATGTGCAGCTCGTCACACCCACCCAAGCAGTAGTTGAGAGGGCAAAAATGGATGTAAAACGGAAGTTGAAAGAAGCTTCAGTATATAAACCGAAGCGTATCAAAGCTGTCTCTCAGTCCGGCAGTGGAAGTAAGAGGAAGAAGACGAGCAAAAAGAAAAAGCAAGCCAGTAAGAAAACAAAATCATCTCCCAGAAAGAAGTCAAGCGAGAAGAAGAAGAAAGGGAAGAAGTAAAAAAAAGAACAAAATGGATACGGAACAGACCTACTCTTCTAGATTGGCACTTTTTCAGAAACCACCGGTCGAAACGGGAATTGAAGAAATACAGTACATCGAGTTTGGGCCTAGAAATGGTATTTTCGAGGGATCCATTATCGAATTCTTAATCCTTGGGACCAGTGCAGAATACATAGATCTGAAGAGGACACGTTTAAAAGTCAAAGCAAGAGTATTAATGAGCGATGGGACAGCAATCAAGGCAGAAAACATGTCGGACTCGTTAACCTCAGTTTGTCGTCTCTTTTTCGACAAGTAGATGTGCTTTTGCAGGACAAAATTGTGTGTTCCGAGTTAAATATTTGTTACCCCTACAAAGCATTTATAGACGTGCTACTGCATTACGGCTTCGACTTGAAAGAGGGCGAGTTGCAGTCTGAACTCTTCTACAAAGAGACCGGTAATATGGATGCTATCTCCCCGGGAAATAACCCAGGACTGATGGAACACGTTAAATACACGCAAAATTCAACAGAAGTCACCTTGGAAGGACCGGTTCACAACGACGTGTTTCAGCAGGACCGACTAATTATGAATGGTGTCAAAATCGTCACCAAATTTCATCCCATCAGCAAAAAGTTTTCTCTGATGACGGGAGACGATCATCAGTACAAGGTTCAGATCACCTCTGCTGTGTTGAGAGTATGCCACGTCAAAGTAAACGATGCAGTGATCCTAGCTCAGAATGAAGCTCTATCTTCTTCTCCGGCACTCTACCCTTACTGGAAGTCAAATTTCCATATCCGTTCCATCCGGTGTAACAACGGTCACCAGTGACGATATCTTTCACGGATCGGTACCCAGCAAATTGATCGTGGCTATGGTTAAGACGGCTGCTTTTCAAGGAGATTACAAGCTCAACCCTTACAACTTTATCAATGCCAATGTGTCATCGATCAAAGTCTCCGTGGACGGACAGAGCGTACCCGGACAGCCATTGAGACCAGACTTTTCGACTGGAGATTACACGACATCTTTCCTGTCCATGTTTTTCAACAATTATCCTCATTATGGCGGAGGTAATTGGATAAGCCGCACTGAATACGCCATTGGCTATTCCTTCTTCTGCTTTGACATTCAAGGAGAAGCGTCTCAGGATATATTTGGGAAAATCAGAAAGGGCTTTACCAAACTAGAGATGTCCTTTGGAACGCCAACACCTAATTTGATGATTTTGCTCTATTCCCTATTTCCTGGACAAATCAAGATCGACAAAGCCAGAAACGTGATTCTGTAGAGCGCATGCTAGAAAAACAAAAGAGATACTGGGCAGCTAGAATTGTACATGAAAATGGATAGCCGGATAGCAGAGTACTACGGGGGTGTGCTGCCGAGAGATCATCTTCCTACAAGTCCTGTGAAACCGAGTTTCTACATCGTGAACCAAGACGAGAGTTCTGAGGCCAGAAGTCATTGGATAGTGGTGTTTATGTGGGACAATAAACTTACGGAACATTTCGACCCATTGGGGAAAGTTCCAGATCAACATTTCAAAGACTATATGAGTTTTCAAAGTCAAAATTATATGTATAATACGAAACATTGTCAAAATTACTTGTCAAACTTGTGTGGAAAATATTGTTTGTTTTACTGCTACTTCAGAGCCAGAGAGTACTCTATGCAAGACATTTTGAACATGTTTAATGAAAACGACTTGGTGTACAATGATCAATTAGTTTATTTCTTTTACGAGTATACAAAGTAATAAGTCAAAGTAGTAATACCAAAAAAGTAATACTGACATATAGAAGAGATCATTCAATGAGTGAAAACATCCTTATTATTGTGTATATATGTAAATATTACTTTATCATTTTATATTTGTACAGACTGTCAATAAAATAGTTTTTAGTTTATCAGCCTTAGTTTGTTTTGTTGACCTTCTTTACTGTGGTTAAAAGGGTACCCAATGCATTTTGTCCAGGATATTTGTTGCTTGGTGTTAAGACTGCAACGCTGTAATTCATCCCACAACCTAGGTGACTATCTTTGTCAGTGAAAACAATTTCATAAACAACTAAGCAGTCTAAAGCATTTTTGAATTCTTCGCATTGGGTATATTTGAACTGAAGTGCGGCTTCTAACACTTTGGCTAGTTCCTCATACCATCCCATTTTGATGCTTACATCATTTTTGTGTTTGCAAATGTCAGACCAATCTGTCTTTGTTTGAACTACACTGGCACACTCTTCTCCCAAGTGAAACCTCACCAAGGAGAAGACTAGGAAATGATCGACTGAAATAAATTGTAAATGGTCAACTTCAAATGTGTAATGGTAAGAAGTACAAAGCAGATCAGAGGGACTCTCTCGAAAAATATAACGATTGTACACTGGCCAGGGACTTAGTACTAAGTTTAAAGGAGCTGTGTGAATGCCATCATCTTGAACTTGTCGCTTGCAATAAAAATAGTTGAAGCCCACCCTTTTTGCGTGTAGGTATACATGGTATTGTCCTTGGCTCTAAAACCTTTGTTAAGGTTTGCTCTGACTGATCTGATTTTGTAGTACAGTTGACATGATCTTTACTGGGTCTGAGACACTCTTCTTATTGATACCTTTGCACGATAGTTTATATCCCCATGATTTTCTAGGACATAGGTTTTGGAACAAAGGGCAGTCATGGAACACCCTGTTGCCTCTTCTTTAAAAAGACCAGGAGTTCTCTTTACATAGAGAGCATCTTTTTTACAAGACTGAGGAAAGAATGTTTGTGCATCCGCCTCACGAGGTTGGCCACACGTCCCATGCATTTGCTTTAGAAATTCGGACTTGAGTTGTGGATGGATGGCCTATTGAAGATTTTGATGTGCCAGATCAAAGTATGAGTCTGTGTCCATTTGTACGCACACAAATTTATTCCTCGGTATGTATTTGTACAGACAGTTATAATAAAATTCTAACATTCTCAGTTTGGCGTAGTTTAAAATGGTAAATCCAATTTGAATGGGAACATTCATGGTGATTTTGTTTTTGCCCTTGTCCAATTCATACACGTCATCCCCTAGTAGATTAGCCTTTCTAAATTCGGGTTTGTTGATTTCTATCTTGACCTTAGAGTGACCTTGGATGTATTGGGTGTCTGAAAATCTTTCTTTATTCAGCATTGAAGATCCGAAAGCACTATTTAATAAAATTTTAAAGGTATCTCCCAATAAGCCCAGGTCAGGGTCATTGTCAGACTGTCTGCGCCCTTCGATCCCTTGGTCCACAAAATTTTTAAAACACCTAACCGGGGAAAACTCAACGACCTCGTACAACCTGGTGACCACCAGACCGTGATTTAGATACCATTGCAGCAAAGGGGTTGACAGTAAAATCTGCCTAGCCTTCATGCCACCTACCAAAAGTCGCCTCACTGTGGTTGGGGCATGATGGTCGATACAATGTTGCCACATGTGCTCTCCCATAGCTTCAGGGGGAACTTCAGCGGTGCAAAATAAGGGAGAAAATTCTTTAAACTAATCATAGGGAGACAACTCTGATCTGAAATCTCCTTGCCATGCCTCGGGCACCTGGATATCTACATCTGCCATTCCGAATAATGTTCCCGTTTGAATGGCACTAAGTAGTGTCTCTCTGGATAAGGGGTGCTTGTGTTGATGGTAAAACAGTGGGGAGTATCTATTATGAATCTCTTCATTGCAAAAACGCACACCATTCTTAAACTCACACTCCCAGATTTCATGCACTTTGTACCCTAAACTTTCTAAATATTCTTTTCTCAGTTTTGTTCGCCGATATTTTGCCTCTTGGTTCTTAACCCACTTTTCTGACTTTTTATATTTCACTTTCTCTGTGCAAGACGCGCAACCGTGGTAAAAACAGCCATGATACTCGTACACATCCATGTTGTGTATGCCATCCACATAAAACCCCATGATAAAATGCTTCTTCCCAGAATTTAGCTTGTGAGAAATTTTGATGTTTTGCATTTCAGACAAGTGATCCATCCAAATGTACATATTTAAGTATTTGTTTTGAACGACGGGTTTGTAACCCTGCTCTTCCCTTCGCCTAACAAAACTTCCACAGGGCATATTTTGGCTTACGCAGTACGGGTACAAAGCATTTGCATCGAAACCAAAGATTTTGGCTCAAGTTTCTTGACTGTTTTTTAATTTTTGACTGACACTCATGGATCTGGTAAACACAATGGAAGGACCACCGCATATATTCTGTTTTACTTTTCTGTACAAATCTTCGTTTGTTTGGTCGAAAAGAGAAAAATTTGAATCTTTGGATTGGAACAGCATTTTTCTTGCGGCCCCGGGAATGGAAATGGTGTCTTTGAAGAGGTCTATGTTGTTGTCAAAATAAAACTGCTGAAGATTGGTTACGGCCTCTGTAAAGGGATCGATGTCTTTAAGATTGTAATAAACTAAGAAATCCTTTACAGTTTTCATGTTGTGTTCCTTCCACACTTTTAACAGATGCCAGTAATTGCCCGGACCGGTCTCGGGTATTTCACTACACACACAAGAACTTTTGTTGCAAATGAGACAAATTGGCTTCAGACAATCGTCTTTACAAGATGAAACACCACCGTTTACGCTTTTGCCCTGTTTTTGATAGTTGTGATATTCCATATCTTGAGTTTACATACTTACCATGCACTTTTGTTTGTTTCAAATAAACAGTATCTGCAAAAGAACTTTGGGATTTGTAGTGCACACTTACTTTTTCATTTTCTAAAAGTTCGAATATGTTTAGGTTGACCTGAAAACAATTTTCCAAGTCAGGAATATCGCACAGGTTTACGCCTGAAAACTTCTTACCGGTATTAATGGAACGGTAGTTGACCCAGTTTTGAAATTTTTGATGGGTGAGAGCTTCTAAGCCCGTCTTGTTTTGACACTGGTGCCAAGCCATGCACCTAAAAAAAACAAAGGTTGTCAGCCTGCTCTGTAAAAGTCACAATAGAGCGAGAGTCTTTAACATGTTGTGGGAGGGTTGTAGTGTGGCCGAGGATGTAATCCAGTAAGGAAATGTCAAAGTGGATATTGGTTATATATGCCAATTCCCAAGCACTGTTAGGCCTCTGGTTTTCCACATATGCTGCCGGATTTAGTCTCTTCACCTTATTCTTTAAAGACCGTAGGCTTCCATGTCTGGTAATGGTGATGGTAGCTATTCTGATAGGGAATATAGTAATGATAAGTGCCGTCTTTTCTGTTCCTCAGAATGAATCCTAAGTTGATGTTTAATTTAAAAGTCTTGCTTTGATCTTCATAAATGTTTTCGATATGTGACATAATTTCATCGACACCGCCTTGAAGATTTTCGGTTGGAAAATTGTAACTTTTTACAACTTCTCCTTCTCTATGAGGGGCCATTATATGCGTAAGATTGTTTGTATAAGCCGCCTCAAATGCAAGGTCAATGGTTTCGCCTTGTGCATTCTTCCAAGGGGGAGACACTAAGTCAAAGTTTTGTGCCCTATCTCCCCCTCCATGTTGAGTAACTTTGTGGTTGTAAAGAGCACTTCTATCGGGAAAGACTTCACCGCATCTGCGACATTTAAAACTTTTGTTCGGAGATTTGTATGCTCCTATGCACGACTTTTTGTGAACATGCACCCAGCGTTCACTGAAAAAGTTTTTCCCACAAAAGTTGCATGGGTGAGAGGTTCCATCGTATTTTTTTTGGTGTCTCGAAAGGGTCCACTTCCTGGTGAATGTTTGTCCACAGATAACACAGGAGCAGGAATTTTTTGGGGCACCGTCAGTACACCACTGCAACTGGTAATGTGTCTCATGTAGTTGGAAAGTATCGCGAAAGCTTTGCTGCATTTCTCACAGGTGTATTTCTACAAGAAAAAAAAACACACCAAAAATGAGTAAAAATATTATCACTCATTGGCAAACTGTTTTCATAGATGTAAAGCATTCTCTTGTTGTGACGTAGAGTCTAATACTCCGTGGAGATTAAGTGCTACAAAAATCTGATTAGAATTAGCATTAGGGTACAGAAAAAACTATCCTACTTGTAAATATATAGAGAGAGATATATATATATATATTTGCTAGGCAACATACACCAAACAACTGAAATAATTTAAGGTTAAAATAGGGAGTAACAAGGATAATCGGCTCAAACCAGTTACCCCAAACCCAACACCCCCCACCCCTCCAAAACCCACCGCCCCCACCCCACCCCCGACCCCCCTCCACTCACCGTCTCTGGTCACCTAGCTAACAAGTGGGGGGTTCAAACCCACCTCCTCCAGTGCCCCCCACCACATCAGCTGTGGCAGAATCCCTGATTTCTGTGGCACTAAAGTACAGTTATTTTCCAATTTAAAAAACCAGAAAAATTCTACCTTGCCAGTATTTGCACCCTTGGGTGTTGCCCTGCTGTTGGGAGGATGGTCACTCTGACTGCTACCCGACTGGACATGATGCAACTAAAAAATATTCATTTAACACTCATTAGTAATTGCAGACTGTCATTATAAATGATATATAACTTTTATACTGTCCTAGTGGGTATTACTAATAGAAAAGTACTTTCTAGACGATTGCAGCATTTTATTTAGGTACTACCTGATGCAGGGAGTGCACATTGAAAAAAGAGGTGGAATAGATTGATCGATTTGGATTTTGTACAAATGATGTGAACATTGATCTAGTTATAGAACAGAAAAACTATTGGGAGAGAGAGAAGTTGTGTTTCAATGTGTTTCTGATTATAGTGAATTATTGTCAAGCATACGAGGTGAGTTTCTATAAGAGACGTACTTGATATATGTGTAGATGATTTATAGAATATTTTGTCCTCTTTCTGTAACATAAAATACACTTGCAAAGTGAATGTTTTGGTGCATTATGAAGCAAGAACCAAGCCAGCTGATTGACACATGCCCCCCCTCTCTCCTCTTTTTTTTTCTCCTCACTCTTGTGTGTGTGTGTGTGTGTGTGTTTTTCTTCCTAATGCATGCTAGTGAATTAATTAGGCCACCTGTACTACAAAGTAAAATACTGCATTTATTTGTGCTAGAGTAATAATATTGATTTAATCTTGTTATATATTTATATATGAGCATAAATTTGTTGTCTTGGCTGTACATTTCTAGTGAAGTTTAAGTCCTATTATCTGTACCTCTGAGAGAATAAAAAGAGGTTTGATAATAGAAGTTATTTAATGCTATTTTTTCCTTTTCATTTGGGTTCTCAGAGCATTAACCTCTGACAGTTACAAATGCCATTAATCTGAAATAGTCTGCAAATAACATTTGTACAATTTTAGTAATTATTTTTAGAGTAAAAACAGTCTTGTGTGCTTTTTTTCCCTATAGTGTGCTCAGCTGGTGAACTAATTAGACCACCTGTGCTAAAAAGCTATTAAAATACTGCATTTATTTGTGCTAGAATTACAATATTGAGAAATTGCTTTAATCTTGCTGTATGCATAAACAGAAATTCATTTTCTTGGCTGTACATCTCTAGTGCAGTAAAAGTCCTATTATACGAACCTCTTGAGCAAAATTAGGTTGGTTAATAGAAGGTATTTAATGCCATTTTCTCTGTACATTTTTGGTCTCAGAGCAGTAGCCTTGTCGATTATAAATCCGATTAATCTGAAATAGCCTGTGAATAATATATGTAAAATTGTAGTAATTATTTTCACTGTAAAACAGTGACTTCTCATGCCAACTACTGTAGTATTTAATGAGGGTCTGATATTATTGTGTTTCAGATGACATCTTGCTGGATGTTTGCAGTTCTTGTTGCAAGTGTATGTTCTGTTCAGTGCTGCCCGAGTGGATGCAGTTGTGGACTGCAGACAGTAGATTGTGAAAACATTGGGATTGACAGTGTTCTGTACCGGAATGTTTTGGTTGTAAGGGCAAACTTCAAAGATAGCACAATCGATGCAAATAAAGTGTTGGAGGCATACCCACATCTTCAGGTGGTTACTATGGACAACAGCAGAGCCTACAATTGCCCATCAGACAGACAAATAAAAGGATTAAGTTGTTTGGAAAATGGAGAGAGTGATGGACAGGGGGAAAAGACCAATACGGAAGAGAAGATAGATAGCATTTTGCAATTATCGGAAGGTAGCCTCGGTCTTGGTGTGATGGTCTTCCTCCTGACTGTTGTCTGGATAAGTTGCCGGTTCTATTTCTTCGTTAACCGACGTCTGAGAGCCCGAGAGAAGGGGTAATGACGGGGACAGAGATGACACTGAAAATGTAATTTTAGGCTTCATGAGGAGACATGCTGAACAACATCAACAACGCCGTCAACAACATCAACAACGCTGTCAACAACCTCAAGAGGCTCAACAAGACCAACAACATGATCATCTCTATCAGGTTAATACTTTTTAGTGATATTTGAACAATAGACTTTAGCTTAGCGACTTGAGATACGGATATTTTGCTTCCTTTTTTAAAGAAGTTCAGTAGTGTTTTTCCACTGACTATGTATATTCAAGGAATCTTATTTTATGTATTAAACAGAGAAGACATGGTCAACAACCTCATAACAGGCAAAGACACCGAGCTAGACCAAACCAACAACCGGTAAACCATAGACCAGTGACAAGGTCTATGACCAGGTCAGGATACAGTGATTAATTGTTGTTATTGCTTTTAAAGTGACTGACAATTTATAACTGTAGAATAAAGACAAAATGTATTCGGGTTTTCAAGATGTTATGATCGGTTTCTGTAAATAGAAAGATATAAGGGTGGTCATAATTATGTCTAGATCATAGTAATGCGATATTTTCTAGTATTTCATTTAATCATAAATCATCTGTAGCCTAAATATATTCTATAAAAGATTTCTGTTTGATAAGCACTTTTGATAAAATTGATCTCTATATTGTAGTACAACAAATTATATGAGCATTTTTATATATTCTCTGTTAAACTACAGAAAGACACCTCCCCAGGCAACAAGTACAGTAGAATCTCCATTATCCGACCCTTTATTAACAGACTTTTCAATTATCCGGTCTCAAAGTCACTCTCCCAACTCAAATTAAACCCTTTATTTTAGTTGTTCTATTATACGTCCTTTCTATTATCCGAACTAATTATTGCTCCAAGAGCGTCGGATAATAGAGGTTCTAGTGTATGTATATCTTTGTGTAAAATAAAATCAACAAAACAAGACATACAAACGGACAATAGTAATAATAATGGCATATTTTGAATATAGTTTGTCAGTCTTCAGTACATATGCAGAATTGTCGGTTTAAATTTTTTAAATCCCAAAATGGTACATATTTTAGGTGCTTTATTTAGTTCTTGTTATATTTGATAATTTACATTCAACGATGGAGCTTGGATTAATAGGTGTTTTAAATGATAGAAATAGTGTGGGATATTGTAGATATGTAGGATACAAAAGATGTACTCTAGATGTTGTGATCACAAGTCCTTATTTCTTTAGTAGAAACAAACAGACGGACAGTAAACATACATACAATGTTCATAATAATGACCATTATTTTGGGTAAATGTCATTGTTTTTACAGTGCAAAATGTATTTCACTAGATCTCAAAATGGTGCTTTTGTAATGGTTTTTGTTACCTTTTGTATGCTTTATTCATTTCTCCTGATACATAATTCCGATTCTAATTAGTGGACAGTAAAAAGAATTATTAAGTGACTGACATTGTAAAAAATGTGATGGACTCATTCCAGCTTTTTTATTTTTAGATCTCAAATGTCGCTTTTGACATTTTTATATGTGGTATTTCTGTTGACATTTGTTTATTCATATTTACTGCAATTTTTATACTCAGGGTGTTTTTATGTTTTTTTTTGTATTTACTTTTAAGAATAGAATAAAGAAGAAATGTTTTTTTTCACCTGTATACTTTTTATTCTTATCTGTTCCAACACCTCTGGATGTAGCACAATGTTCTTCACCAGGGCCCAAGCAAGGATTAAATCCACATTTTCGTGTGATCTAAGCTGCTCTCTTTCAGTTGAATTTAAAGGAGGGTAGCTAGGTTGCGGACTTTCACTAGGACTTGTATCGCAATACATGTAATTGGAAGCCATGTCTAAGAAAATGAAGTGAAATCCAGTTGGCAGATGTCATAATGTTCTCTTACAGAACAGAACTATATTATATGACAACATTATGTTCATATCAAAGCAGTAAAAAAACTTTCCAGTTTATGTTTTACAATTTATGTACCACAGATAATATAATGTTATTATTATTATTTGGTGGTAGTTACTAAAACTATTCTGGTCTTTAATCCAACTTCTGAAATTTAACAGACAAAAATAAACTATTCACAAAATATTTGTTTTGTTATATCCTCTACAGTATTTTATATTGGTTTACATTGTCACTAATGACAGTCAAATCTCAAATGATTGAATCAACTACGTTCAATGCTTTTTAGATGCATGTTTTTACACAATATGAATTCCCAGAAATAATGTTGTACTGTTGGATGACAAAGCATATGACTTCTTTGAAAATTGAAACTTTCAAACAAGCCGCATAAAATAATACTTTTTTCTGATTGGTTGGAAAAAAATTAAATAATGCCTTTTTAAAGATTGGACATGGGGGGTCTCACAGAGACACCCACAGAGAGAGAGAGAGAGAGAGAGAGAGAGAGAGAGAGAGAAAGGGGGGGTTATGAGATTGAAAATTAATGGAAAATAAAAAGGTAGATATGAAAGTTTGTCAGTTTAGAGGGAAAACACTGCCAGAAATATATGCCCACTTCACAAAAGTTATTGCACCAATCTTTGATGATATAAATGTACATCATTATATATGAATATCTGCATACAGATGGGAAAAGCCAGGGTCATCTTCATATATTCTCCACTGTTGCCTTTTCATCTTCCAATACTTAATGAGTTTTCTTGACTTTTTTATGGAGATAATGTTTCTCTGGAGCTGAACTCTGTATGAAAGAATGATAGACCAGTAATAAAAACAATCCGGAAGTTTACTGGGTGCAGATAATACCTTGTTTATGTAACAAGAGTTCAGCAGTGACCACTGGTATACATTTAGACTAGAATATAACCTTGATTGCTTGTTTTTTTGCCAAGATATCCCTCATTAACATTAAAGCTGGGTTTCCATTGAGTAGATTGCATTGATAATAATGGACCATTTAGGAAAATATGGCATACTAAAGCAAATAATTAGTGCAAGAGATGACCTGTGCTTGAACAATGACATAAATAAGACAAATTTATAGCTTTCACTGTAAAAAAATATTCATTGTTACACATACTGTTATATATTACACACCCAGTTCTGTGTGCATGGAAACATTCCCTAAACCATGCAGCACTAAATGCCTCTTTTTAGATCCGTACATTCTTGTCTGAGGAGTTCAAAGAATTAACAAAATCTAAAGTTATTAGAAGATTATTTTATGAAATACGAAAGTACAAACATGTATATCTCCAGCATATTGATGATTATAATGCTCAATTGTTTCTGTTTTGGAGAAGATTGCTCTAGTGATTTTTGTACCTGTTTGGACAAAACTATTTTTTGTGACAATCTGTACAGGACACCAAATCTTGTGCCAATGAACAAAAGTGCCATCACAACGATATACATAAATAATGGATATCTCTCAGACCTGGAATTTCTGGACGAATTTGAAAACCTGTCAACTTTATATCTCATGAATGTGTTTGTAGACTGTACTCTGGTGGAAAAGGCCGATGTTAATATCCAAGGCAGTGGCTGTCCAGGTTAGTAGTGCAAAGATTTCTTTTTTTGTATGCTTTCTTTTCTCACACTTTTTTGTGCAGATATTTGTTCTTATCATTTGTTTGTTTGTTTGTTTCCCTAGATATTACCATTGACACATCATCTTCTCAATCCTCACCAACTGAGAGTGCTCAAAGCTCAGCTTCCACATCTTATTCAACTAATCAAACCCCAGTCACAAGTGAAAAACTACTGCCCTCAGACCCCAGTACATATTCTACCATGATTCATTCTACCACACCCATTAAACCAGCTACTCCAGCCATGTCAACTATCAAATTTCCTATGGTATTGCAGTCTACAGCAACTACCAGTAGTTCCACCAATGCAGATTTAGCTACAACTAGTACTGAGCCCCTATCAGGTGTGCTTGTGTTGTTAAAATATTGTGTTTTTTCTTTTCATGTCATATTTTTGTTTTGTTTTTCTTAATGACAATAGTATATGTGAAACAGAATAGAGTATGAATGAACTTAGATATAAAGATAGAATTTTGTCATCTCACCAGATGAGTGTGTGTGTGTGTGTGTGTGTTGGTTTTATTGTATTTAAGTTTGGGAATGTCCATTTCTCTGAAATCTGCATCTTTGTATGTATATTGATTTTGTTCAGGTCACCACACAAAGATGCCACTTCCTGTCCTGTCAACAACCCCACCAAGAGATGGATTTAAGGGTAGGTGTTGTGTTTTCTTTTACATTTTAAACAACATCCTGTACCGATAATGGAATATTTGTTGGAGTTGGCGTAGTTGTTTAGTGTCCCCATCAACAGCCGGGTGACATACTGGGAGTAGATAGAGGTTTGGAAATGACTAATTATCAACGTCTCCAAGGTTGTTCTATGTGTCACTTGGAATAGGGCTCAATGACAGGCATTAAATTATCTGAGTCACTTTATGTCTCTGTGGGTTTGAACCCAGATTATGTGCACATCAGGTGAGTAATATAATCACTTGTCCAAGAGGGAGATGGAGATGTTTAACCACGAGGGAGATGGCCCCTTTTTAAAATGTTTTCTTCTTTCTGATAGTTTAGAAATACAGAGATTTTTTGGGTGTAAATAGAGATATTAAATGCTATAAAAGTAATGTATCCATACTAATAGAAACATAATCTCTGTTCTTTCAGAGGAGTACAAAATCTTGGCAGGCTGTCTTGGTGGTGGATTTGTATTGGTGACGGGAGGTTGTTTCTTTTGGTGCTGCTTGAGGGCAATGACTAGAAGAGTAAGAAAGCAGCGACAAAGGCAAATAGATCCTGCTGCCCAAATGGACTATCCCTTGTGTGTCAGCAACAGAAGTTATGTTCAGAACACAGAAGTATAGGACCAATTAAACAAAGTGTGAGTGAACTTGTTTAAAAACCTAGATAGCTTTTAACAAATAATAACACAGTAATTTTCTAAGGTTGAACTTTATTATATCGTATGTTTGTAAAAAAAAATCCTTGAAAAAATGATACAATATATATTCTAATTCTGGTAAGACTTTTATAGCGCTTAATCTCTGTCAAAAGACAGACTTTAAGGCACATCACACAAAAATGTCATGTCCACGTTCAATCTTTGGAATTCAATAGAACAGCCACAAAAAGGACTCAATAATATCGAAATCTACCATGTCGATACCAATGACTGTGTTGTTTACAGTCAACCTGTCAAAATGTTGATTTGTCCAGTACCTCGATAGGGTAAGGTATGGTCTAACCTTGAGGAGACGCAGCTGGACAAAGTGTCCCAGCTGTAACTCGAGGTTAGCACGCTCGCCATTTTGGATGCGTTGCATGGTGTTACATATGGAGATCCAGTGGCTTCTCAGTTCTAATACCTGGTCTCTTTGAAGGATCAGTTTCCCCATGGGACCCTTCATTATCAGTTTCTTTTCGATGTACTGCACTCTAGTGCCATCGCTGAGAAAGTTTTCAAAGCTACAATAAAAAAAGCAAATAAAAATACTTTTATCAATGAACATATTATATTGACATATATCCATTGTCATATTAATCCACCCTGGTATGTAATACTGTCAAACGAGCCTGTGCACCAACACACACACACACACACACAGACTCAGACAGATAGACAAGCACACACAATCCAAAACCCTTTTAATATTGTTTTCTTTTGTAACTGTTGAATATATTTATGAATGCTAAATCTGTAATACATATATACATTGACATATTTTTCCATGCATATAATACAGTTAAAAGTGTATGAGTTGATAGACAGAGACACACACAGACAAACCAAATATTTTTAATGTTGTTTTACTTTTTTTCTTTTATAACTACTAAATATCAGTATTAAATACTTCATTAAAATAGTCTATATTTGCACAATTAAACATTTTCATTTAGTAAAGTTCTTTGACAGTTAATCATAAATTTTTAATGGTTACTCACTAGAATTCCTCTTCTTGTCCATCACACGCAGTGGCTGCTTCACTGGGTCCAGCAGCAGACATGCTCATAATAGGAGCAACAGTTGACGAGGGCAGGAAGCTTGTGATGGATGGTAAAGATAGCCCCCTGGATGTTGCCACTGGTAGAGAAGCAGTGGTAGAAGCTGTTGTTGTTGTTGGTGGTGACGCTGAGATTTCTTTCACTTCAATTTCAGCTTCGGGCATTGGCAATGAACTCTCAAATGAAGAGCTACGTATAAAAATACAAAAATGTATATATATATATATTTTATGTATATTTTCAGGTTGAAAGGAGGGACAAAGAAAAGTTTAGAAAGCAGAGAGAGGAGAGAGAGAGACAGGGGGGAGGATCTTTTAAAACTGTATTTTATAGAGACATTAACTTAGTCAAATTAGTGGAAAATAGAAAAATATTATTCAATGCTTGAACCATAAATAGATCTACAGTCACAAGAAAAATTGGAAAATGATGTCAATATTCTAATAGTGGTTAACATTTCCTGTAAATAAGATTTAGTAGATTAGAAGTTTAAGTTTTAAAAATAGCTTCCTGATATTCATAATGACAGCACTGTAAATATTAGTTTTTAACCAGTGTGTACTTTCATAGTTTATTAAAGGTACTTTTTATATTGAACAGCTGAATATTAAATAGATCGTATTGCAGCATGATGTGTACCATATAGATTTATATGTAAACACAGCTAGTTTTTTGTATAAAATAAGAGTATTAGGATGAAATTGAAAAGTTTGTTACCTAATGTTAGTGTGTAGATTCATAGTGCCTTATTGTTCAATTTTTCTTTTAATAACACCCAACAGGAAATTTGTTGGAAAGATTCATTTTACTAATTCCAAGTAAAGTACAGTCTTAATAGAATTAAATGTTAAGTAAAAGGTTATAATACCATACATGGTTACAATTTGGTATAGCTTGAAACTATTTTATAAATACAAACAGATTTCTAAAAAAATTCAATATGACTTACCCAAGACTTAACGTTTCTTCCCTGTCCACTTGCGTCCCCTCCTGGAAGATCTGTTTTTGCTCCCTCATTTCATCTCTGAAAAACAATTTAAAACACAATTAACTTTTTCCAGGTTTTTTTCCAGTATTTTGTGTTATACAGAGAATGGTGTTAAAATGGCATGCGTGTACAATGCCTTGTCTGTGGTAACTTTATAACGTTTCACTTTAAAGTGGCCAACATTTTGTATTTTTTTGCTACAATGTATTTATACAGACTGTAAAGTATAATGTAAACAATTAGTTATAATAAAAAGTCTTACTCTACTCTCTTGCACCAATGTCTAATTAGCTCATTGGTATTTTTAAATTTCTTCAACCAGCCATTGTTGATTAGGTCTATGTTTTTAACATAGAGCTGTATGCACAAGCTTTTTAGAGAAAACATTTTGAGGTACTTACTCAATGTCATCGAACAGAGAGCTATCCATGGTTTTATATGCACAGAGACAAGTAGACACATGAAAAGTATTTAGAAAACAGTGAGCCAGACTTTTTAGTGCAGGGTTTCTTATAGGGCAAATGGATGAGCAAGTGCTATCATGCATAACAAACAACCATAATAACAAAATAGCTGATAATTACATAGCTGAAACTAAACCAGCTTAGACAAATATTTGTTAAGTGATTATCCATTAAAGTCAACCAAAACAGAGTATGGCATACAGGAGAAATTGAAGCTCACGGGTGACTAGAAAGTACATTTTTTATTCCAAAAACCATTATTGTATGCTCTTACATCAACACCTTGTAAAAAAGAACATAGTGGTTTTGATGTTGGGAGTAGCAAGCTGTGTAAACACTATCATTACATGTGTTCCTTAAAACAGGCACATTCTCAATTGCCAATCAATCAAAACCTTTTGTTACAAAAAAACATTCTTTAGTGACACAAAAGGATAGGTTTGCCTTTGAGGTAAACAATCTCCTCCAATTCATGTGTGTGTTTTAAATATTACTTATATGTCTGCTTGTACGTGTAGCAAAATATATGTTATTGTAAGAATAGTGTCACAAGAGACAAGTTCATTGATTGCCTCATGTTGCTACTGCTCCTCTTTTACAGAAAAAAACCCCATCAATCAAATCACATCTACCCATATATTAAAATCTCCACAAAGTCAAGCCCACCCATCGGTCATCAATACCATTCAAGTACACAAGCCCCCCCACCATCCCATCACTTTGCACAGAAAAACAAAACCCATCAATCAAAAAACATATGCCCTTTGATTAACATAATTACCTATCTCTCCTTTACAAGGTAAGCCCTCCCATCACTCATCGATACCATTTAAGCACACCATCCTATCACGTGACACATGCCATCAATATGACGTCTGTTCCTTTTAGTAGGAATCCCAGGAATCCTAGAACCAATCAAAAGCCACCTTCCTGTCACGTGATAATTGACATATATATATGACGTTACTTCCTGACCTATGACCCCTGACCTTTGACCGACCCTATTACACTCTTTTACTTTGTGAACTGCTCCCTATATACTACTTCTATTGGTATGTTCTGCTTATATTGACTGTAGGGCAAATTTATTCATCAGCATTAGAGTGTCACATGAATTTATACAATGACCATGGAAGGGAAATTTGTATTTATTAACAAGATGTATAAAAAAACTAGCCAAAGTATAGGTCTTTCCTGGGAAAGGAGAAAGTGTATTTTATATAATTAATAATGTTTAAATTGCTAACTATTTCCCAAGTTTCAATGAGAAAAAAAGAGATCAATGTTATGAGTTTGTGTATGATAAAAGTATTTTAAGATTAGAACAATGTTTTGGTCTTCATACCTACAGTTGGTATAGGTGACATATAAGCCAAATTGAGAGCCGGGTACAACTCCATTTGTTATAATGTATTTATACTGGTATGTACATGTCACTATAATGAATAAACTATCTCCCCATCTATCTATCTCCCAATCTCCCCATCAATTTATCTATCTATCTATCTCTGTGGTACTATTACAGAAAGGGGCACTGTGTCTGTGCATTATTTGATCTATGCTTTATATGTATGTGTTAACATTTAAAGTAAGGGAGTTATTGATTCTTTGTGTTATGTGTTATGATGTTTATTGATCTATATGACTTGGGGAATCCCTCTAGGCTAACCATAGTGATGCAAGGTATAGATTCGGGGACACCCTGTAAATTACTTGTAGGTTCTAGAACTTTCTCACTTGATCTGGTTACTGATATTAACTTCAGGTTAGTTCTGTATGATTCTAGAGGCTTTTATAAGTGTGTTTAAGGACTGTACATCTGACTACAAGCAAACTTAGTATTCGCTGGCTATAAGGAAGGCTACTAGTGTCTTGGAAGTACTTGTGCTGCTGTGAACTTTTACTGGAGTGAACTGAATACATTGTCTGGATACATTTACTGTTCTTTGGATATTTCTGGATATTGGAGAGAGTGGATTTACAGCATTTTGTCCATATGTTGGAGCAGACAGTACAGTTGTGCAAACTCTCTGAATATCTCTAGACGGACATTTTGTGTGATTGGAGATTAAAAAAATAGCAGAAGGACATTTTATGTTATGGACCATTGAACATATCACAGTATACAGATATTTGTGTAATAATGAACACTGGACAGATCACAGGACTGACCACAGGGCAGGTCATAGGACAGATCATGGAACAGACTGTTGGATACAGTAGATAAACTTAACTGTCAGTTACATTGGTTAGGTCAGAGTGGTTTCATTATTGTATCATTGTATGTACCATTGAGAGCATATCAGTAGACTGTCAACATTATTTTTAATTTTAAATAAATTGTTCAGTTAAACTTTTTATCTTTTCCTGTTGCAACTTAAAAGCAACCGCTAATTGCTTCCATGCTTGCCCCATGACCGTAACAGTACTGAACCTTATACTGCGGCAATATTTCTTATTACACCAATCAATGCATTATTTGACCTCTCTTTACAGCATAAGTACAGTCCAAATTATGAAGTGACTGACATTCCACTAAATAGTCTTTAAATACAAATGCAAAACCCTTATACCTCTCTTGGAAAAGCACAATTTTAAAAACATATGATTTATAAATGTTGCAGTATTTAAACGCATTTTGGGGCAAGACGTAAGTAACAACAAATATTTGTTAACAAATCTGAGGTTTATTCTTAAATCACTTAAAACTGTTAGTCATTGGTTGAAACATCATTGTTAACATTACTTTACAACATCCACTAACAGAAAAGCATCTTAGTGCAGTAATAAAACCAATGAATAAGTTTCCACACAATATAGGTCATATCAAGAAGGCTAGTTATATGTGCATTTTCTTCCCAAATCTTGTCTGTAGAGCAATGTTATTAACATAGTGTTTACTACTCTGTTGTAAATAATATCACCCACATTATATGAACAGTTAACTACACAAGGCTCTAGAAATAAATATATATAGCACTACCATTTCAACTCAAATTTTGCCTGAAAAGCAGCATATTATTAGTAATAATTTTGAGTTACACGATTTGATGCACTATAATTAGTTAATATTTCTCTGTGTATTTGGTTTTTCATGTCGCTTTCAGGTTGTATATCACCTTGTATAATTTTATGGGGAGAGGATTATTACTGTAGTTAATATCCCACACATTATATACCAAATAATCTATAAATAATCCAAGGCAACAAGTAATTGCCATAGTACAAACATAATCACGAAATTAAATAAAAGGTTTAAACTCTTTCTTGTTAACACTGAGTGAGTTCAGTGCTTTTGATTGTACAATAATACTCAAGTAATGATACATTTTCATTGATGTTGTGCATATTTAATTTATGCTTTTGCTATTTCTGTGCTGTTGTAACATTGCTTGAGTATAGAATAGAATAGAATAGAAACAAGAGCAAAATTGATGTAGCACCCTCTAATGTGCTTGAGGTCAAAAAAGGAAAGTCCAGGGACGTATCAGGTCAAGATCCAAAATTAGCACCCACCAGGGTGATGTAATATGATGGAGGATATGCCAGTCTAAGCAAATAGGTCTTTAGCTGGATGCAGAAACCTGTTATGGTCTGCTGTGATCGAACTGATTGTCGGTTTCTGTTCCATTCTGTGGGGGAAGCAATTGCAAAAAGATTTCCACATGTTAAACAACTGGTTTTGATCAAGGATGATAGGTATATGGGTTGAAAGGATTTGATAGCCTTGAAAGTAATTAGATTGTACTTAAACAAGATTGGGTATGTGATAGGGAGCCAGTGTAGTTTTTGAAGAAAGGGAGTGGGATGGCTAGTTCTATCAAGTCTAAAGACAATTCTACAAAGGACATGAATCTTTTGGAGTTTACCTACAATGTATTTACTAATGCCATATAGTAGGAAATTGCAGTAGTCAATTTGACTGCTGATCATTGAGTTTGCAAGCAAGGCTGCAGTCTCAACACTGAAGTATTTACAGATGCGTAGTAACAGGTGGGACACATATTGGTTACATGGTTGGTAAAGGTGTTTCCGGAGTCAAAAGTAACACCTAGGTTCTTGACTATGTCGGTAGGGGAGATTGAATTTCCAAGAAGTTGAGTAGGGAATTTGTTGATGAGACACTCTCTGGCTTGTCTGACACCAATGATAATAAATTCATTTTTCTCGGGGTTGAGTTTAAGTTTGACACCAGCCATCCAGCTTTGGATACAGGTGAGACACTCCGTAAGCTCAGCAAAAATGGAATCAAAGTTCCTATGGTCCATTGCTAAATATATTTGGGTGTCATCAGCACATAGATGGTGGGTGACATTGAAATTGGAAATGATATTGCTGAGAGGGGTAGTATAGAGGGTAAAAAGGAGGGGGCCCAGGACTAAGCCCTGGGGCACACCATAAGGGAGTGAAAATGCATCTGAAAAGGTATTACCTAATTTAACCTTCTGTTTGCGGTTTTAAAGATAGGATTTGATCCACCTCAACACAGTGCCATCAACCCCAAACCAATTCCTGAGTGAATTAAAAAGAATCTCACGGTCGATAGTGTCAAATGCCGCTGAGAGGTCCAGCAATGTGAGTGCAACAGCCTTATCAGAGTCCATAGAAGCAGCAATATCATTCTGGATTTTCAGGAGTGCTGATGCTGTGGAATGGAGTTTCCTATAGGCGGATTGGTTGACATTGGAGAGCCCCTCACTATCAATATAATAATTTAACTGTTTAGGCAATACTTTTTCAATCAGTTTGGATATAAAAATGAGGTTGGATACCAGTCTGTAATTTTTGAGGAGATTTCTGTCTTAACTATATTACACAGTGTTTTATTGTTTTTAAGTCAACAGCTGAAAGTTACACTAATGTGGTCTGTATTTGTAAAAAGATATCACACACATTATATGTCAAAGTAACTAGACATGACTCAAGGTAATATAGTTTTACCATGGAATAAAGATATTCACGTAAAATATATAACTAGTTTTAACTTAACTTATTAACACTGAATAAATTGATGAATCTTTGATTGTATCACAAGACTAAAGTCATATGGCATTTTGAGTAATTTTGTAACCATTAAAATTAACTCGTTATTTCAAATACTATATGTAAAATTAGTTACACATAACCCAAAGCCACATGGTATAAAAATATTCAGGAAAAACAGTATGAACGGTTTTAACTTTACCTTACTAACAGTGAGTTAGCTTCAATGACTTTTGTTAAACCATAACACCCAAGTCACTATGTGTTTTGATTAATTTTGTAGTCATTTGAATCAGTTGATGCTCTCACTGTTACTGTACTGGTCTAAAACTGTTTGATTTTACCATTTTCATAAGGCATTTTCTTTACAGTTAGTGTCTAAAGTATACAAAAATATTGTCTATTAAACACGCAGTGATGCTCTTACTTTTTCTAATGTTATCCCCGGTATATTTTCCCCTTCCATTTTACTTTATTCCAAATTTCAGGGTTCTCAAGACTCATCCCCACACCAAAAAGGAAGTATTTTTTATTTTTTCCCCTAGTGCATGTGTTTTTAACATATCTGTAAGTGAATCCATGTTGTCAATGGTGTACACATTGCCATCCAGTAGGTACTGATTTTGCTTTAGCTGTAGTTGTTTCTTATCATGTCCAGATTTGTATTTAAGGCATGTTGAATTGATTGAAGATTGGATAGATCTGATTATGTCTTTCAACTACTTCACCAGTGAAGTCGTCCCTTATGCTGATGTTGCTACCTTGCTTTCACTCTTATCTTGACTTGAAGACTAATTGTTTGTCTTTGTAATTACAAACGCAGGCAACAACAGTACAGGGTTTACCTTGCTTTGATGTACTGATACTGTGTACTGTCTCAAATGTTTGAATATCAAAAGGAATATATCCTGGGTATTATGAAAAACAATTGTTGGAGATTTTGAGCACTTCAAGCTCAAAATGTTCTCGTTGCCAACTTTCAGGTTGTATATCCTTAAATCATTCTTGTGTGAGTGTTTCTCTAAACTTTCTACTTTCTACAGAAGAGTGGGAGGGCCAATATTGAATTTTTTTTATTTTTTCTAAAGTATCTCGATTTATCGACTTACTATCGACTTACTATCTCGATTTATCGA
This sequence comes from Sabellastarte sp. h YS-2021, assembly GCA_964017235.1. Classification (NCBI taxonomy): domain Eukaryota; kingdom Metazoa; phylum Annelida; class Polychaeta; order Sabellida; family Sabellidae; genus Sabellastarte; species Sabellastarte sp. h YS-2021. The sequence continues at coordinate 138,117,549 of OZ024931.1, read as the reverse complement.
CATATTATCCCAATAAATCAAGATAACTATCTCGATTTATCGACTTACTATCTCGATAAATCTAGATAACTATCTCGATTTATTGAGATACTATCTCGATAAATCGCGATAACTATCTCAAATTATCGACATATTATCTTGATAAATCGAGATAACTATCTTGATTTATCGACATACTATCTTGATAAATTGAGATACAATCTAGATGTAAAGAACATGCATATTGAAAGGTTGGAATATTAAAGTAAAGTGTTTCTACATCTGCGGCTATTCTGTGAAAAGCTGAGTGATACACATATATTATTGTTTCTGATATCCAGGGGCCGTACTCATCAAAGATTTAGGCCGTGATTTAGCAAGATATTTAATTGTTTTGGCTTAAATATCTTCAAAAAAGGTCTAAGTCTTTTGTCTTAAATTATTTCGTATTCATCAAACATTTAAGCCCAAAAATGGACTTAAATATTGGCCTAACTTTAAGATCCACAAGAGGGGGGCTTAGCTCTTCAAATTTGGGCTTAAATGTGGTTGAAAGAAGATGTAGATTCTGGAGTGGAGAGATACATTCTCTCACAAGAATCCTGTCAGGATTAAACTGTCTCTCTTCAATATTGTATAGTGTCTATGGCCAAGTTGTTGTGATCTGCCCCCTTACTTCACTATATTTGTTTATTTCTATTGCAAATACCATTATACATTGGTTGTATTTCAGTCAATATATATGTCACATTAGGTGGCATGACAACTTCATTTATCAGATTTATAAAAAATAGAATAAGGAAAAGTTTTGAGATTATCCACAAATGAGGGTCTTTTTCCAATGAATAAATCCTGTATCAGGTTGGGATGAAGCTTTATATGAAATTAATATATTATAACCCTTTCTAGTCGATTTCCAACTCAAACTATATTTTAAGTAACCGTTAAACCTCCAAGGGCTCTATACATTATTCATTGTGACTGTAGAAATTAAATAAGGGAATATTGTGTGTCTAAAATCTTAAGACAGCCTCTCTTTGATTGAAAAAAGAAAAGAAACTGCATAGTGAATTTTAACCTAGCACATACTTTTTTTGGAATTAAATTGATGTTACCACTTTATTTGTAGGCACCGTGTAAGCACCTTAGCATTCTGGAAAATGGATATTGATGAGTTAAGTTCACAAGTATTTTCAGCTTGGATTACAGAACAAAGAAATACAGCATTGTTTAGCACATCTGCATGGACATGTAATAAGTGAAAGGAGTTTGAAAATAAAAATAAAAAAACTAGGATTATTCAGACGAAAACACATGACAGACTTGCTAGATGTGGCACTGTATATTGCAAGAGAATGTGAAGAACATTCACAGACACAAGGACACAAATGGATGCATGACAAATGTATTCAAAGAGGCTTTGTTGTAACTGAGGAGACTGTAAGGTTACTTCTCCATATTTTAGATCCTGAAGGTTTCAAACAGAGAAAACATCACCGATTAAAACGAAGAAAGTATGTCAACCCTGGCCCCAATGCCACCTGGCACATTGATGGTTATGATAAATTAGCTAGTTATGGCATTTACATACATGGTTGTGTTGATGGCTTTTCCAGGCGTATAATATGGTTACGTGCATATTACACCAATAAAGATAGCAAGGTTATATCTGGATATTTCATGGACTTTGTTGCAAAGTATAGCATTTGTCCTATGCGTATAAGAAGTGACAAAGGAACAGAAAATGTTCATATTGAGAAGTTACAGAAGTTCCTCCGAAGGAACCATGCAGATGAACATGCTGGAAATAGAAGCTATTTATATGGGACAAGTGTGAACAATCAAAGAATTGAATGGATGTGGGGTTTAGTCAGAAGACAGGGAATGCAATACTGGATTAATTTCTTCCAACGACTGGTAGATGAAGATGTGTTTAATGGAGAATATCTCGATGTCAACCTAGTTAGATTTTGCTTCATGGACATGGTACAGGTAATACAGACACTGTGTACCTTTAAGTACTGAATTTTACTTAACTGTATAAAATTTAGCATTACCATTAGAAATCATTCTCTTCCTAGTGTACAAAATTTCCTTTCCCCAAATCATCACTTTGAAGGCGGTTTATCTTGTAAATCTTATATTTTCCGAATTTTGTGCCTGAAACGTTTCCATTTTCTCTGTACAGCATTTTGCATCTCTCTCTCCATATAAGGCTTCCTATTACCTGCCAATACATTTTTTGCGAACTTATTACCACCCGAAAAACAAATGTTTTACGGAAGGTATTCATTTTGGGTGCATCTGTTTTTGCCTGTTTGTGTGCATAACTTCAAAACTGCTTAACGGATCGCATTCAAATTTTCACAAAAGATCCGTGGGTTGAATAGTTCAGAAGCTTTTGAAGATAGCCATCATTAGGCCATGTGTCAGCTGACTATTCAGCAAAAAATATACTTTCTTGAATAAAAACCCTTTATGCAATGCACACGCATTTTACACCTGTCAACCCCTCCACAAATGATATTGATTAATAACATGTCCGCAATATAATATCCAGGGCCCAGATCAATTGATTGTTGTGACTACACAGGCGTACAATCTAGGCATTAGAACGCATGATCAGTACACATTAGTTAACAAAGACAAACCCCTTTACAGAATGCAGCCAAATTTTCACAGGAGGTGCATTAGGGGAAGAGTGCATGCTTTCAATGATGGACATCATTGGGCACTCTGTCAGCCAACAAACTTTGCACTTCACACACTTTGGTCAGTTAATTTTGAGAATCTATATTTAGCATTATTTATAATTTTCATGCATGCTTGCATTACTGTTGTGAAAACATGAACTGCTGTCTGATTTAAATTTCAAAGGCAGTAAATGTATGTCTAAAGATTTAACAGTATTTCCTTTATTACGATGGAATAGGTTACACAGCAGAAGCCACAGTTACTATAATTCAAATACTTTTATTTCGTAATAGCCTTCTTTGAATGCAAAGCGGGAAGGCTACGACGATATATTTAACATACTTAAAAGGATATCAATACATAATACTTGGTCTTTCAATGTTAAAGGAAAAAGGCTGTTAAGCAACATTTGATTATATAAATCCCAAGGCCTCTATAGAAATATAAATGAATGTGTATCACTTTAACACTATATTGCAATGTCAAAAATGTGCAAAAATAACAAAGATGAAGTCCATAGATTGACACATGTATAAATTACTGATGCCTGTGTACATATATGTCACTGTGTAGATTCTCCCCAAGGGGAATCGTTGATTGCCCTAAAGCTCAATCTCCCCTGTGATATATAAGTATCCTGTAGGTGACATCTGTCAATTCTGTACATTTATAGTTTAAAGGCGTTTGGTCAAACTGTCATGATTTGGCCCAGGAAGTGTCCAGTATTATACAAGAGTAGCTAAATCATTCTGTGTTGGTCTTTTAAACACTCAGAAAGACTCTATGTCACTTTGGGCATAATGGCAGTTTGCTTAATAATCTGATGCATTTGAATAATATCTGGTTTGAAGTCCCGATGCTTATGGTCACCTGTATAAGTTATCAAAGGACTGAGTGGTACAAAACCAAAGGTACAGCCATTTTGCTTAATACAAGCCTGAAAGTCTGCACACCTAAACCTGTTGACCCAAATGTGATCTGGTATATTTTTCTTGTGGTCAAATGTACTATGAAGGTATTCATTTTTTAACTGAGAATCTAATAAAGTACTTATGTTATCAGTGTCAGTTAGTTGGTGGATATTCAGTTTATTATCACAACGAATTGAATATGCAAGATTTTGATTAGACTCCTGATTCAAAAGCCCAGTTTTGTTTTTATTCCCTTTGAAAGAAATTTTTCCTAAGTCATCAGTTTGATCTGTCTTGCCAGTAGACAAAGGCTGACCCTGAGATAATTCAACATGCATATTCGAATCAGAAACAATGGGAACCCTTTTTGTGCTACTAGTAACAGTGAGAGTAGCTGTAGTAGGTATGGTACCCTTTACATGCGACTTACTGAGACAGGATGGTGAATCATCATGTTGAGACACAGAATCATCCTCCCAGGGGATCTCCATAAGTGGGGCAAACTTGTTGAAGGTCAAAATACCTTGTTTACTAACAGTATTCATTGCGACTGGACCATTGGCCACACTGCCACAATCAGCCACTGATCTCTTGCTTTGAGTTTTATTTTCAGTATTAACATTGAAAAGACATTGAACATTGTCAATTCATTTGTGAAACTTCTTCAAACCCCCCTCAGACTTAGTGAAAGCTTTAGCCTGAGGATTCAAACCGTTTTTGACCTTATTGTTAGAAGTGGGGGGTACCCTGCACTGGTAAGGTTTTTTGCCCAAGGATACTGTATGCTTTGGATTTGAACCCTTAGACAAGGCTTGGGCATAGGACAGCCCAGGAACAATGTGTTGAAAGGCTTTAGTTTTATGAAACCATGAAATAGCTGTACTTTTAGGTACTTTTTGATAAAGGTGTCTCTGATTTCCTTGCAAATTTTTATTATAAAAAACTCTAGAAGAAACACAATTCACTGACTGGGCATGAGTACTAAGGCACATGCCCAAACCTACTCGTTTTTTGAATTTTTCTTGAGTTTATTTCTACAATCAATTTCTGGATGTGGGTAGGTTTTTCCTTGAGATGCAAAGCAGGCAGCACAGATATGTTTATATAAAGTACCCTTGGTCTCGTGTGATTTTTGTTGAACACAAGAACCTTGATTGAAGTACTGTCAAGACATGGATTTGGTGATTTAGTTAGCATTTTTCCTGGCATTATTGAAAGATTGAGCATTGTACTGACTTTGTGGAGTGTGTCTCTGGGCATTGGCTCTGGTAATACGATCAATTTTGTCGGTTTCTTGATAACTAACAACTTCCCCTTGCTCCATCCTACATAAGAGGACTGCATGACTGGCCTTTGCCGCATCCCAAGAAAAATCATTAGCATCATCTAGGAGAGAAATGAGAAAATCAAGCATGAATTTTTGATTTTCAGAATTTTGTTCTTCCTTCATGATGCGGCAAAAGCCAGCCATCCATTGTGTGACTGATAACTGATCATATGACACTCTTTCCTTTTGAGAACCAGATAGTACATATTCATGGGGTTATTTGATTCTATTTGGAACTATGACTTCCACTGGCCCACCCCTGAGTGATTTTTGTTTACAGTTAACTGATTTAACAGAATCAGCCAGGTCTTTCAGACGTTTCTCAACTTGAGTTTGTATGTAAATATCCTGAATAAGTTCTTGTAAATGTGGGATGGTAGTATTCTGAAGCACTGGATTTTGAGAAGCCAATGACTGACCAGTACACAGATTTGAACCCCAGTCTAGTACACTTGAATTAGCCGGCATTGCAATTGGATTTTCAACAGAAGTACTCTGTAACATTTGACTAGCAACCGGACCCAACTTTGGCATATTTTGAGGGAATTTTTCATGTGCCTGTGGCAGTGTGACCGAGATCTTATGTTTTTGCTTTTTGGAAGTACTCTTGATTTTCCCAGTGTCAGTAGTTTTTTTGCACTGGGTACTCTCGATTTTTGTCAACCGTTGGCCAATACTCTGTAACTGTGCCAGAATCTGTGCATTTATGGTGTCTTGTGACAAGCTAATACTAGTACTTTGCTTGTCAGAAAAATTGGAAACAACATTAGAAACATTTGGATTTTTAGTGTTATTTGTTTCATCATCCAACTGTACAAGATCACTACAATTTAGCTCAGAATCTGATGAATCAGAATCGGATACTTGCACTGAATTTTCCTGTTGCTTGACAAGCTGAGCCATAAACTGTGAATCATCCGACAACTGGAGCAGGCCAGGTAGGTGAGTCGGATCTGTCTTTGACGAACGCAAGTTGTACTGCTTAGGAACTTCTGCCATTCCAGTGAACAGACTAACTACCAGTACAGCAAAGTACAGCAATGTACAGTGTACAGATTCTATGTAACCATAAAAAATAAAACCCTAGACTAAAATTCAGACTTAATTTGTTTTTTCAATGTGACCCCTCGTGCTGCCAAAGTCAAAGTGGCAGAGGTTTCAGAGAACCAATCAGAGACCACAGAAGTAGTACACTGAAAAATACTAAACACTTATTTTTAGTCTGGCTCATAGAGGAATGAACTTCCCTGCACCCAAATGCAGGCACAAAACCTTTATATTGTACTAATATTTATAAATTCAGGTTTTCTTGAAGAATATCTCCAAAATCCACTAATGTTTAGTGCCAAAATAGATTTTTTTTCCTGCAAATATCATCATGACATAAAATATTTAGGTGAATTTTCACATATTGATATATGGTTATGACAGGTCATAATGATTAGTACTTTGAGTTAACATGTGTGGAACTTACATAACTTTTGTGAGAATTGTAAAATAATTTTGCTGTATTTTAATTTTGACAAGTTTACTTATTGATATGTGATTAGATGATTTTGATTACACTTTTCTACAAACATCCAATAAGAGAAACGAATATTTCAAAGAAATTATCAATGGCATACATTGTGAATATAGTTTTGCTATCTGAGGTGAAACACTGATTAATTATTAAATTTCCATGTAGGTGTCAGAGCTGATAAAAATCACAATGACACAAATCATAAACATTACTTATTTACCTCTAGGTGATGGTGTAAGACCTCTAATTTCCTCTCGGTCGTATGGGGGAGTAGTATCTGCAACAAATGACAGGTGTGATAACATGCATATAAAGGCAATGACTATCTAAGAAAGTCAATCCAAAAGAATAAAAGCGGATTTACATATGCTCTAGCAGTACCATTTCTAGATATTACTTGCTACAAAAAGTGAGTGTTCTGAAGTTTTCGGAGGAGTAAAAATTAGAAATATGAACCCAATAGAATATGAAAGAAAGGAAAGAACATCAAAGGGGAAACAGTAACCTGGTGTATTCACTGTCCCATATATATAAGCACACCTTTGCCTAACTGAAACCTAGTTGAAATCTTGTATTAAAAGTAAAAAAGGCAAAATACTATAATTTTAAATTTTGGATATACTTGGGAAATCATTACACATTTTGATGTACCAAAAAGATCTAAATTCTAATATTTCTGTCTAGGGTTCAATAAGAGAAAATGATACTTCAAATATATTACCAATTATATAAGTAGTGCATACACAGTAAATATCTTAGATGGGACATTGATTAAATGGTAAAGTCCATGTATCTATCATAGCTTTGATTATTGATAAAAGATCATAATCACACGAATGATAGACATCAGTGCTTTACCTCTCCGTGGGGGAGTATTCAGCCAATATTTATCGCTGAAACTTGAGGGACTAGTGTCTAAAACAAATGAAAAATATGACAAATTGTAGATACATGCTATAACTACATAGAAATGTCAACCTTAAAGAGTAAAAACTGCTTCACAGTTACTCTATCATTGTTATTGAAAGAAATTACTTTTGACAAATGTAAGATGGTTCTGAAGTTTTGGATGAGTCAAAAAAGAAATATCACCGCAAAAGAAAATTTCGGGTTTTATTTATTCAGGACAAGCAATTGAGAGAGATTCAGGAAAATTGTACATACTTGTAAGTCACAATTATGTATTGAAAGTCAACAGGGACCATAAGGGAACTACCAATGTTTCAACATTTGGTTTTGAATAGAATGGAATCAAACAAATGAGAGGCCGCAGGGAAGAACATTTTATGCTTTGATATAGCTATGAAATTATTGCACCTTTTTATTGTACTAATATTTATAAATTCAGGTTTTCTTGAAGAATATCTCCAAAATCCACTAATGTTTAGTGCCAAAATAGATTTTTTTCCTGCAAATATCATCATGACTTAAAATATTTATGTGAATTTTCACATATTGATATATGGTTATGACAGGTCATAATGATTAGTACTTTGAGTTAACATGTGTGGGACTTACATAACTTTTGTGAGAATTGTAAAATAATTTTGCTGTATTTTAATTTTGACAAGTTTACTTATTGATATGTGATTAGATGATTTTCATTACACTTTTCTACAAACATCCAATAAGAGAAATGAATATTTCAAAGAAATTATCAATGGCATACATTGTGAATATAGTTTTGCTATCTGAGGTGAAACACTGATTAATTATTAAATTTCCATGTAGGTGTCAGAGCTGATAAAAAATCACAATGACACAAATAATAAACATCACTTATTTACCTCTAGGTGATGGTGTAAGACCTCTAATCTCCTCTTGGTCATATGGGGGAGTAGTATCTGCAACAAATGACAGGTGTGATAAATTGCACATAAAGGCAATGACTATCTAAGAAAGTCAATCCAAAAGAATAAAAGCTGATTTACATATGCTCTAGCAGTACCATTTCTAGATATTACTTGCTACAAAAAGTGAGTGTTCTGAAGTTTTTGGAGGAGTAAAAATTAGAAATATGAACCCAATGGAATATTTGGAGCTTTTATTTATTCAAGGTAGGTAATTGACAGTGATGCAGGAAAGCTGTTCACAGTTGCTAGTTAAGATTCTGTAATGAAAAAACAGGAACCATTAAGAACTACAAACTTTTGGAACTTATGTAAGTCTACAGGGAAGAATATAAAGGGAGAGAGAGTCACCTTAGCTCATCATTATCACATTGATACAAGTGCACCTCTGTGTGACTAAAACCTATTCAATTTCTCACACAAAAAGTAAAACAGGCAAAATAATAATTTTTTGAAGCAATGATATACATTTGGGAAATCATTACACCTTTTAATGTAGTAAAAAATATGATTTTTTTTCAAGAATAGCTCTAAAATATACCATTCTGTCCATCAAATATGAAATTTGTTTGCTGTGAATGGTATCATAATTTTACATATTGATGTGGATTTGCATATATTTATATTATGGTTATGACGGGTCAAAATTATTAATACTTTCAGTCAGCAGGTGTGGACCTTGCATAATATTTGTTAGAATGGTAATATAACTTTGCTACATTTTACTTTTTGGGTTGGAATGGAATTCAAGAAATGAGAGACCACAGGAAAGAATATCAACAGAGAAAATGCAATGCTGTATCTTCATTGTTCCATCTATAGAAGTACACCTTATCATAACTAAAACCTATTTGAATTCTCGTACAAAATAAGAAAAAAATAGAAATTACTACAACTTTAAGGGTTTGATATAATTGGGAAATCATTGCAAATTTTAATGTACTGACAGATATGAATTCAAATATTCTCAAAGAATAGCTTTATTATCCACTATTTTTCCTTCCAAAATGGAATTTGTTTTCTGTAAATTTCATCATGACTTCACATATTAATGTTAATTGTCACATGTTCATATATAACTATGATCAGTCAAACTTATTAGTACTTTGAGTCACCAGGTATGAGCCTTACATAGTTTTTGTAAGAATTGAAATATAATTTTGCTACATTTTAGTTTTCGCAAGTCTATCTATTGGGATTAACGTCCGTTAACAGAAAGGAATATTTCAAAATCATTGTCAAAGATAGTTAATTCAGGTTTAATTTTCTAAGATGAGACTTTGATTAATTAGTAAAGTCCTGTGTATGTTTCAGAACTGATGTTGCTGATTAAAATCACCATAATACAAGTTGGAAACATTAGTTACTTATCTCTGGGTAGGGGAATATCAAAATCATAATGAACTTTATCTAATGGGGGAGTACTATCTACAAAAATTAAAAATCTTGATTTTTAATTGTAAACAAAGGCTATGATTATATTGAATGTCAACCCAAAAGAATAAATGCTGCTTTGTATGTACTCTATCAATACCATCAACAGAAGTTACTTTCAACTAAAGTGAGTTTTCTGAAATTTTGTATTAGTCAAAAATAAAAAAAACAAACTCAGCAGAATACTATGAGATTTTATTTCTTCAATGCAGGTAATTAAGAATGATTCAGAAAAACTGTGGATAGTTATTATTCAAGATTCTGTAGTGAAAACCACCACAAACCATAACGGAGCAACCAATTTTCCCATATTACTTTTGGGTTTGAATTAAATCTAAGAAAAGAGACGCCACAGGAAAGAACATCAAAGGGGAAACAGCAACCTGGTGTATTCACTGTCCCATATATATAAGCACACCTTTGCCTAACTGAAACCTAGTTGAAATCTTGTATTAAAAGTAAAAAAGGCAAAATACTATAATTTTAAATTTTGGATATACTTGGGAAATCATTACACATTTTGATGTACCAAAAAGATCTAAATTCTAATATTTCTGTCTAGGGTTCAATAAGAGAAAATGATACTTCAAATATATTACCAATTATATAAGTAGTGAATACACAATAAATATCTTAGGTGAGACATTGATTAAATAGTAAAGTCCATGTAGCTATCATAGCTTTGATTATTGATAAAAGATCATAATCACACGAATGATAGACATCAGTGCTTTACCTCTCCGTGGGGGAGTATTCAGCCAATATTTATCGCTGAAACTTGAGGGACTAGTGTCTAAAACAAATGAAAAATATGACAAATTGTAGATACATGGTATAACTACATAGAAATGTCAACCTTAAAGAGTAAAAACTGCTTCACTTTTACTCTATCATTGTTACTGAAAGAAATTACTTTTGACAAATGTAAGATGGTTCTGAAGTTTTTGATGAGTCAAAAAAGAAATATCACTGCAAAAGAAAATTTTGGGTTTTATTTAATCAGAACAAGCATTTGGGAGAGATTCAGGAAAGTTGTGCATACTTGTAAGTCACAATTCCATTTAAAACCCACCAGGGACCATAAAGGAAGGCCGCAGGGAAGAATATTTTATGCTTTGATATAGCTATGAAATTATTGCACCTTTTTATTGTACTAATATTTATAAATTCAGGTTTTCTTGAAGAATATCTCCAAAATCTACTAATGTTTGGTGCCGAAATAGATTTTTTTCCTGCAAATATCATCATGACTTAAAATATCTATGTGAATTTTCACATATTGATATATGGTTATGACAGGTCATAATGATTAGTACTTTGAGTTAACATGTGTGGGACTTACATAACTTTTGTGAGAATTGTAAAATAATTTTGCTGTATTTTAATTTTGACAAGTTTACTTATTGATATGTGATTAGATGAATTTGATTACACTTTTCTACAAACATCCAATAAGAGAAACGAATATTTCAAAGAAATTATCAATGGCATACATTGTGAATACAGTTTTGCTATCTGAGGTGAAACACTGATTAATTATTAAATTTCCATGTAGGTGTCAGAGCTGATAAAAAATCACAATGACACAAATCATAAACATTACTTATTTACCTCTAGGTGATGGTGTAAGACCTCTAATTTCCTCTTGGTCATATGGGGGAGTAGATTCTGCAACAAATGACAGGTGTGATAAATTGCACATAAAGGCAATGACTATCTAAGAAAGTCAATCCAAAAGAATAAAAGCTGATTTACATATGCTCTAGCAGTACCATTTCTAGATATTACTTGCTACAAAAAGTGAGTGTTCTGAATTTTTTGGAGGAGTAAAAATTAGAAATATGAACCCAATAGAATATTTTGAGCTTTTATTTATTCAATGTAAGTAATTGACAGTGATGCAGGAAAGCTGTTCACAGTTGCCAGTTAAGATTCTGTAATGAAAAAACAGGAACCATTAAGAACTACAAACTTTTGGAACTTATGTTAGTCTACAGGGAAGAATATAAAGGGAGAGAGAGTCACCTTAGCTCATCATTATCACATTGATACAAGTGCACCTCTGTGTGACTAAAACCTATTCAATTTCTCACACAAAAAGTAAAACAGGCAAAATAATAATTTTTTGAAGCAATGATATACATTTGGGAAATCATTACACCTTTTAATGTAGTAAAAAATATGATTTTTGTTTCAAGAATAGCTCTAAAATATACCATTCTGTCCATCAAATATGAAATTTGTTTGCTGTGAATGGTATCATAATTTTACATATTGATGTGGATTTTCATATATTTATATTATGGTTATGACGGGTCAAAATTATTAATACTTTCAGTCAACAGGTGTGGACCTCGCATAATATTTGTTAGAATGGTAATATAACTTTGCTACATTTTACTTTTTGGGTTGGAATTGAATCCAAGAAATGAGAGACCACAGGAAAGAATATCAACAGAGAAAACGCAATGCTGTATCTTCATTGTTCCATCTATAGAAGTACACCTTATCATAACTAAAACCTATTTGAATTCTCTTACAAAATAAAAAAAAATAGAAATTACTACAACTTTAAGGGTTTGATATAATTGGGAAATCATTGCAAATTTTAATGTACTGAAAGATATGAATTCAAATATTCTCAAAGAATAGTTTTATTATCCACTATTTTTCCTTCCAAAATGGAATTTGTTTTCTGTAAATTTCATCATGACTTCACATATTAATGTTAATTGTCACATGTTCATATATAACTATGATCAGTCAAACTTATTAGTACTTTGAGTCACCAGGTATGAGCCTTACATAGTTTTTTTGTAATTGAAATATAATTTTGCTACATTTTAGTTTTGGCAAGTCTATCTATTGGGATTAACGTCCGTTAACAGAAAGGAATATTTCAAAATCATTGTCAAAGATATAATAGTTAATTCAGGGTTAATATTCTAAGATGAGACTTTGATTAATTAGTAAAGTCCTGTGTATGTTTCAGAACTGATGTTGCTGATTAAAATCACCATAATACAAGTTGGAAACATTAGTTACTTATCTCTGGGTAGGGGAATATCAAAATCATAATGATCTTTATCTAATGGGGGAGTACTATCTACAAAAATTAAAAATCTTGATTTTTAATTGTAAACAAAGGCTATGATTATATTGAATGTCAACCCAAAAGAGTAAATGCTGCTTTGTATGTACTCTATCAATACCATCAACAGAAGTTACTTTCAACTAAAGTGAGTTTTCTGAAGTTTTTGATTAGTCAAAATGAAAAATTAAACTCAGCAGAATACTATGAGATTTTATTTCTTCATTGTAGGTAATTAAGAATGATTCAGAAAAGCTGTGCATAGTTGTTAGTCAAGATTCTGTAGTGAAAACCACCACAAACCATAACGGAGCAACCAATTTTCCCATATTACTTTTGGGTTTGAATTAAATCTAAGAAAAGAGATGCCACACGAAAGAACATCAAAGGGGAAACAGCAACCTGGTGTATTCACTGTCCCATATATATAAGCACACCTTTGCCTAACTGAAACCTAGTTGAAATCTTGTATTAAAAGTAAAAAAGGCAAAATACTATAATTTTAAATTTTGGATATACTTGGGAAATCATTACACATTTTGATGTACCAAAAAGATCTAAATTCTAATATTTCTGTCTAGGGTTCAATAAGAGAAAATGATACTTCAAATATATTACCAATTATATAAGTAGTGAATACACAATAAATATCTTAGGTGAGACATTGATTAAATAGTAAAGTCCATGTAGCTATCATAGCTTTGATTATTGATAAAAGATCATAATCACACGAATGATAGACATCAGTGCTTTACCTCTCCGTGGGGGAGTATTCAGCCAATATTTATCGCTGAAACTTGAGGGACTAGTGTCTAAAACAAATGAAAAATATGACAAATTGTAGATACATGGTATAACTACATAGAAATGTCAACCTTAAAGAGTAAAAACTGCTTCACTTTTACTCTATCATTGTTATTGAAAGAAATTACTTTTGACAAATGTAAAATGGTTCTGAAGTTTTTGATGAGTCAAAAAAGAAATATCACTGCAAAAGAAAATTTTGGGTTTTATTTATTCAGGACAAGCATTTGGGAGAGATTCAGGAAAGTTGTGCATACTTGTAAGTCACAATTCCATTTAAAACCCACCAGGGACCATAAAGGAAGGCCGCAGGGAAGAATATTTTATGCTTTGATATAGCTATGAAATTATTGCACCTTTTTATTGTACTAATATTTATAAATTCAGGTTTTCTTGAAGAATATCTCCAAAATCTACTAATGTTTGGTGCTGAAATAGATTTTTTTCCTGCAAATATCATCATGACTTAAAATATCTATGTGAATTTTCACATATTGATATATGGTTATGACAGGTCATAATGATTAGTACTTTGAGTTAACATGTGTGGGACTTACATAACTTTTGTGAGAATTGTAAAATAATTTTGCTGTATTTTAATTTTGACAAGTTTACTTATTGATATGTGATTAGATGAATTTGATTACACTTTTCTACAAACATCCAATAAGAGAAACGAATATTTCAAAGAAATTATCAATGGCATACATTGTGAATACAGTTTTGCTATCTGAGGTGAAACACTGATTAATTATTAAATTTCCATGTAGGTGTCAGAGCTGATAAAAAATCACAATGACACAAATCATAAACATTACTTATTTACCTCTAGGTGATGGTGTAAGACCTCTAATTTCCTCTTGGTCATATGGGGGAGTAGATTCTGCAACAAATGACAGGTGTGATAAATTGCACATAAAGGCAATGACTATCTAAGAAAGTCAATCCAAAAGAATAAAAGCTGATTTACATATGCTCTAGCAGTACCATTTCTAGATATTACTTGCTACAAAAAGTGAGTGTTCTGAATTTTTTGGAGGAGTAAAAATTAGAAATATGAACCCAATAGAATATTTTGAGCTTTTATTTATTCAAGGTAAGTAATTGACAGTGATGCAGGAAAGCTGTTCACAGTTGCCAGTTAAGATTCTGTAATGAAAAAACAGGAACCATTAAGAACTACAAACTTTTGGAACTTATGTTAGTCTACAGGGAAGAATATAAAGGGAGAGAGAGTCACCTTAGCTCATCATTATCACATTGATACAAGTGCACCTCTATGTGACTAAAACCTATTCAATTTCTCACACAAAAAGTAAAACAGGCAAAATAATAATTTTTTGAAGCAATGATATACATTTGGGAAATCATTACACCTTTTAATGTAGTAAAAAATATGATTTTTTGTTTCAAGAATAGCTCTAAAATATACCATTCTGTCCATCAAATATGAAATTTGTTTGCTGTGAATGGTATAATTTTACATATTGATGTGGATTTTCATATATTTATATTATGGTTATGACGGGTCAAAATTATTAATACTTTCAGTCAACAGGTGTGGAGCTCGCATAATATTTGTTAGAATGGTAATATAACTTTGCTACATTTTACTTTTTGGGTTGGAATTGAATTCAAGAAATGAGAGACCACAGGAAAGAATATCAACAGAGAAAACGCAATGCTGTATCTTCATTGTTCCATCTATAGAAGTACACCTTATCATAACTAAAACCTATTTGAATTCTCTTACAAAATAAAAAAAAATAGAAATTACTACAACTTTAAGGGTTTGATATAATTGGGAAATCATTGCAAATTTTAATGTACTGAAAGATATGAATTCAAATATTCTCAAAGAATAGCTTTATTATCCACTATTTTTCCTTCCAAAATGGAATTTGTTTTCTGTAAATTTCATCATGACTTCACATATTAATGTTAATTGTCACATGTTCATATATAACTATGATCTGTCAAACTTATTAGTACTTTGAGTCACCAGGTATGAGCCTTACATAGTTTTTTTGTAATTGAAATATAATTTTGCTACATTTTAGTTTTGGCAAGTCTATCTATTGGGATTAACGTCCATTAACAGAAAGGAATATTTCACAATCATTGTCAAAGATATAATAGTTAATTCAGGGTTAATATTCTAAGATGAGACTTTGATTAATTAGTAAAGTCCTGTGTATGTTTCAGAACTGATGTTGCTGATTAAAATCACCATAATACAAGTTGGAAACATTAGTTACTTATCTCTGGGTAGGGGAATATCAAAATCATAATGATCTTTATCTAATGGGGGAGTACTATCTACAAAAATTAAAAATCTTGATTTTTAATTGTAAACAAAGGCTATGATTATATTGAATGTCAACCCAAAAGAGTAAATGCTGCTTTGTATGTACTCTATCAATACCATCAACAGAAGTTACTTTCAACTAAAGTGAGTTTTCTGAAATTTTGGATTAGTCAAAAATAAAAAAACAAACTCAACAGAATACTATGAGATTTTATTTCTTCAATGCAGGTAATTAAGAATGATTCAGAAAAGCTGTGCATAGTTGTTAGTCAAGATTCTGTAGTGAAAACCACCACAAACCATAAAGGAGCAACCAATTTTCCCATATTACTTTTGGGTTTGAATTAAATCTAAGAAAAGAGACGCCACAGGAAAGAACATCAAAGGGGAAACAGCAACCTGGTGTATTCACTGTCCCATATATATAAGCACACCTTTGCCTAACTGAAACCTAGTTGAAATCTTGTATTAAAAGTAAAAAAGGCAAAATACTCTAATTTTAAATTTTGGATATACTTGGGAAATCATTACACATTTTGATGTACCAAAAAGATCTAAATTCTAATATTTCTGTCTAGGGTTCAATAAGAGAAAATGATACTTCAAATATATTACCAATTATATAAGTAGTGAATACACAATAAATATCTTAGGTGAGACATTGATTAAATAGTAAAGTCCATGTAGCTATCATAGCTTTGATTATTGATAAAAGATCATAATCACACGAATGATAGACATCAGTGCTTTACCTCTCCGTGGGGGAGTATTCAGCCAATATTTATCGCTGAAACTTGAGGGACTAGTGTCTAAAACAAATGAAAAATATGACAAATTGTAGATACATGGTATAACTACATAGAAATGTCAACCTTAAAGAGTAAAAACTGCTTCACAGTTACTCTATCATTGTTATTGAAAGAAATTACTTTTGACAAATGTAAAATGGTTCTGAAGTTTTTGATGAGTCAAAAAAGAAATATCACTGCAAAAGAAAATTTTGGGTTTTATTTATTCAGGACAAGCATTTGGGAGAGTTTCAGGAAAGTTGTGCATACTTGTAAGTCACAATTCCATTTAAAACCCACCAGGGACCATAAAGGAAGGCCGCAGGGAAGAATATTTTATGCTTTGATATAGCTATGAAATTATTGCACCTTTTTATTGTACTAATATTTATAAATTCAGGTTTTCTTGAAGAATATCTCCAAAATCCACTAATGTTTAGTGCCAAAATAGATTTTTTTCCTGCAAATATCATCATGACTTAAAATATCTATGTGAATTTTCACATATTGATATATGGTTATGACAGGTCATAATGATTAGTACTTTGAGTTAACATGTGTGGGACTTACATAACTTTTGTGAGAATTGTAAAATAATTTTGCTGTATTTTAATTTTGACAAGTTTACTTATTGATATGTGATTAGATGAATTTGATTACACTTTTCTACAAACATCCAATAAGAGAAACGAATATTTCAAAGAAATTATCAATGACATACATTGTGAATACAGTTTTGCTATCTGAGGTGAAACACTGATTAATTATTAAATTTCCATGTAGGTGTCAGAGCTGATAAAAAATCACAATGACACAAATCATAAACATTACTTATTTACCTCTAGGTGATGGTGTAAGACCTCTAATTTCCTCTTGGTCATATGGGGGAGTAGATTCTGCAACAAATGACAGGTGTGATAAATTGCACATAAAGGCAATGACTATCTAAGAAAGTCAATCCAAAAGAATAAAAGCTGGTTTACATATGCTCTAGCAGTACCATTTCTAGATATTACTTGCTACAAAAAGTGAGTGTTCTGAATTTTTTGGAGGAGTAAAAATTAGAAATATGAACCCAATAGAATATTTTGAGATTTTATTTATTCAAGGTAAGTAATTCACAGTGATGCAGGAAAGCTGTTCACAGTTGCCAGTTAAGATTCTGTAATGAAAAAACAGGAACCATTAAGAACTACAAACTTTTGGAACTTATGTTAGTCTACAGGGAAGAATATAAAGGGAGAGAGAGTCACCTTAGCTCATCATTATCACATTGATACAAGTGC
This sequence comes from Sabellastarte sp. h YS-2021, assembly GCA_964017235.1. Classification (NCBI taxonomy): domain Eukaryota; kingdom Metazoa; phylum Annelida; class Polychaeta; order Sabellida; family Sabellidae; genus Sabellastarte; species Sabellastarte sp. h YS-2021. Next base: position 138,099,555 of record OZ024931.1, on the reverse strand, counting down.
ACCTCTGTGTGACTAAAACCTATTCAATTTCTCACACAAAAAGTAAAACAGGCAAAATAATAATTTTTTGAAGCAATGATATACATTTGGGAAATCAAGACACCTTTTAATGTAGTAAAAAATATGATTTTTGTTTCAAGAATAGCTCTAAAATATACCATTCTGTCCATCAAATATGAAATTTGTTTACTGTCAATGGTATCATAATTTTACATATTGATGTGGATTTTCATATATTTATATTATGGTTATGACGGGTCAAAATTATTAATACTTTCAGTCAACAGGTGTGGACCTCGCATAATATTTGTTAGAATGGTAATATAACTTTGCTACATTTTACTTTTTGGGTTGGAATTGAATCCAAGAAATGAGAGACCACAGGAAAGAATATCAACAGAGAAAACGCAATGCTGTATCTTCATTGTTCCATCTATAGAAGTACACCTTATCATAACTAAAACCTATTTGAATTCTCTTACAAAATAAAAAAAAAATAGAAATTACTACAACTTTAAGGGTTTGATATAATTGGGAAATCATTGCAAATTTTAATGTACTGAAAGATATGAATTCAAATATTCTCAAAGAATAGTTTTATTATCCACTATTTTTCCTTCCAAAATGGAATTTGTTTTCTGTAAATTTCATCATGACTTCACATATTAATGTTAATTGTCACATGTTCATATATAACTATGATCAGTCAAACTTATTAGTACTTTGAGTCACCAGGTATGAGCCTTACATAGTTTTTTTGTAATTGAAATATAATTTTGCTACATTTTAGTTTTGGCAAGTCTATCTATTGGGATTAACGTCCGTTAACAGAAAGGAATATTTCAAAATCATTGTCACAGATATAATAGTTAATTCAGGGTTAATATTCTAAGATGAGACTTTGATTAATTAGTAAAGTCCTGTGTATGTTTCAGAACTGATGTTGCTGATTAAAATCACCATAATACAAGTTGGAAACATTAGTTACTTATCTCTGGGTAGGGGAATATCAAAATCATAATGATCTTTATCTAATGGGGGAGTACTATCTACAAAAATTAAAAATCTTGATTTTTAATTGTAAACAAAGGCTATGATTATATTGAATGTCAACCCAAAAGAGTAAATGCTGCTTTGTATGTACTCTATCAATACCATCAACAGAAGTTACTTTCAACTAAAGTGAGTTTTCTGAAGTTTTTGATTAGTCAAAATGAAAAATTAAACTCAGCAGAATACTATGAGATTTTATTTCTTCATTGTAGGTAATTAAGAATGATTCAGAAAAGCTGTGCATAGTTGTTAGTCAAGATTCTGTAGTGAAAACCACCACAAACCATAACGGAGCAACCAATTTTCCCATATTACTTTTGGGTTTGAATTAAATCTAAGAAAAGAGACGCCACAGGAAAGAACATCAAAGGGGAAACAGCAACCTGGTGTATTCACTGTCCCATATATATAAGCACACCTTTGCCTAACTGAAACCTAGTTGAAATCTTGTATTAAAAGTAAAAAAGGCAAAATACTATAATTTTAAATTTTGGATATACTTGGGAAATCATTACACATTTTGATGTACCAAAAAGATCTAAATTCTAATATTTCTGTCTAGGGTTCAATAAGAGAAAATGATACTTCAAATATATTACCAATTATATAAGTAGTGAATACACAATAAATATCTTAGGTGAGACATTGATTAAATAGTAAAGTCCATGTAGCTATCATAGCTTTGATTATTGATAAAAGATCATAATCACACGAATGATAGACATCAGTGCTTTACCTCTCCGTGGGGGAGTATTCAGCCAATATTTATCACTGAAACTTGAGGGACTAGTGTCTAAAACAAATGAAAAATATGACAAATTGTAGATACATGGTATAACTACATAGAAATGTCAACCTTAAAGAGTAAAAACTGCTTCACAGTTACTCTATCATTGTTATTGAAAGAAATTACTTTTGACAAATGTAAAATGGTTCTGAAGTTTTTGATGAGTCAAAAAAGAAATATCAATGCAAAAGAAAATTTTGGGTTTTATTTATTCAGGACAAGCATTTGGGAGAGATTCAGGAAAGTTGTGCATACTTGTAAGTCACAATTCCATTTAAAACCCACCAGGGACCATAAAGGAAGGCCGCAGGGAAGAATATTTTATGCTTTGATATAGCTATGAAATTATTGCACCTTTTTATTGTACTAATATTTATAAATTCAGGTTTTCTTGAAGAATATCTCCAAAATCCACTAATGTTAAGTGCCAAAATAGATTTTTTTTCCTGCAAATATCATCATGACTTAAAATATTTATGTGAATTTTCACATATTGACATATGCTTATGACAGGTCATAATGATTAGTACTTTGAGTTAACATGTGTGGGACTTACATAACTTTTGTGAGAATTGTAAAATAATTTTGCTGTATTTTAATTTTGACAAGTTTACTTATTGATATGTGATTAGATGATTTTGATTACACTTTTCTACAAACATCCAATAAGAGAAACGAATATTTCAAAGAAATTATCAATGACATACATTGTGAATACAGTTTTGCTATCTGAGGTGAAACACTGATTAATTATTAAATTTCCATGTAGGTGTCAGAGCTGATAAAAAATCACAATGACACAAATCATAAACATTACTTATTTACCTCTAGGTGATGGTGTAAGACCTCTAATTTCCTCTTGGTCATATGGGGGAGTAGATTCTGCAACAAATGACAGGTGTGATAAATTGCACATAAAGGCAATGACTATCTAAGAAAGTCAATCCAAAAGAATAAAAGCTGATTTACATATGCTCTAGCAGTACCATTTCTAGATATTACTTGCTACAAAAAGTGAGTGTTCTGAATTTTTTGGAGGAGTAAAAATTAGAAATATGAACCCAATAGAATATTTTGAGCTTTTATTTATTCAAGGTAAGTAATTGACAGTGATGCAGGAAAGCTGTTCACAGTTGCCAGTTAAGATTCTGTAATGAAAAAACAGGAACCATTAAGAACTACAAACTTTTGGAACTTATGTTAGTCTACAGGGAAGAATATAAAGGGAGAGAGAGTCACCTTAGCTCATCATTATCACATTGATACAAGTGCACCTCTGTGTGACTAAAACCTATTCAATTTCTCACACAAAAAGTAAAACAGGCAAAATAATAATTTTTTGAAGCAATGATATACATTTGGGAAATCATTACACCTTTTAATGTAGTAAAAAATATGATTTTTTTTTCAAGAATAGCTCTAAAATATAGCATTCTGTCCATCAAATATGAAATTTGTTTGCTGTGAATGGTATCATAATTTTACATATTGATGTGGATTTTCATATATTTATATTATGGTTATGACGGGTCAAAATTATTAATACTTTCAGTCAACAGGTGTGGACCTCGCATAATATTTGTTAGAATGGTAATATAACTTTGCTACATTTTACTTTTTGGGTTGGAATTGAATTCAAGAAATGAGAGACCACAGGAAAGAATATCAACAGAGAAAACGCAATGCTGTATCTTCATTGTTCCATCTATAGAAGTACACCTTATCATAACTAAAACCTATTTGAATTCTCTTACAAAATAAAAAAAAATAGAAATTACTACAACTTTAAGGGTTTGATATAATTGGGAAATCATTGCAAATTTTAATGTATTGAAAGATATGAATTCAAATATTCTCAAAGAATAGCTTTATTATCCACTATTTTTCCTTCCAAAATGGAATTTGTTTTCTGTAAATTTCATCATGACTTCACATATTAATGTTAATTGTCACATGTTCATATATAACTATGATCAGTCAAACTTATTAGTACTTTGAGTCACCAGGTATGAGCCTTACATAGTTTTTTTGTAATTGAAATATAATTTTGCTACATTTTAGTTTTGGCAAGTCTATCTATTGGGATTAACGTCCATTAACAGAAAGGAATATTTCACAATCATTGTCAAAGATATAATAGTTAATTCAGGGTTAATATTCTAAGATGAGACTTTGATTAATTAGTAAAGTCCTGTGTATGTTTCAGAACTGATGTTGCTGATTAAAATCACCATAATACAAGTTGGAAACATTAGTTACTTATCTCTGGGTAGGGGAATATCAAAATCATAATGATCTTTATCTAATGGGGGAGTACTATCTACAAAAATTAAAAATCTTGATTTTTAATTGTAAACAAAGGCTATGATTATATTGAATGTCAACCCAAAAGAGTAAATGCTGCTTTGTATGTACTCTATCAATACCATCAACAGAAGTTACTTTCAACTAAAGTGAGTTTTCTGAAATTTTGGATTAGTCAAAAATAAAAAAACAAACTCAACAGAATACTATGAGATTTTATTTCTTCAATGCAGGTAATTAAGAATGATTCAGAAAAGCTGTGCATAGTTGTTAGTCAAGATTCTGTAGTGAAAACCACCACAAACCAATTTTCCCATATTACTTTTGGGTTTGAATTAAATCTAAGAAAAGAGACGCCACAGGAAAGAACATCAAAGGGGAAACAGCAACCTGGTGTATTCACTGTCCCATATATATAAGCACACCTTTGCCTAACTGAAACCTAGTTGAAATCTTGTATTAAAAGTAAAAAAGGCAAAATCTATAATTTTAAATTTTGGATATATCTCTGGGTAGGGGAATATCAAAATCATAATGATCTTTATCTAATGGGGGAGTACTATCTACAAAAATTAAAAATCTTGATTTTTAATTGTAAACAAAGGCTATGATTATATTGAATGTCAACCCAAAAGAGTAAATGCTGCTTTGTATGTACTCTATCAATACCATCAACAGAAGTTACTTTCAACTAAAGTGAGTTTTCTGAAATTTCGGATTAGTCAAAAATAAAAAAACAAACTCAACAGAATACTATGAGATTTTATTTCTTCAATGCAGGTAATTAAGAATGATTCAGAAAAGCTGTGCATAGTTCTTAGTCAAGATTCTGTAGTGAAAACCACCACAAACCAATTTTCCCATATTACTTTTGGGTTTGAATTAAATCTAAGAAAAGAGACGCCACAGGAAAGAACATCAAAGGGGAAACAGCAACCTGGTGTATTCACTGTCCCATATATATAAGCACACCTTTGCCTAACTGAAACCTAGTTGAAATCTTGTATTAAAAGTAAAAAAGGCAAAATCTATAATTTTAAATTTGGGATATACTTGGGAAATCATTACACATTTTGATGTACCAAAAAGATCTAAATTCTAATATTTCTGTCTAGGGTTCAATAAGAGAAAATGATACTTCAAATATATTACCAATTATATAAGTAGTGAATACACAATAAATATCTTAGGTGAGACATTGATTAAATAGTAAAGTCCATGTAGCTATCATAGCTTTGATTATTGATAAAAGATCATAATCACACGAATGATAGACATCAGTGCTTTACCTCTCCGTGGGGGAGTATTCAGCCAATATTTATCGCTGAAACTTGAGGGACTAGTGTCTAAAACAAATGAAAAATATGACAAATTGTAGATACATGGTATAGCTACATAGAAATGTCAACCTTAAAGAGTAAAAACTGCTTCACAGTTACTCTATCATTGTTATTGAAAGAAATTACTTTTGACAAATGTAAAATGGTTCTGAAGTTTTTGATGAGTCAAAAAAGAAATATCACTGCAAAAGAAAATTTTGGGTTTTATTTATTCAGGACAAGCATTTGGGAGAGATTCAGGAAAGTTGTGCATACTTGTAAGTCACAATTCCATTTAAAACCCACCAGGGACCATAAAGGAAGGCCGCAGGGAAGAATATTTTATGCTTTGATATAGCTATGAAATTATTGTACCTTTTTATTGTACTAATATTTATAAATTCAGGTTTTCTTGAAGAATATCTCCAAAATCCACTAATGTTTAGTGCCAAAATAGATTTTTTTCCTGCAAATATCATCATGACTTAAAATATCTATGTGAATTTTCACATATTGATATATGGTTATGACAGGTCATAATGATTAGTACTTTGAGTTAACATGTGTTGGACTTACATAACTTTTGTGAGAATTGTAAAATAATTTTGCTGTATTTTAATTTTGACAAGTTTACTTATTGATATGTGATTAGATGAATTTGATTACACTTTTCTACAAACATCCAATAAGAGAAACGAATATTTCAAAGAAATTATCAATGGCATACATTGTGAATATAGTTTTGCTATCTGAGGTGAAACACTGATTAATTATTAAATTTCCATGTAGGTGTCAGAGCTGATAAAAAATCACAATGACACAAATCATAAACATTACTTATTTACCTCTAGGTGATGGTGTAAGACCTCTAATCTCCTCTTGGTCATATGGGGGAGTAGTATCTGCAACAAATGACAGGTGTGATAAATTGCACATAAAGGCAATGACTATCTAAGAAAGTCAATCCAAAAGAATAAAAGCTGATTTACATATGCTCTAGCAGTACCATTTCTAGATATTACTTGCTACAAAAAGTGAGTGTTCTGAATTTTTTGGAGGAGTAAAAATTAGAAATATGAACCCAATAGAATATTTTGAGATTTTATTTATTCAAGGTAAGTAATTGACAGTGATGCAGGAAAGCTGTTCACAGTTGCCAGTTAAGATTCTGTAATGAAAAAACAGGAACCATTAAGAACTACAAACTTTTGGAACTTATGTTAGTCTACAGGGAAGAATATAAAGGGAGAGAGAGTCACCTTAGCTCATCATTATCACATTGATACAAGTGCACCTCTGTGTGACTAAAACCTATTCAATTTCTCACACAAAAAGTAAAACAGGCAAAATAATAATTTTTTGAAGCAATGATATACATTTGGGAAATCATTACACCTTTTAATGTAGTAAAAAATATGATTTTTTGTTTCAAGAATAGCTCTAAAATATACCATTCTGTCCATCAAATATGAAATTTGTTTGCTGTGAATGGTATAATTTTACATATTGATGTGGATTTTCATATATTTATATTATGGTTATGACGGGTCAAAATTATTAATACTTTCAGTCAACAGGTGTGGACCTCGCATAATATTTGTTAGAATGGTAATATAACTTTGCTACATTTTACTTTTTGGGTTGGAATTGAATTCAAGAAATGAGAGACCACAGGAAAGAATATCAACAGAGAAAACGCAATGCTGTATCTTCATTGTTCCATCTATAGAAGTACACCTTATCATAACTAAAACCTATTTGAATTCTCTTACAAAATAAAAAAATAGAAATTACTACAACTTTAAGGGTTTGATATAATTGGGAAATCATTGCAAAATTTTAATGTACTGAAAGATATGAATTCAAATATTCTCAAAGAATTAGTACTTTGAGTCACCAGGTATGAGCCTTACATAGTTTTTGTAAGAATTGAAATATAATTTTGCTACATTTTAGTTTTGGCAAGTCTATCTATTGGGATTAACGTCCGTTAACAGACAGGAATATTTCAAAATCATTGTCAAAGATATAATAGATAATTCAGGGTTAATATTCTAAGATGAGACTTTGATTAATTAGTAAAGTCCTGTGTATGTTTCAGAACTGATGTTGCTGATTAAAATCACCATAATACAAGTTGGAAACATTAGTTACTTATCTCTGGGTAGGGGAATATCAAAATCATAATGATCTTTATCTAATGGGGGAGTACTATCTACAAAAATTAAAAATCTTGATTTTTAATTGTAAACAAAGGCTATGATTACATTGAATGTCAACCCAAAAGAGTAAATGTTGTTTTGTATGTACTCTATCAATACCATCAACAGAAGTTACTTTCAACTAAAGTGAGTTTTCTGAAGTTTTTGATTAGTCAAAATGAAAAATTAAACTCAGCAGAATACTATGAGATTTTATTTCTTCATTGTAGATAATTAAGAATGATTCAGAAAAGCTGTGCATAGTTGTTAGTCAAGATTCTGTAGTGAAAACAACCACAAACCATAACGGAGCAACCAATTTTCCCATATTACTTTTGGGTTTGAATTAAATCTAAGAAAAGAGACACCACAGGAAAGAACATCAAAGGGGAAACAGCAACCTGGTGTATTCACTGTCCCATATATATAAACACACCTTTGCCTAACTGAAACCTAGTTGAAATCTTGTATTAAAAGTAAAAAAGGCAAAATCTATAATTTTAAATTTTGGATATACTTGGGAAATCATTACACATTTTGATGTACCAAAAAGATCTAAATTCTAATATTTCTGTCTAGGGTTCAATAAGAGAAAATGATACTTCAAATATATTACCAATTATATAAGTAGTGAATACACAATAAATATCTTAGGTGAGACATTGATTAAATAGTAAAGTCCATGTAGCTATCATAGCTTTGATTATTGATAAAAGATCATAATCACACGAATGATAGACATCAGTGCTTTACCTCTCCGTGGGGGAGTATTCAGCCAATATTTATCACTGAAACTTGAGGGACTAGTGTCTAAAACAAATGAAAAATATGACAAATTGTAGATACATGGTATAACTACATAGAAATGTCAACCTTAAAGAGTAAAAACTGCTTCACAGTTACTCTATCATTGTTATTGAAAGAAATTACTTTTGACAAATGTAAAATGGTTCTGAAGTTTTTGATGAGTCAAAAAAGAAATATCACTGCAAAAGAAAATTTTGGGTTTTATTTATTCAGGACAAGCATGTGGGAGAGATTCAGGAAAGTTGTGCATACTTGTAAGTCACAATTCCATTTAAAACCCACCAGGGACCATAAAGGAAGGCCGCAGGGAAGAATATTTTATGCTTTGATATAGCTATGAAATTATTGCACCTTTTTATTGTACTAATATTTATAAATTCAGGTTTTCTTGAAGAATATCTCCAAAATCCACTAATGTTTGGTGCCGAAATAGATTTTTTTCCTGCAAATATCATCATGACTTAAAATATCTAAGTGAATTTTCACATATTGATATATGGTTATGACAGGTCATAATGATTAGTACTTTGAGTTAACATGTGTGGGACTTACATAACTTTTGTGAGAATTGTAAAATAATTTTGCTGTATTTTAATTTTGACAAGTTTACTTATTGATATGTGATTAGATGAATTTGATTACACTTTTCTACAAACATCCAATAAGAGAAACGAATATTTCAAAGAAATTATCAATGGCATACATTGTGAATATAGTTTTGCTATCTGAGGTGAAACACTGATTAATTATTAAATTTCCATGTAGGTGTCAGAGCTGATAAAAAATCACAATGACACAAATCATAAACATTACTTATTTACCTCTAGGTGATGGTGTAAGACCTCTAATCTCCTCTTGGTCATATGGGGGAGTAGTATCTGCAACAAATGACAGGTGTGATAAATTGCACATAAAGGCAATGACTATCTAAGAAAGTCAATCCAAAAGAATAAAAGCTGATTTACATATGCTCTAGCAGTACCATTTCTAGATATTACTTGCTACAAAAAGTGAGTGTTCTGAATTTTTTGGAGGAGTAAAAATTAGAAATATGAACCCAATAGAATATTTTGAGATTTTATTTATTCAAGGTAAGTAATTGACAGTGATGCAGGAAAGCTGTTCACAGTTGCCAGTTAAGATTCTGTAATGAAAAAACAGGAACCATTAAGAACTACAAACTTTTGGAACTTATGTTAGTCTACAGGGAAGAATATAAAGGGAGAGAGAGTCACCTTAGCTCATCATTATCACATTGATACAAGTGCACCTCTGTGTGACTAAAACCTATTCAATTTCTCACACAAAAAGTAAAACAGGCAAAATAATAATTTTTTGAAGCAATGATATACATTTGGGAAATCATTACACCTTTTAATGTAGTAAAAAATATGATTTTTTGTTTCAAGAATAGCTCTAAAATATACCATTCTGTCCATCAAATATGAAATTTGTTTGCTGTGAATGGTATAATTTTACATATTGATGTGGATTTTCATATATTTATATTATGGTTATGACGGGTCAAAATTATTAATACTTTCAGTCAACAGGTGTGGACCTCGCATAATATTTGTTAGAATGGTAATATAACTTTGCTACATTTTACTTTTTGGGTTGGAATTGAATTCAAGAAATGAGAGACCACAGGAAAGAATATCAACAGAGAAAACGCAATGCTGTATCTTCATTGTTCCATCTATAGAAGTACACCTTATCATAACTAAAACCTATTTGAATTCTCTTACAAAATAAAAAAAATAGAAATTACTACAACTTTAAGGGTTTGACATAATTGGGAAATCATTGCAAAATTTTAATGTACTGAAAGATATGAATTCAAATATTCTCAAAGAATTAGTACTTTGAGTCACCAGGTATGAGCCTTACATAGTTTTTGTAAGAATTGAAATATAATTTTGCTACATTTTAGTTTTGGCAAGTCTATCTATTGGGATTAACGTCCGTTAACAGACAGGAATATTTCAAAATCATTGTCAAAGATATAATAGATAATTCAGGGTTAATATTCTAAGATGAGACTTTGATTAATTAGTAAAGTCCTGTGTATGTTTCAGAACTGATGTTGCTGATTAAAATCACCATAATACAAGTTGGAAACATTAGTTACTTATCTCTGGGTAGGGGAATATCAAAATCATAATGATCTTTATCTAATGGGGGAGTACTATCTACAAAAATTAAAAATCTTGATTTTTAATTGTAAACAAAGGCTATGATTACATTGAATGTCAACCCAAAAGAGTAAATGTTGCTTTGTATGTACTCTATCAATACCATCAACAGAAGTTACTTTCAACTAAAGTGAGTTTTCTGAAGTTTTTGATTAGTCAAAATGAAAAATTAAACTCAGCAGAATACTATGAGATTTTATTTCTTCATTGTAGATAATTAAGAATGATTCAGAAAAGCTGTGCATAGTTGTTAGTCAAGATTCTGTAGTGAAAACAACCACAAACCATAACGGAGCAACCAATTTTCCCATATTACTTTTGGGTTTGAATTAAATCTAAGAAAAGAGACACCACAGGAAAGAACATCAAAGGGGAAACAGCAACCTGGTGTATTCACTGTCCCATATATATAAACACACCTTTGCCTAACTGAAACCTAGTTGAAATCTTGTATTAAAAGTAAAAAAGGCAAAATCTATAATTTTAAATTTTGGATATACTTGGGAAATCATTACACATTTTGATGTACCAAAAAGATCTAAATTCTAATATTTCTGTCTAGGGTTCAATAAGAGAAAATGATACTTCAAATATATTACCAATTATATAAGTAGTGAATACACAATAAATATCTTAGGTGAGACATTGATTAAATAGTAAAGTCCATGTAGCTATCATAGCTTTGATTATTGATAAAAGATCATAATCACACGAATGATAGACATCAGTGCTTTACCTCTCCGTGGGGGAGTATTCAGCCAATATTTATCACTGAAACTTGAGGGACTAGTGTCTAAAACAAATGAAAAATATGACAAATTGTAGATACATGGTATAACTACATAGAAATGTCAACCTTAAAGAGTAAAAACTGCTTCACAGTTACTCTATCATTGTTATTGAAAGAAATTACTTTTGACAAATGTAAAATGGTTCTGAAGTTTTTGATGAGTCAAAAAAGAAATATCACTGCAAAAGAAAATTTTGGGTTTTATTTATTCAGGACAAGCATGTGGGAGAGATTCAGGAAAGTTGTGCATACTTGTAAGTCACAATTCCATTTAAAACCCACCAGGGACCATAAAGGAAGGCCGCAGGGAAGAATATTTTATGCTTTGATATAGCTATGAAATTATTGCACCTTTTTATTGTACTAATATTTATAAATTCAGGTTTTCTTGAAGAATATCTCCAAAATCCACTAATGTTTGGTGCCGAAATAGATTTTTTTCCTGCAAATATCATCATGACTTAAAATATCTAAGTGAATTTTCACATATTGATATATGGTTATGACAGGTCATAATGATTAGTACTTTGAGTTAACATGTGTGGGACTTACATAACTTTTGTGAGAATTGTAAAATAATTTTGCTGTATTTTAATTTTGACAAGTTTACTTATTGATATGTGATTAGATGAATTTGATTACACTTTTCTACAAACATCCAATAAGAGAAACGAATATTTCAAAGAAATTATCAATGGCATACATTGTGAATATAGTTTTGCTATCTGAGGTGAAACACTGATTAATTATTAAATTTCCATGTAGGTGTCAGAGCTGATAAAAAATCACAATGACACAAATCATAAACATTACTTATTTACCTCTAGGTGATGGTGTAAGACCTCTAATCTCCTCTTGGTCATATGGGGGAGTAGTATCTGCAACAAATGACAGGTGTGATAAATTGCACATAAAGGCAATGACTATCTAAGAAAGTCAATCCAAAAGAATAAAAGCTGATTTACATATGCTCTAGCAGTACCATTTCTAGATATTACTTGCTACAAAAAGTGAGTGTTCTGAATTTTTTGGAGGAGTAAAAATTAGAAATATGAACCCAATAGAATATTTTGAGATTTTATTTATTCAAGGTAAGTAATTGACAGTGATGCAGGAAAGCTGTTCACAGTTGCCAGTTAAGATTCTGTAATGAAAAAACAGGAACCATTAAGAACTACAAACTTTTGGAACTTATGTTAGTCTACAGGGAAGAATATAAAGGGAGAGAGAGTCACCTTAGCTCATCATTATCACATTGATACAAGTGCACCTCTGTGTGACTAAAACCTATTCAATTTCTCACACAAAAAGTAAAACAGGCAAAATAATAATTTTTTGAAGCAATGATATACATTTGGGAAATCATTACACCTTTTAATGTAGTAAAAAATGTGATTTTTTGTTTCAAGAATAGCTCTAAAATATACCATTCTGTCCATCAAATATGAAATTTGTTTGCTGTGAATGGTATAATTTTACATATTGATGTGGATTTTCATATATTTATATTATGGTTATGACGGGTCAAAATTATTAATACTTTCAGTCAACAGGTGTGGACCTCGCATAATATTTGTTAGAATGGTAATATAACTTTGCTACATTTTACTTTTTGGGTTGGAATTGAATTCAAGAAATGAGAGACCACAGGAAAGAATATCAACAGAGAAAACGCAATGCTGTATCTTCATTGTTCCATCTATAGAAGTACACCTTATCATAACTAAAACCTATTTGAATTCTCTTACAAAATAAAAAAAAATAGAAATTACTACAACTTTAAGGGTTTGATATAATTGGGAAATCATTGCAAAATTTTAATGTACTGAAAGATATGAATTCAAATATTCTCAAAGAATTAGTACTTTGAGTCACCAGGTATGAGCCTTACATAGTTTTTGTAAGAATTGAAATATAATTTTGCTACATTTTAGTTTTGGCAAGTCTATCTATTGGGATTAACGTCCGTTAACAGAAAGGAATATTTCAAAATCATTGTCAAAGATATAATAGTTAATTCAGGGTTAATATTCTAAGATGAGACTTTGATTAATTAGTAAAGTCCTGTGTATGTTTCAGAACTGATGTTGCTGATTAAAATCACCATAATACAAGTTGGAAACATTAGTTACTTATCTCTGGGTAGGGGAATATCAAAATCATAATGATCTTTATCTAATGGGGGAGTACTATCTACAAAAATTAAAAATCTTGATTTTTAATTGTAAACAAAGGCTATGATTACATTGAATGTCAACCCAAAAGAGTAAATGTTGCTTTGTATGTACTCTATCAATACCATCAACAGAAGTTACTTTCAACTAAAGTGAGTTTTCTGAAATTTTGGATTAGTCAAAAATAAAAAAAACAAACTCAACAGAATACTATGAGATTTTATTTCTTCAATGCAGGTAATTAAGAATGATTCAGAAAAGCTGTGCATAGTTGTTATTCAAGATTCTGTAGTGAAAACCACCACAAACCATAAAGGAGCAACCAATTTTCCCATATTACTTTTGGGTTTGAATTAAATCTAAGAAAAGAGAGGCCAAAGGAAAGAACATCAAAGGGGAAACAGCAATCTGGTGTATTCACTGTCCCATATATATAAGCACACCTTTGCCTAACTGAAACCTAGTTGAAATCTTGTATTAAAAGTAAACAGGCAAAATACTATAATTTTAAATTTTGGATATACTTGGGAAATCATTACACATTTTGATGTACCAAAAAGATCTAAATTCTAATATTTCTGTCTAGGGTTCAATAAGAGAAAATGATGCTTCAAATATATTACCAATTATATAAGTAGAGAATACACAGTAAATATCTTAGGTGAGACATTGATTAAATAGTAAAGTCCATGTAGCTATCATAACTTTGATTATTGATAAAAGATCACAATCACACGAATGATAGACATCAGTGCTTTACCTCTCCGTGGGGGAGTATTCAGCCAATATTTATTGCTGAAACTTGAGGGACTAGTGTCTAAAACAAACGAAAAATATGAGAAATTATAGATACATGCTATAACTACATAGAAATGTCAACCTTAAAGAGTAAAAACTGCTTCACAGTTACTCTATCATTGTTATTGAAAGAAATTACTTTTGACAAATGTAAAATGGTTCTGAAGTTTTGGATGAGTCAAAAAAGAAATATCACCGTAAAAGAAAATTTCGGGTTTTATTTATTCAGGACAAGCAATTGAGAGAGATTCAGGAAAGTTGTGCATACTTGTAAGTCACGATTTTTTTTTCTGTATTAAAAACCACCAGGGACCATAAAAGAACTACCAATATTTCAACATTTGGTTTTGGATAGAATAAAATCAAAGAAATGAGAGACCACAGGGAAGAATATTTTATGCTTTGATATAACTATGAAATTATTGCACCTTTTTATTGTACTAATATTTATAAATTCAGGTTTTCTTGAAGAATATCTCCAAAATCCACTAATATTTAGTGCCAAAATAGATTTTTTTCCTGCAAATATCATCATGACTTAAAATATTTATGTGAATTTTCACATATTGACATATGGTTATGACAGGTCATAATGATTAGTACTTTGAGTTAACATGTGTGGGACTTACATAACTTTTGTGAGAATTGTAAAATAATTTTGCTGTATTTTAATTTTGACAAGTTTACTTATTGATATGTGATTAGATGATTTTGATTACACTTTTCTACAAACATCCAATAAGAGAAACGAATATTTCAAAGAAATTATCAATGACATACATTGTGAATACAGTTTTGCTATCTGAGGTGAAACACTGATTAATTATTAAATTTCCATGTAGGTGTCAGAGCTGATAAAAAATCACAATGACACAAATCATAAACATTACTTATTTACCTCTAGCTGATGGTGTAAGACCTCTAATTTCCTCTTGGTCATATGGGGGAGTAGATTCTGCAACAAATGACAGGTGTGATAAATTGCACATAAAGGCAATGACTATCTAAGAAAGTCAATCCAAAAGAATAAAAGCTGATTTACATATGCTCTAGCAGTACCATTTCTAGATATTACTTGCTACAAAAAGTGAGTGTTCTGAATTTTTTGGAGGAGTAAAAATTAGAAATATGAACCCAATAGAATATTTTGAGCTTTTATTTATTCAAGGTAAGTAATTGACAGTGATGCAGGAAAGCTGTTCACAGTTGCCAGTTAAGATTCTGTAATGAAAAAACAGGAACCATTACGAACTACAAACTTTTGGAACTTATGTTAGTCTACAGGGAAGAATATAAAGGGAGAGAGAGTCACCTTAGCTCATCATTATCACATTGATACAAGTGCACCTCTGTGTGACTAAAACCTATTCAATTTCTCACACAAAAAGTAAAACAGGCAAAATAATAATTTTTTGAAGCAATGATATACATTTGGGAAATCATTACACCTTTTAATGTAGTAAAAAATATGATTTTTTTTCAAGAATAGCTCTAAAATATAGCATTCTGTCCATCAAATATGAAATTTGTTTGCTGTGAATGGTATCATAATTTTACATATTGATGTGGATTTTCATATATTTATATTATGGTTATGACGGGTCAAAATTATTAATACTTTCAGTCAACAGTGTGGACCTCGCATAATATTTGTTAGAATGGTAATATAACTTTGCTACATTTTACTTTTTGGGTTGGAATTGAATTCAAGAAATGAGAGACCACAGGAAAGAATATCAACAGAGAAAACGCAATGCTGTATCTTCATTGTTCCATCTATAGAAGTACACCTTATCATAACTAAAACCTATTTGAATTCTCTTACAAAATAAAAAAAAATAGAAATTACTACAACTTTAAGGGTTTGATATAATTGGGAAATCATTGCAAATTTTAATGTACTGAAAGATATGAATTCAAATATTCTCAAAGAATAGCTTTATTATCCACTATTTTTCCTTCCAAAATGGAATTTGTTTTCTGTAAATTTCATCATGACTTCACATATTAATGTTAATTGTCACATGTTCATATATAACTATGATCTGTCAAACTTATTAGTACTTTGAGTCACCAGGTATGAGCCTTACATAGTTTTTTTGTAATTGAAATATAATTTTGCTACATTTTAGTTTTGGCAAGTCTATCTATTGGGATTAACGTCCATTAACAGAAAGGAATATTTCAAAATCATTGTCAAAGATATAATAGTTAATTCAGGGTTAATATTCTAAGATGAGACTTTGATTAATTAGTAAAGTCCTGTGTATGTTTCAGAACTGATGTTGCTGATTAAAATCACCATAATACAAGTTGGAAACATTAGTTACTTATCTCTGGGTAGGGGAATATCAAAATCATAATGATCTTTATCTAATGGGGGAGTACTATCTACAAAAATTAAAAATCTTGATTTTTAATTGTAAACAAAGGCTATGATTATATTGAATGTCAACCCAAAAGAGTAAATGCTGCTTTGTATGTACTCTATCAATACCATCAACAGAAGTTACTTTCAACTAAAGTGAGTTTTCTGAAATTTTGGATTAGTCAAAAATAAAAAAACAAACTCAACAGAATACTATGAGATTTTATTTCTTCAATGCAGGTAATTAAGAATGATTCAGAAAAGCTGTGCATAGTTGTTAGTCAAGATTCTGTAGTGAAAACCACCACAAACCATAAAGGAGCAACCAATTTTCCCATATTACTTTTGGGTTTGAATTAAATCTAAGAAAAGAGACGCCACAGGAAAGAACATCAAAGGGGAAACAGCAACCTGGTGTATTCACTGTCCCATATATATAAGCACACCTTTGCCTAACTGAAACCTAGTTGAAATCTTGTATTAAAAGTAAAAAAGGCAAAATCTATAATTTTAAATTTTGGATATACTTGGGAAATCATTACACATTTTGATGTACCAAAAAGATCTAAATTCTAATATTTCTGTCTAGGGTTCAATAAGAGAAAATGATACTTCAAATATATTACCAATTATATAAGTAGTGAATACACAATAAATATCTTAGGTGAGACATTGATTAAATAGTAAAGTCCATGTAGCTATCATAGCTTTGATTATTGATAAAAGATCATAATCACACAAATGATAGACATCAGTGCTTTACCTCTCCGTGGGGGAGTATTCAGCCAATATTTATCGCTGAAACTTGAGGGACTAGTGTCTAAAACAAATGAAAAATATGACAAATTGTAGATACATGGTATAACTACATAGAAATGTCAACCTTAAAGAGTAAAAACTGCTTCACAGTTACTCTATCATTGTTATTGAAAGAAATTACTTTTGACAAATGTAAAATGGTTCTGAAGTTTTTGATGAGTCAAAAAAGAAATATCACTGCAAAAGAAAATTTTGGGTTTTATTTATTCAGGACAAGCATTTGGGAGAGATTCAGGAAAGTTGTGCATACTTGTAAGTCACAATTCCATTTAAAACCCACCAGGGACCATAATGGAAGGCCGCAGGGAAGAATATTTTATGCTTTGATATAGCTATGAAATTATTGCACCTTTTTATTGTACTAATATTTATAAATTCAGGTTTTCTTGAAGAATATCTCCAAAATCCACTAATGTTTAGTGCCAAAATAGATTTTTTTTCCTGCAAATATCATCATGACTTAAAATATCTATGTGAATTTTCACATATTGATATATGGTTATGACAGGTCATAATGATTAGTACTTTGAGTTAACATGTGTTGGGCTTACATAACTTTTGTGAGAATTGTAAAATAATTTTGCTGTATTTTAATTTTGACAAGTTTACTTATTGATATGTGATTAGATGAATTTGATTACACTTTTCTACAAACATCCAATAAGAGAAACGAATATTTCAAAGAAATTATCAATGGCATACATTGTGAATATAGTTTTGCTATCTGAGGTGAAACACTGATTAATTATTAAATTTCCATGTAGGTGTCAGAGCTGATAAAAAATCACAATGACACAAATCATAAACATTACTTATTTACCTCTAGGTGATGGTGTAAGACCACTAATCTCCTCTTGGTCATATGGGGGAGTAGTATCTGCAACAAATGACAGGTGTGATAAATTGCACATAAAGGCAATGACTATCTAAGAAAGTCAATCCAAAAGAATAAAAGCTGATTTACATATGCTCTAGCAGTACCATTTCTAGATATTACTTGCTACAAAAAGTGAGTGTTCTGAATTTTTTGGAGGAGTAAAAATTAGAAATATGAACCCAATAGAATATTTTGAGATTTTATTTATTCAAGGTAAGTAATTGACAGTGATGCAGGAAAGCTGTTCACAGTTGCCAGTTAAGATTCTGTAATGAAAAAACAGGAACCATTAAGAACTACAAACTTTTGGAACTTATGTTAGTCTACAGGGAAGAATATAAAGGGAGAGAGAGTCACCTTAGCTCATCATTATCACATTGATACAAGTGCACCTCTGTGTGACTAAAACCTATTCAATTTCTCACACAAAAATTAAAACAGGCAAAATAATAATTTTTTGAAGCAATGATATACATTTGGGAAATCATTACACCTTTTAATGTAGTAAAAAATATGATTTTTTGTTTCAAGAATAGCTCTAAAATATACCATTCTGTCCATCAAATATGAAATTTGTTTGCTGTGAATGGTATAATTTTACATATTGATGTGGATTTTCATATATTTATATTATGGTTATGATGGGTCAAAATTATTAATACTTTCAGTCAACAGGTGTGGACCTCGCATAATATTTGTTAGAATGGTAATATAACTTTGCTACATTTTACTTTTTGGGTTGGAATTGAATTCAAGAAATGAGAGACCACAGGAAAGAATATCAACAGAGAAAACGCAATGCTGTATCTTCATTGTTCCATCTATAGAAGTACACCTTATCATAACTAAAACCTATTTGAATTCTCTTAAAAAATAAAAAAAATAGAAATTACTACAACTTTAAGGGTTTGATATAATTGGGAAATCATTGCAAATTTTAATGTACTGAAAGATATGAATTCAAATATTCTCAAAGAATTAGTACTTTGAGTCACCAGGTATGAGCCTTACATAGTTTTTGTAAGAATTGAAATATAATTTTGCTACATTTTAGTTTTGGCAAGTCTATCTATTGGGATTAACGTCCGTTATTAGAAAGGAATATTTCAAAATCATTGTCAAAGATATAATAGTTAATTCAGGGTTAATATTCTAAGATGAGACTTTGATTAATTAGTAAAGTCCTGTGTATGTTTCAGAACTGATGTTGCTGATTAAAATCACCATAATACAAGTTGGAAACATTAGTTACTTATCTCTGGGTAGGGGAATATCAAAATCATAATGATCTTTATCTAATGGGGGAGTACTATCTACAAAAATTAAAAATCTTGATTTTTAATTGTAAACAAAGGCTATGATTATATTGAATGTCAACCCAAAAGAGTAAATGCTGCTTTGTATGTACTCTATCAATACCATCAACAGAAGTTACTTTCAACTAAAGTGAGTTTTCTGAAGTTTTTGATTAGTCAAAATGAAAAATTAAACTCAGCAGAATACTGTGAGATTTTATTTCTTCATTGTAGGTAATTAAGAATGATTCAGAAAAGCTGTGCATAGTTGATAAAAGATCACAATCACACGAATGATAGACATCAGTGCTTTACCTCTCCGTGGGGGAGTATTCAGCCAATATTTATTGCTGAAACTTGAGGGACTAGTGTCTAAAACAAACGAAAAATATGGGAAATTGTAGATACATGCTATAACTACATAGAAATGTCAACCTTAAAGAGTAAAAACTGCTTCACAGTTACTCTATCATTGTTATTGAAAGAAATTACTTTTGACAAATGTAAAATGGTTCTGAAGTTTTGGATGAGTCAAAAAAGAAATATCACCGCAAAAGAAAATTTCGGGTTTTATTTATTCAGGACAAGCAATTGAGAGAGATTCAGGAAAGTTGTGCATACTTGTAAGTCACGATTTTTTTTCTGTATTAAAAACCACCAGGGACCATAAAAGAACTACCAATATTTCAACATTTGGTTTTGGATAGAATAAAATCAAAGAAATGAGAGGCCACAGGGAAGAATATTTTATGCTTTGATATAGCTATGAAATTATTGCACCTTTTTATTGTACTAATATACATAAATTCAGGTTTTCTTGAAGAATATCTCCAAAATCCACTAATGTTTAGTGCCAAAATAGATTTTTTTTCCTGCAAATATCATCATGACTTAAAATATTTATGTGAATTTTCACATATTGACATATGCTTATGACAGGTCATAATGATTAGTACTTTGAGTTAACATGTGTGGGACTTACATAACTTTTGTGAGAATTGTAAAATAATTTTGCTTTATTTTAATTTTGACAAGTTTACTTATTGATATGTGATTAGATGATTTTGATTACACTTTTCTACAAACATTCAATAAGAGAAACAAATATTTCAAATAAATTATCAATGGCATACATTGTGAATATAGTTTTGCTATCTGAGGTGAAACACTGATTAATTATTAAATTTCCATGTAGGTGTCAGAGCTGATAAAAATCACAATGACACAAATCATAAACATTACTTATTTACCTCTAGGTGATGGTGTAAGACCTCTAATTTCCTCTTGGTCATATGGGGGAGTAGAATCTGCAACAAATGACAGGTGTAATAAATTGCACATAAAGGCAATGACTATCTAAGAAAGTCAATAAAAAAGAATTAAAGCTGATTTACATATGCTCTAGCAGTACCATTTCTAGATATTACTTGCTACAAAAAGTGAGTGTTCTGAAGTTTTTGGAGGAGTAAAAATTAGAAATATGAACCCAATAGAATATTTTGAGCTTTCATTTATTCAAGGTAGGTAATTGACAGTGATGCAGGAAAGCTGTTCACAGTTGCCAGTTAAGATTCTGTAATGAAAAAACAGGAACCATTAAGAACTACAAACTTTTGGAACTTATGTTAGTCTACAGGGAAGAATATAAAGGGAGAGAGAGTCACCTTAGCTCATCATTATCACATTGATACAAGTGCACCTCTGTGTGACTAAAACCTATTCAATTTCTCACACAAAAATTAAAACAGGCAAAGTAATAATTTTTTGAAGCAATGATATACATTTGGGAAATCATTACACCTTTTAATGTAGCAAAAAATATGATTTTTTTCAAGAATAGCTCTAAAATATACCATTCTGTCCATCAAATATGAAATTTGTTTGCTATGAATGGTATCATAATTTTACATATTGATGTGGATTTTCATATATTTATATTATGGTTATGACGGGTCAAAATTAGTAATACTTACAGTCAACAGGTGTGGACCTTGCATAATATTTGTTAGAATGGTAATATAGCTTTGCTACATTTTACTTTTTGGGTTGGAATTGAATTCAAGAAATGAGAGACCACAGGAAAAAATATCAACAGAGAAAACACAATGCTGTGTCTTCATTGTTCCATCTATAGAAGTACACCTTATCATAACTAAAACCTATTTGAATTCTCGCATAAAATTAAAAAATAGAAATTACTACAACTTTAAGGGTTTGATATAATTGGGAAATCATTCCAAATTTTAATGTACTAAAAGATATGAATTCAAATATTCTCAAAGAATAGCTTTATTATCCACTATTTTTCCTTCCAAAATGGAATTTGTTTTCTGTAAATTTCATCATGACTTCACATATTAATGTTAATTGTCACATGTTCATATATAACTATGATCAGTCAAACTTATTAGTACTTTGAGTCACCAGGTATGAGCCTTACATAGTTTTTGTAAGAATTGAAATATAATTTTGCTACATTTTAGTTTTGGCAAGTCTATCTATTGGGATTAATGTCCATTAGCAGAAAGGAATAATCAAAAACATTGTCAAAGATATAATAGAAAATTCAGGGTTAATATTCTAAGATGAGACTTTGATTAATTAGTAAAGTCCTGTGTAGGTTTCAGAACTGATGTTGCTGATTAAAATCACAATAATACAAGTTGGAAACACTAGTTACTTATCTCTGGGTATGGCAATATCAAAATCATAATGATCTTTATAATGATCCAAAAGAGTAAATGCTGCTTTGTATGTACTCTATCAATACCATCAACAGAAGTTACTTTCAACTAAAGTGAGTTTTCTGAAGATTTTGATTAGTCAAAATGAAAAATTAAACTCAACAGAATACTATGAGATTTTATTTCTTCATTGCAGGTAATTAAGAATGATTCAGAAAAGCTGTGCATAGTTGTTAGTCAAGATTCTGTAGTGAAAACCACCACAAACCATAACGGAGCAACCAATTTTCCCATATTACTTTTGGGTTTGAATTAAATCTAAGAAAAGAGACCCCACAGGAAAGAACATCAAAGGGGAAACAGCAACCTGGTGTATTCACTGTCCCATATATATAAGCACACCTTTGCCTAACTGAAACCTAGTTGAAATCTTGTATTAAAAGTAAAAAAGGCAAAATACTATAATTTTAAATTTTGGATATACTTGGGAAATCATTACACATTTTGATGTACCAAAAAGATCTAAATTCTAATATTTCTGTCTAGGGTTCAATAAGAGAAAATGATGCTTCAAATATATTACCAATTATATAAGTAGAGAATACACAGTAAATATCTTAGGTGAGACATTGATTAAATAGTAAAGTCCATGTAGCTATCATAGCTTTGATTATTGATAAAAGATCACAATCATACGAATGATAGACATCAGTGCTTTACCTCTCCGTGGGGGAGTATTCAGCCAATATTTATTGCTGAAACTTGAGGGACTAGTGTCTAAAACAAACGAAAAATATGAGAAATTGTAGATACATGCTATAACTACATAGAAATGTCAACCTTAAAGAGTAAAAACTGCTTCACAGTTACTCTATCATTGTTATTGAAAGAAATTACTTTTGACAAATGTAAAATGGTTCTGAAGTTTTGGATGAGTCAAAAAAGAAATATCACCGCAAAAGAAAATTTCGGGTTTTATTTATTCAGGACAAGCAATTGAGAGAGATTCAGGAAAGTTGTGCATACTTGTAAGTCACGATTTTTTTTCTGTATTAAAAACCACCAGGGACCATAAAAGAACTACCAATATTTCAACATTTGGTTTTGGATAGAATAAAATCAAAGAAATGAGAGGCCACAGGGAAGAATATTTTATGCTTTGATATAGCTATGAAATTATTGCACCTTTTTATTGTACTAATATTTATAAATTCAGGTTTTCTTGAAGAATATCTCCAAAATCCACTAATGTTTAGTGCCAAAATAGATTTTTTTTCCTGCAAATATCATCATGACTTAAAATATTTATGTGAATTTTCACATATTGACATATGCTTATGACACGTCATAATGATTAGTACTTTGAGTTAACATGTGTGGGACTTACATAACTTTTGTGAGAATTGTAAAATAATATTGCTTTATTTTAATTTTGACAAGTTTACTTATTGATATGTGATTAGATGATTTTGATTACACTTTTCTACAAACATCCAATAAGAAAAACAAATATTTCAAAGAAATTATCAATGGCATACATTGTGAATATAGTTTTGCTATCTGAGGTGAAACACTGATTAATTATTAAATTTCCATGTAGGTGTCAGAGCTGATAAAAAATCACAATGACACAAATCATAAACATTACTTATTTACCTCTAGGTGATGGTGTAAGACCTCTAATTTCCTCTTTGTCATATGGGGGAGTAGAATCTGCAACAAATGACAGGTGTGATAAATTGCACATAAAGGCAATGACTATCTAAGAAAGTCAATCCAAAAGAATAAAAGCTGATTTACATATGCTCTAGCAGTACCATTTCTAGATATTACTTGCTACAAAAAGTGAGTGTTCTGAAGTTTTTGGAGGAGTAAAAATTAGAAATATGAACCCAATAGAATATTTTGAGCTTTTATTTATTCAAGGTAAGTAATTGACAGTGATGCAGGAAAGCTGTTCACAGTTGCCAGTTAAGATTCTGTAATGAAAAAACAGGAACCATTAAGAACTACAAACTTTTGGAACTTATGTTGGTCTACAGGGAAGAATATAAAGGGAGAGAGAGTCACCTTAGCTCATCATTATCACATTGATACAAGTGCATCTCTGTGTGACTAAAACCTATTCAACTTCTCACACAAAAAGTAAAACAGGCAAAGTAATAATTTTTTGAAGCAATAATATACATTTGGGAAATCATTACACCTTTTAATGTAGTAAAAAATATGATTTTTCTTTCAAGAATAGCTCTAAAATATACCATTCTGTCCATCAAATATGAAATTTGTTTGCTGTGAATGGTATCATAATTTTACATATTGATGTGGATTTTCATATATTTATATTATGGTTATGACGGGTCAAACTTATTAATACTTTCAGTCAACAGGTGTGGACCTTGCATAATATTTGTTAGAATGGGAATATAAGTTTGCTACATTTTACTTTTTGGGATGGAATTGAATTCAAGAAATGAGAGACCACAGGAAAGAATATCAACAGAGAAAAAGCAATGCTGTATCTTCATTGTTCCATCTATAGAAGTACACCTTATCATAACTAAAACCTATTTGAATTCTCGTACAAAATAAAAAAAAATAGAAATTACTACAACTTTAAGGGTTTGATATAATTGGGAAATCATTGCAAATTTTAATGTACTGAAATATATGAATTCAAATATTCTCAAAGAATAGCTTTATTATCCACTATTTTTCCTTCCAAAATGGAATTTGTTTTCTGTAAATTTCATCATGACTTCACATATTAATGTTAATTGTCACATGTTCATATATAACTATGATCAGTCAAACTTATTAGTACTTTGAGTCACCAGGTATGAGCCTTACATAGTTTTTTTGTAATTGAAATATAATTTTGCTACATTTTAGTTTTGGCAAGTCTATCTATTGGGATTAACGTCCGTTAACAGAAAGGAATATTTCAAAATCATTGTCAAAGATATAATAGTTAATTCAGGGTTAATATTCTAAGATGAGACTTTGATTAATTAGTAAAGTCCTGTGTATGTTTCAGAACTGATGTTGCTGATTAAAATCACCATAATACAAGTTGGAAACATTAGTTACTTATCTCTGGGTAGGGGAATATCAAAATCATAATGATCTTTATCTAATGGGGGAGTACTATCTACAAAAATTAAAAATCTTGATTTTTAATTGTAAACAAAGGCTATGATTATATTGAATGTCAACCCAAAAGAGTAAATGCTGCTTTGTATGTACTCTATCAATACCATCAACAGAAGTTACTTTCAACTAAAGTGAGTTTTCTGAAATTTTGGATTAGTCAAAAATAATAAAACAAACTCAACAGAATACTATGAGATTTTATTTCTTCAATGCAGGTAATTAAGAATGATTCAGAAAAGCTGTGCATAGTTGTTAGTCAAGATTCTGTAGTGAAAACCACCACAAACCATAACGGAGCAACCAATTTTCCCATATTACTTTTGGGTTTGAATTAAATCTAAGAAAAGAGACGCCACAGGAAAGAACATCAAAGGGGAAACAGCAACCTGGTGTATTCACTGTCCCATATATATAAGCACACCTTTGCCTAACTGAAACCTAGTTGAAATCTTGTATTAAAAGTAAAAAAGGCAAAATACTATAATTTTAAATTTTGGATATACTTGGGAAATCATTACACATTTTGATGTACCAAAAAGATCTAAATTCTAATATTTCTGTCTAGGGTTCAATAAGAGAAAATGATGCTTCAAATATATTACCAATTATATAAGTAGAGAATACACAGTAAATATCTTAGGTGAGACATTGATTAAATAGTAAAGTCCATGTAGCTACCATAGCTTTGATTATTGATAAAAGGTCATAATCACACGAATGATAGACATCAGAGCTTTACCTCTCCGTGGGGGAGTATTCAGCCAATATTTATCGCTGAAACTTGAGGGACTAGTGTCTAAAACAAATGAAAAATATGAGAAATTGTAGATACATGCTATAACTACATAGAAATGTCAACCTTGAAGAGTAAAAACTGCTTCACAGTTACTCTGTCATTGTTATTGAAAGAAATTACTTACATAACTTTTGTGAGAATTGTAAAATAATTTTCTTTATTTTAATTTTGACAAGTTCACTTATTGATATGTGATTAGATGATTTTGATTACACTTTTCTACAAACATCCAATAAGAGAAACGAATATTTCAAAGAAATTATCAATGGCATACATTGTGAATATAGTTTTGCTATTTTTGAGGTGAAACACTGATTAATTATTAAATTTCCATGTAGGTGTCAGAGGTGATAAAACATCACAATGACACAAATCATAAACATTACTTATTTACCTCTAGGTGATGGTGTAAGACCTCTAATTTCCTCTTGGTCATATGGGGGAGTAGATTCTGCAACAAATGACAGGTGTGATAAATTGCACATAAAGGCAATGACTATCTAAGAAAGTCAATCCAAAAGAATAAAAGCTGATTTACATATGCTCTAGCAGTACCATTTCTAGATATTACTTGCTACAAAAAGTGAGTGTTCTGAATTTTTTGGAGGAGTAAAAATTAGAAATATGAACCCAATAGAATATTTTGAGCTTTTATTTATTCAAGGTAAGTAATTGACAGTGATGCAGGAAAGCTGTTCACAGTTGCCAGTTAAGATTCTGTAATGAAAAAACAGGAACCATTACGAACTACAAACTTTTGGAACTTATGTTAGTCTACAGGGAAGAATATAAAGGGAGAGAGAGTCACCTTAGCTCATCATTATCACATTGATACAAGTGCACCTCTGTGTGACTAAAACCTATTCAATTTCTCACACAAAAAGTAAAACAGGCAAAATAATAATTTTTTGAAGCAATGATATACATTTGGGAAATCATTACACCTTTTAATGTAGTAAAAAATATGATTTTTTTTCAAGAATAGCTCTAAAATATAGCATTCTGTCCATCAAATATGAAATTTGTTTGCTGTGAATGGTATCATAATTTTACATATTGATGTGGATTTTCATATATTTATATTATGGTTATGACGGGTCAAAATTATTAATACTTTCAGTCAACAGTGTGGACCTCGCATAATATTTGTTAGAATGGTAATATAACTTTGCTACATTTTACTTTTTGGGTTGGAATTGAATTCAAGAAATGAGAGACCACAGGAAAGAATATCAACAGAGAAAACGCAATGCTGTATCTTCATTGTTCCATCTATAGAAGTACACCTTATCATAACTAAAACCTATTTGAATTCTCTTACAAAATAAAAAAAAATAGAAATTACTACAACTTTAAGGGTTTGATATAATTGGGAAATCATTGCAAATTTTAATGTACTGAAAGATATGAATTCAAATATTCTCAAAGAATAGCTTTATTATCCACTATTTTTCCTTCCAAAATGGAATTTGTTTTCTGTAAATTTCATCATGACTTCACATATTAATGTTAATTGTCACATGTTCATATATAACTATGATCTGTCAAACTTATTAGTACTTTGAGTCACCAGGTATGAGCCTTACATAGTTTTTTTGTAATTGAAATATAATTTTGCTACATTTTAGTTTTGGCAAGTCTATCTATTGGGATTAACGTCCATTAACAGAAAGGAATATTTCAAAATCATTGTCAAAGATATAATAGTTAATTCAGGGTTAATATTCTAAGATGAGACTTTGATTAATTAGTAAAGTCCTGTGTATGTTTCAGAACTGATGTTGCTGATTAAAATCACCATAATACAAGTTGGAAACATTAGTTACTTATCTCTGGGTAGGGGAATATCAAAATCATAATGATCTTTATCTAATGGGGGAGTACTATCTACAAAAATTAAAAATCTTGATTTTTAATTGTAAACAAAGGCTATGATTATATTGAATGTCAACCCAAAAGAGTAAATGCTGCTTTGTATGTACTCTATCAATACCATCAACAGAAGTTACTTTCAACTAAAGTGAGTTTTCTGAAATTTTGGATTAGTCAAAAATAAAAAAAACAAACTCAACAGAATACTATGAGATTTTATTTCTTCAATGCAGGTAATTAAGAATGATTCAGAAAAGCTGTGCATAGTTGTTAGTCAAGATTCTGTAGTGAAAACCACCACAAACCATAAAGGAGCAACCAATTTTCCCATATTACTTTTGGGTTTGAATTAAATCTAAGAAAAGAGACGCCACAGGAAAGAACATCAAAGGGGAAACAGCAACCTGGTGTATTCACTGTCCCATATATATAAGCACACCTTTGCCTAACTGAAACCTAGTTGAAATCTTGTATTAAAAGTAAAAAAGGCAAAATCTATAATTTTAAATTTTGGATATACTTGGGAAATCATTACACATTTTGATGTACCAAAAAGATCTAAATTCTAATATTTCTGTCTAGGGTTCAATAAGAGAAAATGATACTTCAAATATATTACCAATTATATAAGTAGTGAATACACAATAAATATCTTAGGTGAGACATTGATTAAATAGTAAAGTCCATGTAGCTATCATAGCTTTGATTATTGATAAAAGATCATAATCACACAAATGATAGACATCAGTGCTTTACCTCTCCGTGGGGGAGTATTCAGCCAATATTTATCGCTGAAACTTGAGGGACTAGTGTCTAAAACAAATGAAAAATATGACAAATTGTAGATACATGGTATAACTACATAGAAATGTCAACCTTAAAGAGTAAAAACTGCTTCACAGTTACTCTATCATTGTTATTGAAAGAAATTACTTTTGACAAATGTAAAATGGTTCTGAAGTTTTTGATGAGTCAAAAAAGAAATATCACTGCAAAAGAAAATTTTGGGTTTTATTTATTCAGGACAAGCATTTGGGAGAGATTCAGGAAAGTTGTGCATACTTGTAAGTCACAATTCCATTTAAAACCCACCAGGGACCATAATGGAAGGCCGCAGGGAAGAATATTTTATGCTTTGATATAGCTATGAAATTATTGCACCTTTTTATTGTACTAATGTTTATAAATTCAGGTTTTCTTGAAGAATATCTCCAAAATCCACTAATGTTTAGTGCCAAAATAGATTTTTTTTCCTGCAAATATCATCATGACTTAAAATATCTATGTGAATTTTCACATATTGATATATGGTTATGACAGGTCATAATGATTAGTACTTTGAGTTAACATGTGTTGGGCTTACATAACTTTTGTGAGAATTGTAAAATAATTTTGCTGTATTTTAATTTTGACAAGTTTACTTATTGATATGTGATTAGATGAATTTGATTACACTTTTCTACAAACATCCAATAAGAGAAACGAATATTTCAAAGAAATTATCAATGGCATACATTGTGAATATAGTTTTGCTATCTGAGGTGAAACACTGATTAATTATTAAATTTCCATGTAGGTGTCAGAGCTGATAAAAAATCACAATGACACAAATCATAAACATTACTTATTTACCTCTAGGTGATGGTGTAAGACCACTAATCTCCTCTTGGTCATATGGGGGAGTAGTATCTGCAACAAATGACAGGTGTGATAAATTGCACATAAAGGCAATGACTATCTAAGAAAGTCAATCCAAAAGAATAAAAGCTGATTTACATATGCTCTAGCAGTACCATTTCTAGATATTACTTGCTACAAAAAGTGAGTGTTCTGAATTTTTTGGAGGAGTAAAAATTAGAAATATGAACCCAATAGAATATTTTGAGATTTTATTTATTCAAGGTAAGTAATTGACAGTGATGCAGGAAAGCTGTTCACAGTTGCCAGTTAAGATTCTGTAATGAAAAAACAGGAACCATTAAGAACTACAAACTTTTGGAACTTATGTTAGTCTACAGGGAAGAATATAAAGGGAGAGAGAGTCACCTTAGCTCATCATTATCACATTGATACAAGTGCACCTCTGTGTGACTAAAACCTATTCAATTTCTCACACAAAAATTAAAACAGGCAAAATAATAATTTTTTGAAGCAATGATATACATTTGGGAAATCATTACACCTTTTAATGTAGTAAAAAATATGATTTTTTGTTTCAAGAATAGCTCTAAAATATACCATTCTGTCCATCAAATATGAAATTTGTTTGCTGTGAATGGTATAATTTTACATATTGATGTGGATTTTCATATATTTATATTATGGTTATGATGGGTCAAAATTATTAATACTTTCAGTCAACAGGTGTGGACCTCGCATAATATTTGTTAGAATGGTAATATAACTTTGCTACATTTTACTTTTTGGGTTGGAATTGAATTCAAGAAATGAGAGACCACAGGAAAGAATATCAACAGAGAAAACGCAATGCTGTATCTTCATTGTTCCATCTATAGAAGTACACCTTATCATAACTAAAACCTATTTGAATTCTCTTAAAAAATAAAAAAAATAGAAATTACTACAACTTTAAGGGTTTGATATAATTGGGAAATCATTGCAAATTTTAATGTACTGAAAGATATGAATTCAAATATTCTCAAAGAATTAGTACTTTGAGTCACCAGGTATGAGCCTTACATAGTTTTTGTAAGAATTGAAATATAATTTTGCTACATTTTAGTTTTGGCAAGTCTATCTATTGGGATTAACGTCCGTTAACAGAAAGGAATATTTCAAAATCATTGTCAAAGATATAATAGTTAATTCAGGGTTAATATTCTAAGATGAGACTTTGATTAATTAGTAAAGTCCTGTGTATGTTTCAGAACTGATGTTGCTGATTAAAATCACCATAATACAAGTTGGAAACATTAGTTACTTATCTCTGGGTAGGGGAATATCAAAATCATAATGATCTTTATCTAATGGGGGAGTACTATCTACAAAAATTAAAAATCTTGATTTTTAATTGTAAACAAAGGCTATGATTATATTGAATGTCAACCCAAAAGAGTAAATGCTGCTTTGTATGTACTCTATCAATACCATCAACAGAAGTTACTTTCAACTAAAGTGAGTTTTCTGAAGTTTTTGATTAGTCAAAATGAAAAATTAAACTCAGCAGAATACTGTGAGATTTTATTTCTTCATTGTAGGTAATTAAGAATGATTCAGAAAAGCTGTGCATAGTTGATAAAAGATCACAATCACACGAATGATAGACATCAGTGCTTTACCTCTCCGTGGGGGAGTATTCAGCCAATATTTATTGCTGAAACTTGAGGGACTAGTGTCTAAAACAAACGAAAAATATGGGAAATTGTAGATACATGCTATAACTACATAGAAATGTCAACCTTAAAGAGTAAAAACTGCTTCACAGTTACTCTATCATTGTTATTGAAAGAAATTACTTTTGACAAATGTAAAATGGTTCTGAAGTTTTGGATGAGTCAAAAAAGAAATATCACCGCAAAAGAAAATTTCGGGTTTTATTTATTCAGGACAAGCAATTGAGAGAGATTCAGGAAAGTTGTGCATACTTGTAAGTCACGATTTTTTTTCTGTATTAAAAACCACCAGGGACCATAAAAGAACTACCAATATTTCAACATTTGGTTTTGGATAGAATAAAATCAAAGAAATGAGAGGCCACAGGGAAGAATATTTTATGCTTTGATATAGCTATGAAATTATTGCACCTTTTTATTGTACTAATATACATAAATTCAGGTTTTCTTGAAGAATATCTCCAAAATCCACTAATGTTTAGTGCCAAAATAGATTTTTTTTCCTGCAAATATCATCATGACTTAAAATATTTATGTGAATTTTCACATATTGACATATGCTTATGACAGGTCATAATGATTAGTACTTTGAGTTAACATGTGTGGGACTTACATAACTTTTGTGAGAATTGTAAAATAATTTTGCTTTATTTTAATTTTGACAAGTTTACTTATTGATATGTGATTAGATGATTTTGATTACACTTTTCTACAAACATTCAATAAGAGAAACAAATATTTCAAA
The DNA here is from genome assembly GCA_964017235.1 of Sabellastarte sp. h YS-2021. Taxonomy (NCBI): domain Eukaryota; kingdom Metazoa; phylum Annelida; class Polychaeta; order Sabellida; family Sabellidae; genus Sabellastarte; species Sabellastarte sp. h YS-2021. Next base: position 138,067,165 of record OZ024931.1, on the reverse strand, counting down.
TAAATTATCAATGGCATACATTGTGAATATAGTTTTGCTATCTGAGGTGAAACACTGATTAATTATTAAATTTCCATGTAGGTGTCAGAGCTGATAAAAATCACAATGACACAAATCATAAACATTACTTATTTACCTCTAGGTGATGGTGTAAGACCTCTAATTTCCTCTTGGTCATATGGGGGAGTAGAATCTGCAACAAATGACAGGTGTAATAAATTGCACATAAAGGCAATGACTATCTAAGAAAGTCAATAAAAAAGAATTAAAGCTGATTTACATATGCTCTAGCAGTACCATTTCTAGATATTACTTGCTACAAAAAGTGAGTGTTCTGAAGTTTTTGGAGGAGTAAAAATTAGAAATATGAACCCAATAGAATATTTTGAGCTTTCATTTATTCAAGGTAGGTAATTGACAGTGATGCAGGAAAGCTGTTCACAGTTGCCAGTTAAGATTCTGTAATGAAAAAACAGGAACCATTAAGAACTACAAACTTTTGGAACTTATGTTAGTCTACAGGGAAGAATATAAAGGGAGAGAGAGTCACCTTAGCTCATCATTATCACATTGATACAAGTGCACCTCTGTGTGACTAAAACCTATTCAATTTCTCACACAAAAATTAAAACAGGCAAAGTAATAATTTTTTGAAGCAATGATATACATTTGGGAAATCATTACACCTTTTAATGTAGCAAAAAATATGATTTTTTTCAAGAATAGCTCTAAAATATACCATTCTGTCCATCAAATATGAAATTTGTTTGCTATGAATGGTATCATAATTTTACATATTGATGTGGATTTTCATATATTTATATTATGGTTATGACGGGTCAAAATTAGTAATACTTACAGTCAACAGGTGTGGACCTTGCATAATATTTGTTAGAATGGTAATATAGCTTTGCTACATTTTACTTTTTGGGTTGGAATTGAATTCAAGAAATGAGAGACCACAGGAAAAAATATCAACAGAGAAAACACAATGCTGTGTCTTCATTGTTCCATCTATAGAAGTACACCTTATCATAACTAAAACCTATTTGAATTCTCGCATAAAATTAAAAAATAGAAATTACTACAACTTTAAGGGTTTGATATAATTGGGAAATCATTGCAAATTTTAATGTACTAAAAGATATGAATTCAAATATTCTCAAAGAATAGCTTTATTATCCACTATTTTTCCTTCCAAAATGGAATTTGTTTTCTGTAAATTTCATCATGACTTCACATATTAATGTTAATTGTCACATGTTCATATATAACTATGATCAGTCAAACTTATTAGTACTTTGAGTCACCAGGTATGAGCCTTACATAGTTTTTGTAAGAATTGAAATATAATTTTGCTACATTTTAGTTTTGGCAAGTCTATCTATTGGGATTAATGTCCATTAGCAGAAAGGAATAATCAAAAACATTGTCAAAGATATAATAGAAAATTCAGGGTTAATATTCTAAGATGAGACTTTGATTAATTAGTAAAGTCCTGTGTAGGTTTCAGAACTGATGTTGCTGATTAAAATCACAATAATACAAGTTGGAAACACTAGTTACTTATCTCTGGGTATGGCAATATCAAAATCATAATGATCTTTATAATGATCCAAAAGAGTAAATGCTGCTTTGTATGTACTCTATCAATACCATCAACAGAAGTTACTTTCAACTAAAGTGAGTTTTCTGAAGATTTTGATTAGTCAAAATGAAAAATTAAACTCAACAGAATACTATGAGATTTTATTTCTTCATTGCAGGTAATTAAGAATGATTCAGAAAAGCTGTGCATAGTTGTTAGTCAAGATTCTGTAGTGAAAACCACCACAAACCATAACGGAGCAACCAATTTTCCCATATTACTTTTGGGTTTGAATTAAATCTAAGAAAAGAGACACCACAGGAAAGAACATCAAAGGGGAAACAGCAACCTGGTGTATTCACTGTCCCATATATATAAGCACACCTTTGCCTAACTGAAACCTAGTTGAAATCTTGTATTAAAAGTAAAAAAGGCAAAATACTATAATTTTAAATTTTGGATATACTTGGGAAATCATTACACATTTTGATGTACCAAAAAGATCTAAATTCTAATATTTCTGTCTAGGGTTCAATAAGAGAAAATGATGCTTCAAATATATTACCAATTATATAAGTAGAGAATACACAGTAAATATCTTAGGTGAGACATTGATTAAATAGTAAAGTCCATGTAGCTATCATAGCTTTGATTATTGATAAAAGATCACAATCATACGAATGATAGACATCAGTGCTTTACCTCTCCGTGGGGGAGTATTCAGCCAATATTTATTGCTGAAACTTGAGGGACTAGTGTCTAAAACAAACGAAAAATATGAGAAATTGTAGATACATGCTATAACTACATAGAAATGTCAACCTTAAAGAGTAAAAACTGCTTCACAGTTACTCTATCATTGTTATTGAAAGAAATTACTTTTGACAAATGTAAAATGGTTCTGAAGTTTTGGATGAGTCAAAAAAGAAATATCACCGCAAAAGAAAATTTCGGGTTTTATTTATTCAGGACAAGCAATTGAGAGAGATTCAGGAAAGTTGTGCATACTTGTAAGTCACGATTTTTTTTCTGTATTAAAAACCACCAGGGACCATAAAAGAACTACCAATATTTCAACATTTGGTTTTGGATAGAATAAAATCAAAGAAATGAGAGGCCACAGGGAAGAATATTTTATGCTTTGATATAGCTATGAAATTATTGCACCTTTTTATTGTACTAATATTTATAAATTCAGGTTTTCTTGAAGAATATCTCCAAAATCCACTAATGTTTAGTGCCAAAATAGATTTTTTTTCCTGCAAATATCATCATGACTTAAAATATTTATGTGAATTTTCACATATTGACATATGCTTATGACACGTCATAATGATTAGTACTTTGAGTTAACATGTGTGGGACTTACATAACTTTTGTGAGAATTGTAAAATAATATTGCTTTATTTTAATTTTGACAAGTTTACTTATTGATATGTGATTAGATGATTTTGATTACACTTTTCTACAAACATTCAATAAGAGAAACAAATATTTCAAAGAAATTATCAATGGCATACATTGTGAATATAGTTTTGCTATCTGAGGTGAAACACTGATTAATTATTAAATTTCCATGTAGGTGTCAGAGCTGATAAAAATCACAATGACACAAATCATAAACATTACTTATTTACCTCTAGGTGATGGTGTAAGACCTCTAATTTCCTCTTGGTCATATGGGGGAGTAGAATCTGCAACAAATGACAGGTGTAATAAATTGCACATAAAGGCAATGACTATCTAAGAAAGTCAATAAAAAAGAATTAAAGCTGATTTACATATGCTCTAGCAGTACCATTTCTAGATATTACTTGCTACAAAAAGTGAGTGTTCTGAAGTTTTTGGAGGAGTAAAAATTAGAAATATGAACCCAATAGAATATTTTGAGCTTTCATTTATTCAAGGTAGGTAATTGACAGTGATGCAGGAAAGCTGTTCACAGTTGCCAGTTAAGATTCTGTAATGAAAAAACAGGAACCATTAAGAACTACAAACTTTTGGAACTTATGTTAGTCTACAGGGAAGAATATAAAGGGAGAGAGAGTCACCTTAGCTCATCATTATCACATTGATACAAGTGCACCTCTGTGTGACTAAAACCTATTCAATTTCTCACACAAAAATTAAAACAGGCAAAGTAATAATTTTTTGAAGCAATGATATACATTTGGGAAATCATTACACCTTTTAATGTAGCAAAAAATATGATTTTTTTCAAGAATAGCTCTAAAATATACCATTCTGTCCATCAAATATGAAATTTGTTTGCTATGAATGGTATCATAATTTTACATATTGATGTGGATTTTCATATATTTATATTATGGTTATGACGGGTCAAAATTAGTAATACTTACAGTCAACAGGTGTGGACCTTGCATAATATTTGTTAGAATGGTAATATAGCTTTGCTACATTTTACTTTTTGGGTTGGAATTGAATTCAAGAAATGAGAGACCACAGGAAAAAATATCAACAGAGAAAACACAATGCTGTGTCTTCATTGTTCCATCTATAGAAGTACACCTTATCATAACTAAAACCTATTTGAATTCTCGCATAAAATTAAAAAATAGAAATTACTACAACTTTAAGGGTTTGATATAATTGGGAAATCATTGCAAATTTTAATGTACTAAAAGATATGAATTCAAATATTCTCAAAGAATAGCTTTATTATCCACTATTTTTCCTTCCAAAATGGAATTTGTTTTCTGTAAATTTCATCATGACTTCACATATTAATGTTAATTGTCACATGTTCATATATAACTATGATCAGTCAAACTTATTAGTACTTTGAGTCACCAGGTATGAGCCTTACATAGTTTTTGTAAGAATTGAAATATAATTTTGCTACATTTTAGTTTTGGCAAGTCTATCTATTGGGATTAATGTCCATTAGCAGAAAGGAATAATCAAAAACATTGTCAAAGATATAATAGAAAATTCAGGGTTAATATTCTAAGATGAGACTTTGATTAATTAGTAAAGTCCTGTGTAGGTTTCAGAACTGATGTTGCTGATTAAAATCACAATAATACAAGTTGGAAACACTAGTTACTTATCTCTGGGTATGGCAATATCAAAATCATAATGATCTTTATAATGATCCAAAAGAGTAAATGCTGCTTTGTATGTACTCTATCAATACCATCAACAGAAGTTACTTTCAACTAAAGTGAGTTTTCTGAAGATTTTGATTAGTCAAAATGAAAAATTAAACTCAACAGAATACTATGAGATTTTATTTCTTCATTGCAGGTAATTAAGAATGATTCAGAAAAGCTGTGCATAGTTGTTAGTCAAGATTCTGTAGTGAAAACCACCACAAACCATAACGGAGCAACCAATTTTCCCATATTACTTTTGGGTTTGAATTAAATCTAAGAAAAGAGACACCACAGGAAAGAACATCAAAGGGGAAACAGCAACCTGGTGTATTCACTGTCCCATATATATAAGCACACCTTTGCCTAACTGAAACCTAGTTGAAATCTTGTATTAAAAGTAAAAAAGGCAAAATACTATAATTTTAAATTTTGGATATACTTGGGAAATCATTACACATTTTGATGTACCAAAAAGATCTAAATTCTAATATTTCTGTCTAGGGTTCAATAAGAGAAAATGATGCTTCAAATATATTACCAATTATATAAGTAGAGAATACACAGTAAATATCTTAGGTGAGACATTGATTAAATAGTAAAGTCCATGTAGCTATCATAGCTTTGATTATTGATAAAAGATCACAATCATACGAATGATAGACATCAGTGCTTTACCTCTCCGTGGGGGAGTATTCAGCCAATATTTATTGCTGAAACTTGAGGGACTAGTGTCTAAAACAAACGAAAAATATGAGAAATTGTAGATACATGCTATAACTACATAGAAATGTCAACCTTAAAGAGTAAAAACTGCTTCACAGTTACTCTATCATTGTTATTGAAAGAAATTACTTTTGACAAATGTAAAATGGTTCTGAAGTTTTGGATGAGTCAAAAAAGAAATATCACCGCAAAAGAAAATTTCGGGTTTTATTTATTCAGGACAAGCAATTGAGAGAGATTCAGGAAAGTTGTGCATACTTGTAAGTCACGATTTTTTTTCTGTATTAAAAACCACCAGGGACCATAAAAGAACTACCAATATTTCAACATTTGGTTTTGGATAGAATAAAATCAAAGAAATGAGAGGCCACAGGGAAGAATATTTTATGCTTTGATATAGCTATGAAATTATTGCACCTTTTTATTGTACTAATATTTATAAATTCAGGTTTTCTTGAAGAATATCTCCAAAATCCACTAATGTTTAGTGCCAAAATAGATTTTTTTTCCTGCAAATATCATCATGACTTAAAATATTTATGTGAATTTTCACATATTGACATATGCTTATGACACGTCATAATGATTAGTACTTTGAGTTAACATGTGTGGGACTTACATAACTTTTGTGAGAATTGTAAAATAATATTGCTTTATTTTAATTTTGACAAGTTTACTTATTGATATGTGATTAGATGATTTTGATTACACTTTTCTACAAACATCCAATAAGAAAAACAAATATTTCAAAGAAATTATCAATGGCATACATTGTGAATATAGTTTTGCTATCTGAGGTGAAACACTGATTAATTATTAAATTTCCATGTAGGTGTCAGAGCTGATAAAAAATCACAATGACACAAATCATAAACATTACTTATTTACCTCTAGGTGATGGTGTAAGACCTCTAATTTCCTCTTTGTCATATGGGGGAGTAGAATCTGCAGCAAATGACAGGTGTGATAAATTGCACATAAAGGCAATGACTATCTAAGAAAGTCAATCCAAAAGAATAAAAGCTGATTTACATATGCTCTAGCAGTACCATTTCTAGATATTACTTGCTACAAAAAGTGAGTGTTCTGAAGTTTTTGGAGGAGTAAAAATTAGAAATATGAACCCAATAGAATATTTTGAGCTTTTATTTATTCAAGGTAAGTAATTGACAGTGATGCAGGAAAGCTGTTCACAGTTGCCAGTTAAGATTCTGTAATGAAAAAACAGGAACCATTAAGAACTACAAACTTTTGGAACTTATGTTGGTCTACAGGGAAGAATATAAAGGGAGAGAGAGTCACCTTAGCTCATCATTATCACATTGATACAAGTGCACCTCTGTGTGACTAAAACCTATTCAACTTCTCACACAAAAAGTAAAACAGGCAAAGTAATAATTTTTTGAAGCAATAATATACATTTGGGAAATCATTACACCTTTTAATGTAGTAAAAAATATGATTTTTCTTTCAAGAATAGCTCTAAAATATACCATTCTGTCCATCAAATATGAAATTTGTTTGCTGTGAATGGTATCATAATTTTACATATTGATGTGGATTTTCATATATTTATATTATGGTTATGACGGGTCAAACTTATTAATACTTTCAGTCAACAGGTGTGGACCTTGCATAATATTTGTTAGAATGGGAATATAAGTTTGCTACATTTTACTTTTTGGGATGGAATTGAATTCAAGAAATGAGAGACCACAGGAAAGAATATCAACAGAGAAAAAGCAATGCTGTATCTTCATTGTTCCATCTATAGAAGTACACCTTATCATAACTAAAACCTATTTGAATTCTCGTACAAAATAAAAAAAAATAGAAATTACTACAACTTTAAGGGTTTGATATAATTGGGAAATCATTGCAAATTTTAATGTACTGAAATATATGAATTCAAATATTCTCAAAGAATAGCTTTATTATCCACTATTTTTCCTTCCAAAATGGAATTTGTTTTCTGTAAATTTCATCATGACTTCACATATTAATGTTAATTGTCACATGTTCATATATAACTATGATCAGTCAAACTTATTAGTACTTTGAGTCACCAGGTATGAGCCTTACATAGTTTTTTTGTAATTGAAATATAATTTTGCTACATTTTAGTTTTGGCAAGTCTATCTATTGGGATTAACGTCCGTTAACAGAAAGGAATATTTCAAAATCATTGTCAAAGATATAATAGTTAATTCAGGGTTAATATTCTAAGATGAGACTTTGATTAATTAGTAAAGTCCTGTGTATGTTTCAGAACTGATGTTGCTGATTAAAATCACCATAATACAAGTTGGAAACATTAGTTACTTATCTCTGGGTAGGGGAATATCAAAATCATAATGATCTTTATCTAATGGGGGAGTACTATCTACAAAAATTAAAAATCTTGATTTTTAATTGTAAACAAAGGCTATGATTATATTGAATGTCAACCCAAAAGAGTAAATGCTGCTTTGTATGTACTCTATCAATACCATCAACAGAAGTTACTTTCAACTAAAGTGAGTTTTCTGAAATTTTGGATTAGTCAAAAATAATAAAACAAACTCAACAGAATACTATGAGATTTTATTTCTTCAATGCAGGTAATTAAGAATGATTCAGAAAAGCTGTGCATAGTTGTTAGTCAAGATTCTGTAGTGAAAACCACCACAAACCATAACGGAGCAACCAATTTTCCCATATTACTTTTGGGTTTGAATTAAATCTAAGAAAAGAGACGCCACAGGAAAGAACATCAAAGGGGAAACAGCAACCTGGTGTATTCACTGTCCCATATATATAAGCACACCTTTGCCTAACTGAAACCTAGTTGAAATCTTGTATTAAAAGTAAAAAAGGCAAAATACTATAATTTTAAATTTTGGATATACTTGGGAAATCATTACACATTTTGATGTACCAAAAAGATCTAAATTCTAATATTTCTGTCTAGGGTTCAATAAGAGAAAATGATGCTTCAAATATATTACCAATTATATAAGTAGAGAATACACAGTAAATATCTTAGGTGAGACATTGATTAAATAGTAAAGTCCATGTAGCTACCATAGCTTTGATTATTGATAAAAGGTCATAATCACATGAATGATAGACATCAGAGCTTTACCTCTCCGTGGGGGAGTATTCAGCCAATATTTATCGCTGAAACTTGAGGGACTAGTGTCTAAAACAAATGAAAAATATGAGAAATTGTAGATACATGCTATAACTACATAGAAATGTCAACCTTGAAGAGTAAAAACTGCTTCACAGTTACTCTGTCATTGTTATTGAAAGAAATTACTTACATAACTTTTGTGAGAATTGTAAAATAATTTTCTTTATTTTAATTTTGACAAGTTCACTTATTGATATGTGATTAGATGATTTTGATTACACTTTTCTACAAACATCCAATAAGAGAAACGAATATTTCAAAGAAATTATCAATGGCATACATTGTGAATATAGTTTTGCTAATTTTGAGGTGAAACACTGATTAATTATTAAATTTCCATGTAGGTGTCAGAGGTGATAAAACATCACAATGACACAAATCATAAACATTACTTATTTACCTCTAGGTGATGGTGTAAGACCTCTAATTTCCTCTTGGTCATATGGGGGAGTAGATTCTGCAACAAATGACAGGTGTGATAAATTGCACATAAAGGCAATGACTATCTAAGAAAGTCAATCCAAAAGAATAAAAGCTGATTTACATATGCTCTAGCAGTACCATTTCTAGATATTACTTGCTACAAAAAGTGAGTGTTCTGAAGTTTTTGGAGGAGTAAAAATTAGAAATATGAACCCAATAGAATATTTTGAGCTTTTATTTATTCAAGGTAGGTAATTGACAGTGATGCAGGAAAGCTGTTCACAGTTGCCAGTTAAGATTCTGTAATGAAAAAACAGGAACCATTAAGAACTACAAACTTTTGGAACTTATGTTAGTCTACAGGGAAGAATATAAAGGGAGAGAGAGTCACCTTAGCTCATCATTATCACATTGATACAAGTGCACCTCTGTGTGACTAAAACCTATTCAATTTCTCACACAAAAAGTAAAACAGGCAAAATAATAATTTTTTGAAGCAATGATATACATTTGGGAAATCATTACACCTTTTAACATAGTAAAAATATGATTTTTTTTTAAATAGCTCTAAAGTATACTATTCTGTCCATCAAATATGAAATTTGTTTGCTGTGAATGGTATCATAATTTTACATATTGATATGGATTTTCATATATTTATATTATGGTTATGACGGGTCAAAATTAGTAATACTTACAGTCAACAGGTGTGGACCTTGCATAATATTTGTTAGAATTGTAATATAACTTTGCTACATTTTACTTTTTGGTTTGGAATTGAATTCAAGAAATGAGAGACCACAGGAAAGAATATCAACAGAGAAAACGCAATGCTGTGTCTTCATTGTTCCATCTATAGAAGTACACCTTATCATAACTAAAACCTATTTGAATTCTCGCATAAAATAAAAAAATAGAAATTACTACAACTTTAAGGGTTTGATATAACTGGGAAATCATTGCAAATTTTAATGTACTAAAAGATATGAATTCAAATATTCTCAAAGAATAGCTTCATTATCCACTATTTTTCCTTCCAAAATGGGATTTGTTTTCTGTAAATTTCATCATGACTTCACATATTAATGTTAATTCCAATTCCAATTCCACTTTTATAGCGCTTAATCTCTGCCAAAGTGACAGACTCTAAGGCGCAACATCATAAATATAGTTACGAAAATCATTGTCCTTATGCATAGCAATGGTCGACATCACGGAGAACGCCATATGAGGTGGAAAATACTAAGGAGGATAAGCTTGGCAGAATAGGTATGCCTTAAGTTTTTTTTCTAAAGGAAGCAATAGAAGTGGCAGATCGTACATCATCGGGGAGTTCATTCCATATTTTGGGAGCATCATATGCAAAGCTTAGACCAAACTGCTTTGTGGATTTGTAAATCGATGGTTGGTATTGAGGAACATTTAGAATTATACCATCAGATTGACTCAGCCGAGTATTATAGGCACATTGTCTAACTTTGAGAAATGGGCTGAAATATTTTGGACAGTTAGTATGTAGGTATTTATATACCAACAAGGCAGTCTTGAAGATGCAACGGTGCCTTATGGGCAGCCAATGAAGGGCTCCTCTTAGTGGAGTGGTGTGAGATAGACATGTGATTCTACAAACAATTCTGGCCAGACTGTTTTGGATGCATTGTAGCTTGCGTAGGTTAGCAACAGATAGACCCCTAAACAAGGAGTTACAGTAGTCAAGCCTACTCCCCACAAGTGCATTTGCAGCCATAAGAGCAGCATCACGAGTCAAGTACTGTCGAATTTGTCTAAGATCCCTCATCTGGATGAAACAAAGTTTACATACATTTTTAACATGCTTGGTGAAGGAAAAGTCTGAATCAAACCAGACACCCAAATTCTTAACGGCATCCGAAGCTATCAGTGATTCACCCAGTATATTAACTGGAAAGAATGGGTTTAACTTTTCTTGTTGAGACTTGGCACCAAATATAATAAAGTCAGTCTTATCAGCATTCAGGTTTAGTCTATTTGCACACAACCACAGTTTGACATCTTCGAGGCACTTTCCTAGCCGGTCGAAGGCAGTTTTTGCATTTTTGTGTTTCAGGTGAATAAACAGCCGTGTGCCATCCGCATAAAAATGAAATTTGACATCTGGGTGTTTAGAGATTACTTTGCTCAATGGTGTAGTATACAATGAAAAAAATAGGACCAAGAACTGAACCTTGAGGTACTCCAAACTTAAGCTTTCTAGCCTCAGAAAGAACAGAGCCAATCTTGATGCATTGGGTACGATCAGAAAGGTATGATTTGAACCAGTCAAGACATCTACCTCCGACACTGAACCATTTCCTTAAGTAATCAAGGAGTTTGTCATGATCAATGGTGTCAAATGCTGCAGATTGGTCAAGCAGCACCACAGCTGTGGCCTCACCTCTGGCTAGAGATAGGTGAATTTCATTCTTTATAGACAAAAGAGCTGTTTCAGTTGAATGGCCATGTCTATAGGCAGATTGATACTCGTTTTCCAACCCATGGCGAGAGACATGTCTATTGAGTTGTGAGGCAACTACACGTTCCACGAGTTTTGAGATAAAGCTCAGCCCAGACACAGGGCGATAGTTTTTTAGTTCATCCTTTGATAAAGAAGGTTTCTTTATCAGTGGAATGACAACAGCACTTTTGAAGCCATCTGGGACAGCACCTTCCGACAAAAAACAATTCACAAGCTTTGTGATAGAGGGAAGCAATATATCAAGGCCATCCTCAACTAGGAAAGTGGGCCAACGATCAAGGAGACAGGATTTGTAGGTGAATTTTTGATTACCTTCGCAATATCATCAGGTGAGGCATCATCAAATTCGACAAGTTCTGGTAGATACACTGGAGATTGCAAGGAAAAGGATGGAGAACTGGAAAAAGACTCTCAGATTTTAGCAATCTTATTGGTGAAAAAAGCAGCAAACTGATCAGCCAATTTTTTTTGTGAACTATTTGATGGAAGAACCTTGTCAGGGATACGGTGTAAGGCAGAACGCAGAACTTGCCAAAGTTTTTTAGGGTCAGCACTGTTTTCATTTACAAGAGCTCTGTAATATGTGGCTTTGTCTTTATTGGCAAGTGAATTACACCTGGCAATTTGTTTCCACAGCCTTGCACGGTTAAGAGGAGTTTTATTTTTACGCCAGATGCGTTCAAACTGTCGTCGAATGGATTTGGCATTTTTGTAGGTATCTGATAGCCACTTTGCTGGCTCCTTGGCAAAACAGCGAGTAACCTCTGGAGCATGTTTGTCCAGAAGGTTGGAAAGATCTTTAGTGTATTGATCATACAGTTTTTTCGCAGTGTCACCCGGACAAGGAACAAAGGAGCAATTGCTCAAGTCATTTCGTAGATAGTCCATGTTTATTTTATGATATCTCCTGTAAGTCACTCTGCTAGCTTGTGATTTAGCCGTTGTTGGAGTTTCAACTTAGCATTTGATCATAGCATGGTCGGAGATGTAGTCACTAACAACCACACTTGAAATCAGAGTACTATCAGAAGTAAGGATGAGACCTAGGGTATGGCCATGAAGATGGGTAGCAGAGTGGACATGTTGAGTAATATTGCAGGAGTCAAGAGTATTAAGGAAATTAACACTATCCCTGGATGTTGTGTCAATATGAATATTAAAGTCGCCACAAATGATGAAGGAGGTATTCGTAGATGAAAGAAACTCAACCAGTGTGTAAAATTCATCATAAAAATGATTGGAACATGAACCTGGGGGACGATAAACACAAGCAACCAGAGTAGAATGAGCATTCGATCCAATACTGACTACCAGGCATTAAAAGTAGGTGAAAGTAGGATGATCCACAATTCTATGAGACAGGCTGCTGTTTATGAGAAAGCCAACTCCACCACCTGAGCCATGTGCATGAGGTCTTTGACACAATTTATAAGATGGTGGTGTGATGGATTGAAGCAGACTATCGGTGTCAGTCGGGCGAATATGAGTTTCGACCAGTGATAATATGTCCAGCGAGTGATTGAACACAACGTCAGAAATCATTGGAGCCTTGTTTCTTACAGACCGACAGTTAGCTACCCCCATCACGATAGGTCCAGGATTTAGGGATATATCCCCACATAAAAGCAAGAGAACACAGAGGGATCGTGATTTCACTGATGAGGGAAAGCATCTTGCATTCACAACAAAACTAGCCAATCTGAATGATCGAGGTAGTACGGAGCCTACAAAACAACCCTTGACCTGAACTTTATGGTCGGACGTACTGATGAGGAAAAGACTGATGAATACCAGACAGCGTACAAGGTACATTTTTCCATACTCCAGAGCCTTAACACACAAAGGGACTGTGGGGAGTCTAAAAATGAAAATGACCTTATAGCTAGTGTCCACTAAGCTTTACAGTCGGTTCAGTCAACTTACACTCAAGTCAAATCTTCGTCCTGTGGGCATCTCACAGGCACCCTAACTACCCCACTGGAGCCACTATAAAGAAAAATAAAAAATAAAAAACCTTAGATGGGCCTAAAAACATAGGAAAGCCTTACTGGGACCTAAATGGATGGAAATTCTGGAGTATGGTGATGTGCAAGTAATTTGTTGTGAAATAAAGTAGAGAAACAATTTGACAGAACTTGGTTATTGAATGATAATTCCGGTTGTGGGCGATAATACCCACAAATATCAGTACATGCAAATATTATTGTAAATCAACATAGTTAAAATACCAGCAGCAACCTTATGAAATAAAGACTGAAGTATAAAGACTGATAACCGTCAATAATATATGAAACATAAGTGTACAGTGACGATCAGAAGCAAAAATAAAATAGAAATTTAAAATTTTCGGCATCTCCATGATGGGTCATAATTGTCACATGTTCATATATAACTATGATCAGTCAAAGTTCTTAGTACTTTGAGTCACCAGGTATGAGCCTTACATAGTTTTTGTAAGAATTGAAATATAATTTTGCTATATTTTAGTTTTGGCAAGTCTTTCTATTGGGATTAACATCTGTTAACAGAAAGGAATATTTCAAAAACATTGTCAGATATAATAGTTAATTCAGGGTTAATATTCCAAGGTGAGACTTTGATTAATTAGTAAAGTCCTGTGTAGGTTTCAGAACTGATGTTGCTGATTAAAATCACAATAATACAAGTTCGAAACATTAGTTACTTATCTCGGTGTAGGGGAATATCAAAATCATAATGATCTTTATCTAATGGGGGAGTACTATCTACAAAAATTAAAAATCTTGATTTTTAATTGTAAACAAAGGCAATGATTATATTGAATGTCAACCCAAAAAGAGTAAATGCTGCATTGCATGTACTCTATCAATACCATCAATAGAAGTTACTTTCAACTAAAGTAAATTTTCTGAAGTTTTGGATGAGACAAAGATAAAAAGTTAAACTCAACAGAATATTATGAGATTTTATTTCTTCAATGCAATGGTAAATAAGAGTGATTCAGAAAAGCTCTGCATAGTTGTTAGTCAAGATTCTGTGGTGAAAACCACCTGGTGCCATAAAAGAGCAACAATTTTTCCATATTACTTTAGGGTTTGAATTAAATCTAAGAAAAGAGGGGCCACAGGAAAGAACATCAAAGGGGAAACAGTAACCTGGTGTATTCACTGTCCATATATAAACACACACCTTTACCTAACTGAAACCTATATGAAATCTTGTATGAAAAGTAAACAAGGCAAAATACTACAATTTTAAATTTTGGATATACTTGGGAAATCATTACACATTTTGATATACTAAAAAGATCTAAATTTTAATATTTCTGTCTAGGGGTCAATCAGAGAAAATGATACTTCAAATATATCACCAATTATATAAGTAGTGAATACACAGTAAATATCTTAGGTGAGACATTGATGAAATAGTAGAGTCCATGTAGCTGCCATAGCTGTGACTGTTGATAAATGATCATAATCACACCAATAATAAACATCAGTTATTTACCTCTCTGTGGGGAAGCATTCAGCCAAGATTCATCACTGTAACTTGGGGGACTAGTGTCTAAAACAAATGAAAAATTTGACAAATTATAGATACATGCTATAACTACATAGAAATGTCAACCATAAAGAGTAAAAGCTGCTTCACATTTACACTTCTCATTTTTATTGAAAGAAATAACTTTTGAAAAACATAATAATGTTCTCAAGTTTTGGATGAATCAAGAGAGAAATATGACCGCAAAAGAAAATTTTGAGTTTTATTTATTCAGGACAAGCAATTGGGAGTAATTCAGGAAAGTTATGCATACTTGTAAGTCACGATTCTCTATTGAAAACCACCAGGGACCATAAAGGAATTACCATTTCTTCAATATCTGGTTTTAATTTCAATGGAATCAAAGAAATGAGAGGCCTCAGGGAAGAATATTAAACTAGAGAGAGTAACCCAGGATCATTGTCACATTTATACAAGTACACTTCTGACTGACTAAAATGTATTTGAATTATGAAACAAAAAGTAAATAAGGCAAAATAATACAATTTTATTGCTTTGATATAGATCTGAAATTATTGCACCTTTTTATTGTACTAATAGATATAAATTCAGGTTTTGTTGAAGAATATCTCCAAAACATACTAATGTTTCCTGCCAAAATAGATTTTGTTTTCTCCAAATGTCAACATGACCACATATTGATGTGAATTTTCACATATTGATATATGGTTTTGACAGGTCATAATGGTTAGTGCTTTGAGTTAACACATGTGGGACTTACATAACTTTTCTGGGAATTGTAATATAATTTTCCTATATTTTAGTTTTGGCAGGTTTACTTATTGATATGTGATTAAATGATTTTTATTACACTTTTCTACAAACATCCAATAAGAGAAACAAATATTTGTTAGAAATTATCAATGGCATACATTGTGAATATAGTTTTGATATCTCAGGTGAAACACTGATTAATTATTAAATTTCCATGTAGGTGTCAGAACTGATATTGCTGATGAAATAAATCACATTACCTCTGGGTGATGGTGTAAGACCTCTAATTTCCTCTTGCTCATAGGTGGGAGTAGTATCTACAACAAATGAGAGGTATGATAAATTGCAACAAATGACAGGTATAATCAATTACAAATAAAGCCACTGACTATGTAAGAAACAAAAACTTAAAAGAATAAAAGATAATTTACATATGCTCTACCAGTAGATATTACTTGCTACAAAAGTGAGTGTTCTGAAGTTTTTGGAGGTGTAATACTGAGAAATATGAACCTAATAGAACAATTTGAGCTTTTATTTATGTACGGTAGGTAATTGAGTGTAATGCAGGAACGCTGTTCACAGTTGTTAGTCAAGATTCTGTAGTATAAAACCAGGAACTATTAAGAACTACAATTTTTTTAACTTATGTTAGGATTGGAATTTAACCTAAGAAATGAGAGTCCACAGGGAATAATATAGAGGTACAGACAGTCATCTGTGGTCATCATTATCATATTTATACAAGTACACCTCTGTGTAACTAAAACCTATGCGAATTCTCACACAAAAAGTAAAAAAAGGCAAATAATAGAATTTTGAGGCAATGATATACATTTGGGAAATCATTACACCTTTTAATGTCCTAAAAGTCATGATTTTTCTTCAAGAATAGCTAAAAATGTACTATTCTGTGCATCAAAAATGAAATTTGTTTACTGTGAATTCTATCATAATTTTACATATTGATGTGGAGTTTCATATATTTATATATGGTTATGACGGGTCAAAATTATTAATACTTTCAGTCAACAGGTGTGGACCTTGCATAATTTTTGTACGAATGGTAACATAATTTTGCTACATTTTACTTTTGGGTTGGAATGGAATTTAAGAAATGAGAGACCACAGGAAAGCATATCAATGTAGAAAAAGTGATGCTGTGTCTTCATTGTCCCATCTATAGAAGTACACCTTTTCTTAACTAAAACCTAACTGAATTCTCACCCAAAACAAAACAAAAACTCAAATTACTACAAGGGTTTAATACAGTTGGGAAATAATTACACATTTTAATATTCTAAAAGATATGAATTCAAATATTCTCGAAGAATAGCTTTATTATCCAATATTTTTCTGTTTTCTGTAAATTTCATCATGACTTCACATATTAATGTCAATTGTCACATGTTGATATATCTTTGTCATATGGGGGAGTACTATCTACAAAAAAAATAAAAGTCTTGATTCATTGTAGCCTAAGGCTATGGTTATATAGAATGTCAAGATTAAATGCTGCTTTGCATGTACTCTATCAATATCATTAATAAAGTTACTTTTAAGAAAAATGAATTTTCTGAAGTTTTTGAATTAGTCAAAACTGAAATATTAACCCAAATATTTGGAGATTTATTTCTTCAATGCCAGTAATTTAGAGTGGTTTAGTAAAGCTGTGCATAGTTGTTAGTCAAGATTCTGTAGTGAAAACGAACAGGGACTATAAAGGAATGACTAATTTTCCCACCTTACGTTATCGTTGGAATTAAATCTAAGAAATGAGAAGCCGCAGGAAGGAATATCAAAGGTGAAACAGTAACCTGATGTCTTCACTGTCCCATATGTAAAAGTACAAGTTTGCTCAACTGAAACCTATTTGAATTCTTACATGAAAAGTGAAAAAGGCAACATACTACAATTTGTAACGTTTTATATACTTGGGAAATCATTACACATTTATTGTAGGAAAATGATAGGAATTTTAATTAATATTATTAATGAATACCTCTAGTATTTTTTTCTTTGAAAATCAAATTATTTTGGTAAATTATAAAAGTCGGAACCGGATTCGGAACTAAATTTTTTTACCAGATTGCAACTCTCATCGTACGTCTTTATCGCACCATAAGAATTCTTGACGAAGATCAAATACTTTAAATTACAAAACTCATGATCATTGCTCCCTAGTCATTAATATGCATGATAAGATAATATAACACAGATTTTCACAGGTATTATGGTATTTGATCTTCGTCCGTGCTTCTATATTTTATAAAATATTGCAAGGAAACTACTGGAGAAATCTGTGTCCTCCTTTCATCTCATGAATATGAATGACTTGGGTCCTGTGGCCATGAGTTATGTAGTTAAACGTATTTGATCTTCGTCGGGACATCTATGTTTATAAAATATTGCAAGGAAATCCCAGAATAAATCTGTATCCTCATATCTTCTCATGAATATTAATGACTTGGGTGCTATGACCGTGCATCGTCCCCCATTGCACCTCTCTGACAGCACCTCCGGAAGTCTGGGTTTTATAATGTGGGTGTTCGACCACATGGCTAAGCTTCCTGATTAAGGATTTTTGGCAGTCGGGTTCAAATATTTGCTTAGTCCCAGGCATCCTGTAAGGCTCAGTAGTTGTCGGTTGTGGCCATGAGAGAAATCAAACATGTTTAATATTTCTCACGATCCAAGTCAATTCTTTTTTCCCGCTGTCAACAAAATGTCCAGTCCTAGGCTTCCTCAGGCCTCCTCAGACCCAAATTTACATAGTCCTATGTTGTCCCAGGCCTCCTAAGGGGGCTCGGTGGTGTAGTGGTTAGAATTCTTGCCTCCAACCTCTGAGGCCGCCGGTTCGAATCTCGGGCCGGGCTCTTCATGTTGGAAAGTTGGTAGTTACTTGCCGATGCCTGGTGGTTTACAGTGCACTATGCACTGGTTTCCTCCACCTGTAAACTACCCGTCGCAATATGACCCTGGCTGTTGAACTCAACGTAAAGCAACAAATAAATAAATAAATAAATCCCAGGCCTCCTGTGACCCTTAGACCCAGGCGTCCATAGCTTAGTCCCAGGAAGCCAGTTTCCCAGTCCCCAACTCATAACAGACCTTTGAGGTTTCATGCGTGTGAAAGTGAATCGGTTTCATTAGTCCCAGGAAGACTCAGACTGTCCCAGGTGTCCTGCGACACAAAAATCAAGGTCTGGGACTAAGCCCCGACTAAGAAAAGAGGACCCTAACCGATCCAAGGCAGCGTCCTCAGGCCACCTGGAACAACACAAATTTACTCTGCGATGGTCTGAGGATGCCCCAGGAGGCCTGGGACTAAGAACCAATTAAGAACCGACTATTTTCTACACATCAGAAATTAAAACGAGGCAATGAGGGGGTCTGAGACTATATAAGTGACCATGCACAGATTCTCATTATTGCTGATTGGTTGGCTACTGAGAGATGTGTGTCGTTTGTAGGGGTTTTCAGTTTTTTTAAATATCATGTAATATACTTGAGCTTAGGGCAAATTTTACAGTTAAGAGACACATTTTATTTTTTACTTTTTATTTTGGATATTGACTGAGTCATGAAGTAAGAGAAAGGAGGAAAGAGAGGAAAAAAGAAGATGGATGAGAGGCAAGAGTAGGCGGTGAAGGAAGGTGGAGAGGTGGAGGAAAGTACAGAGGAAAGGACAGAAGAACAGACAGAGTAAAGGACAGAGGAGGGTACAGAAGAGAGAGAGGAACGTTCAAAAGTTACTAAGGAAGCTTGCAAAGAATATGAGAGGTGTGAGGAAGATTCAGAGTTCCACTCAGCCAAGAGACCCATTGTCTGTGCAACATTCACTGACAGCCTATAAACTGCAATAGTGGAGTTTGTGAAGGAGCATCAAGAGCTGTACGACGAGGAGCATGGACAATTTCCATGACAGGCAAAAGTAGGAGGCTCTCTGGGCAGAAATATCTGCAGAACTGAAGCTCCAACCCTTTGGTGTCAAAAGATGGTTCAAATCCCAGAGAACGCGTTATGGCAAGCTCTCCAAGTAACAGTCTGGCCAAGCCCCAAGGGAGATGACCAAGAGACAGTCCTGGGTCTACCAACAGATGGGTTTCCTTATAACTCACGTAAGACGCAACGGGGCCAGCAGAAGCTCAGGGGGGTTCAGGCCAGTCCAAACACCAGCAAGCAGGACGAATCGCATTGATCCACTACTGATACAGAACAGTGTCCTGAGGGAGAGTAGGAGTCAACCTATGTTCACATCTACACCAGTTTCAACAGACTCCAAGATACTCGAGCACTTTGACCAGATGAGGACATTGATTTCAGGTTTCCTGCAGCAGAAGTTGGACAGGCAGCCCTTCTTTGACTATGGGGCATCAGAGGCTAAAAAGATGACCCAAGAGGAATTTGAGGATCTCAAGGGCAGGATTTTAGAGACATTGAAGCCATTAAGAGCAACCGTAGCCGTCAACCACTACCTAGAAGATCAGCCACTATTACCACGGAGTCCCAGAGGATCGGGATACTGCCAACAACCACTCAACAGGTGTCTAGTTCCACCCAAGCAGCAGCTAGCAGCAGTTATGTCTATTACACACCCAGCCCCATAGGTTTTGGGAACTCTACATCAGTTCTAACAGTACAGGACGAGGATAGTAGACACAACTTAAGTGGAATACTAAGCCAGCTACCACACCTGACATCAACACAGATCATTGAGCAGCCTCAGCAGCATCAGCCACAACTCTTCACTATCACCACTACAGCACTGCCTCAACAGCAGCAGCCTCCTCAGCAGCCATCCAGTCAGGGCAAGTCTTTGACCTGCCAAGCCCTTTTCAGGGCCACCCAAATATTCCAAAAACAATTTATTAAGCTACATGTTGCTCATATTCCCCTCCCAAAACAAAACAATTCAGTAAAAATACTTATCACAAAAAGCCCAACACATACACCGCCCCAAACATGAAAAAACAAGCCATGGTAATACACTTAACAACAGATAAAAATAGTTAAATAAAGTCCCAATATGGCCAATAATCTGTCCATTTATAACTTAAAATCCATGGGATAGCTTTAAATATGTAATAAAAAAGTCCAACACTGACACTCTCCCTAGCATTAAACATAGCCACCAACCAACAAACAGATAAACCCAATACCAAACATAACCCCAACCAATAGACTGATAAACCATACTGTAAAGATAACCATTTCTGTTGCCTTATTTTGTAAATTTTATGGAAATAGAAGGAAAAAAATTAGCTTGAGATCCGCCACAAATAAAAATGTGTTATTACTTGGTGTTATTTTTTCAAAAACACAGGAAAAATGTAACTGAAATTGGGGTGTAGATTTAAAAATGTATACAATATTTATTCCATTTAGGCTATTATGTTGGGCATTGGGTTTGTCTGTTTTTTGTTGGTGAAATTATGTTGGGCAGTGCATTTGTCAGTTTTTTGTGTGAGTAATGTTGGGAATTGGTTTTGTATGTTTGTTTGTTGGGCAATTATGTATGGAGGTGCATTTGTCTGTTTTTGTGTTAGTTATGTTGGGCATTAGGTTTGTCTGCTTGCTTGTTGGGGGAATTATGTATAGCAGTGCGTTTGTCTGGTTTTTTTGTGCGACTTCTGTTGGGCATTGTGTTTTGTCTGTTTGTTGGGTGTGTGACTTATGTTGGGAAATGGTAATGATATTTGGAACAAGCACAGCTGATTAATTGTTTTTGGAATATTTGGTAGTCATGAAAAGGACTGGTTATTAGTCCTGAAAAGGACTGGTTACTGCACTAGCATTTTTATTCTGCCATCTTGCCAGGCCACAGCTCCCTCATTGTTGAAGTAGTCTTTGAGGTAATCCCTCACTCTCTTGGCTGTTCTGGCAGGGTCTCTGGAACACCACCAGCTACACCACCAATCAATCCACAATCACCAGGCACATCATCATCTCCAGGCTCTTGACCACCATGTTGACCTTGATACTGGCTTCTCAGTATGTTGTGCAGAACCACACAGGTCAAGATCACTTCCTGACTGTTTCTGGGGGTAGCTCAATAGTGGTCATCACTCTGAATCTTGAGACCAGGCTGCCAAAAGCGTTCTCAACAACTTTCCTGTCCCTCGATATTCTGTAGTTGGCAATTCTTTCCTCTCTGGTTAACATCCTTCTGTCATAGGGTTTCATGAGCCAGGTCTTCAGGGCAAAGACATCATCTGCCAGAATGAAGTAGGCGACATCTCTACCATCCTGGGTTATAGGTGCTGGGTCAGGGAAGCCTATGCTGCCATCATCAATCTTCCTCTTCAGCTGACAGACATTAAATATCTGGGCATCTGAGGAACATCCAGCTGAACCTGCATCCATCCATCTGAACTTGTACTGTCCATCTACCAAGGCCAACATTACTATGGAAAAAACCTCTTGTAGTTGTGGTACAGGACTCCAGTGTTCTTGGGTTTCTTCAGGGCCACATGCTTTCCATCAAGGGCTCCCAGGGCATCTGGAACATTCCACCTGATCTTGAATTCCCTTTCCAGTTCTTTCCACTCATCTGGAGTAGTAGGACATTTGAGGTACTCTCTGGTGAACTCATCCTGGATGGCCCTGCATACCTGTGGTAGAAACTTGGAGATGGTGGATCTGCCAACCCTGAACTGACAGGATAATGATGTGTAGGACTGTCCAGTGGCCAGATATCTGATGCTTAGGCCTATCTTCTCCCCAACGCCGAGTGTGGCTCTGTAGTTGGTGGCCTGCCTGGCTACACGTGGTTCCAGTCTGGTCTTTATCATCTCAAAAAAGTCTGGGGTCATCCTCATGTAATTGGTGAAACCTGGAATGTCTGTGGCATACAGTTCAGCCATAATGTTGTGGTAGGTCCCCTCTCCTCTCTCTGTAGTAGCCATCACCTGACCCACATGTTGTGCCTTCTTCTAGGTCTCTGTCTGGCTGCTGGTGGTGGTGGAGGTTGCTATGGTGAACGTAGAAATAGTAAATACATCATTATATGTGACTGAATAAAAACTGAAAAAGCTTTAAGTTGTTGTTGAAGCTGTCTTCCATTAAAATGTGGCATCCTGCTGTGTTCCTAGAAAAGTAATGATAATTAGATCACAGAATTTATATATATATACACCCAGAAAATCCAGCATTTCAAAACAAGAATCGGAGATCCTGGTCTGGGTAAGACTGAGGAGTCCTCAGGATGCCTGAGGAAGCCGGGACTTAATCTCAGGCGTCCTGGGACCCAGTCAGTATGTATACAACAGGATCGTGGTTGAAACTGACCAGAAAACTGGCTTAGTCAGGTTTTAGTCCCAGACCAGTCAGGGACTGTCTGGGACCACCTGGGGCGTCCTCAGGCTTCCTGAGGCCGGATGTGAACTTAATTCCAGGCTTCAATACCGATTCAGTATTCCCACCCAACTTACCTTGTTTTTCTCCAACTGTCCACAATTAAGGGTCGCCTACAGGATCAGGGCTTAATCCTTTGGTGGAACAGGGGCATAAGACACCAATTGTTTTAGTGTAAATTTAATCGACTTCACATATTGATGTGGACTCTCACATATGGATATATAGGTATGATGACACACAATTTTAGTACTTTGACTCAACAGTCATGGTTCTTAAATAATTTTGTAAGAAATGTAATACAACTTTTCTACATTTTACTTTTATCTGGTTTATCTATTGGTATGAGATATTCTGATTTTGATTACACTTTTCTATCAAATCTCCAATAAGAAAAAAGAATTTTTCAAATAAATTGCCAAAGATATAAGTCATAAATATACAGTAAATATATTAGGTGAGTCATTGATTAATTAGTGATGTCCATCTAGCTTTCATTGCAGATATTGCATCAGTTGTTTACCTGTACAGGGAGGAGTAGTTGGCCAATATTCATTGCTGCTACTTGGGGGACCAGTATCTAAAACAAATGAAAAGTTTGATAAATTGCAGTTACGTGCTATGTCAACCCAAAAGAGTAAAAGCTGCTTTACATGTACTGTATCAATAATATTACTTTCTACAAATGAATGTGAGATTGTTCTGAAGTGTTGGAAGAGTCAAAACCGAAATATTAACCTAACAGAATATCTTGAGATTTTATTTATTCAAGACAGGTAATTGAGACTGATGCCTGAAAGTTGTGTATGCTGGTTAGTTACTATTCTGTATTGAAAACCACCGGGGATCAGAAAGGAGCTACCAACTTTACAACATTTGGTTTGAGTTAGAATGGATCCTAAGAATATTAAAGTAGAGAGAGTAACCTATGGTCATTATTGTCACATTTATACATATACATAACTGAAACCAACTTGATGTAAATTTTCAAATATTGATATATGGTTATGACAGGTCAAAATTATTAGTGATTTTCAGTTAAAAGGCAACTTTCATAAGAAAAAAAAGAATGATTTGAACTTTTATAGAGCCACAATCTCTTTAAAATAGCTATCTCATTGATATCTAATGGTCATTAGAATATACTTTAAATAACCAATATTTAAGATTTCATATCTGTTTCCTCTCCAAAAATCCCAAATCCACCACATCCACCAAATCCTCATTTTACAGGCTCTATTTGGCGGATAATCCCCTCAAATTGGCGGATATAAGTGGATAGGTTTTTTGTACCTTAGGACCAAATGTGGGATGACTGTTCAGCCTCTGATGAAAAAATCAATAGTATTTTCGAAATATTGCCAAACACTTTGGACAATATAAGGCAGTTAATTGAGGGATTAACAGTCTGTCACTGACACATAAACTCCTATTTATCTATTTATCTATGGGTAATAATGAGTGCCAGTGACACAGCTCTGTCTGCTATTCCAACAACCTACAGTTTAAAGTGCAAATACTTTTAACATCCCTATGAGTGGTACACCCATATCCACCACCACCATTAGTAACTACATTATTTCATTACTAATGGGGTCCCTACCAGACTACAATATCCTGCATCAAATAAAGGCACGGGTCTTAAAAGAATAACACTCCAGAAAATACAATATACTGGAAATACCAGAAAACTATTCTGTAATAATGTTTGAACACTACATCAGTGTTTGAATACTACATCAGTGTTCAGTATTTTAGCCAAAAGGCTTCTCCAGTCTCTATGCATTCACACAGAAAAACATTCTGTGAAACACAGGGAATCCAGTATCTTGCTTTGGAGGGGGGATCCAACAAGCCCACATGCCACCACCAGGTGCAGGCGCCAATTACTATTTTTTATTTGGGCATTCCCTACACTCCACCTTGTAGGCACCAACATGTTTGTGTGAGGCTATGTCCTCTCAATGCACCCCTTACCCAGGTGCACCCTTTCTCCTTTATTTTCATATTGGGCACTTCATACAAGGGCTGTCACTTCAGGGGCGTCACTAATGTGACGTCACATATGACAATGACATAATTGACTCACTATGATGTCAATCTATCATCATTAATCATACCTCACTGTAACCTGGTAATCTTACCAGTGACTTAGTTATCCTCACTACCTATATTCTGAGATTGAATTCAAATCACTTACCATCAGTCAGTGAATGTGTTTATTTGTTAGTGATATTTAACAATTGATCATTATTGATAAATAGTTTACTATCATGTGGCCTACTTGTACTACATGTCATAAAACTTACACATTAAAGTGTAATTTAAGAAGACATATCAACAGTGCACATATGTAAAGGAATTTTAAATGTGAATACTGCACCAAGGCATTCTCTAGAAAGGACTATTTGAATAGACATGTTAAGACCAAACACAGTGTTAACAATGTGTTTTCCAACATCATGGATTGCATCAGTATGGAATGTAGTCCTGTTATACCAGTTTTTAAACCTGATGAAATCATACCAGTCTCACCAACTTGTGATGATATTAATGATTTCTTAAATAATCTTGCCAGCGAGGATACACACACAACTGTACCTGTCAACACAGCACCAGTTACATCTACTGACAGCATGAAGTTAGTACATCAGGGGAGTCAGACAGATATCTGCACCCCTTTCTTCAATGAAGGCACCCAAATATATAGGCACTAACACTACACCTATATTTATGAAGGATAAATCCGATCAGTTCCAGCCACAACTGATTGAGACTTGCACCTCTCCTCACACTAGGATGGTCTCGGATACTCAGATAACTCAAGGCTGGGATTCACCAGATGTGGGTCACCCCACCACACCAAACCTGGACATCCCTTGTTACTTCACCAGTGAGTATCAGGCGCAGAGAGTTGACATGGACCTTCCTCCTGCAGACAGCTTTCAGGGCCCCGCCTTCACACTGGAAGATGAGGACCCACTACCTTCTCACCTGACTGACACACCAAATGGATGGGGCCTAACCAAAATGGATGACTCATCCCTACACTTTGAGTTATTGAACTATCACTATGCCTATGCCACTATCACCCCGCCTATCAGCAAATAATGATAGACACTTCGACTATTACTATTCCGGGTATTTTATTAATTATTATCATTGATTAATAATTAATTATTATTTAAATATTTCTTTCTTAAATTATCTCAAAAAGATTTAAATATTAGTATAAAGTATTACCAATCAAAGTATTACTTTGTTATTATTTACTCATATGTTATTTGCATTAAATGTTTTTTGTGCCAAATATGAAGATTTCATTTTTTTTCTTTTGGTACTTCTTTTCAAGATATCACCATTATTAAAACATCCCCTCATTTTAAAAAGGGCGATTGTTATGATATCTAAAAATTAACTTGATATGTTCAGTATTTCACATCTAACTTTGAGATTTTCCAAAAGCATGTTTAGCCAGGAACTGGGATTTTTGATGGAAAATTTACGTTTTTTCCACATTAATACCAACCTAACAATTAAATATGCATTAATCTCACCTAAGTAGCACCAAAATTGACCTACCAACTGATACCCAAACAATATGCTGATTTTGGCTGTTGTCAGTCATCACAAACTGATTTGAGACAACAAAGAGTTAACCTACACACACATAAATAGACATGTGCCAGCACACACATCCAACTTTGCTCATTACAATATCAAATACCTGTTTGGCGCCTTTGCTCCACATTTGTTGAGACAATTGCAATCAGTAATTCAGTTGTACAGCCACCTAGCTGCTGCACTTTCTGATTGTAATGGTCATCTGGATCAATTCATGAACCTATTATGCTCTTTCCTCACTAGTCCTTTTATTCGTGTATCTACATATTTATTCAAACCTTCACTCCCATAAAATGGTGTGTTCAGCCAATACTTAACACACAAATGGTGTGAACTTTTATAGAGCCACAATCTCTTTAAAATAGCTATCTCATTGATATCTAATGGTTATTATGACTGAATATACTTTAAATAACCAATATTTAAGATTTCATATCTGTTGCCTCTCCAAAAATCCCAAATCCACCAAATCCTCATTTTAGAGGCTCTGTTTGGTGGACAATCCCCTCAAATTGGCGGATATAGGTGGATAGGCTTTTTGTACCTTAGGACCAAATGTGGGATGACTGTTCAGCCTCTGATGAGAAAATCAATAGTATTTTCGAAATATTGCCAAACACTTTGGACAATATAAGGCAGTTAATTGAGGGATTAACAGTCTGTCACTGATACATAAACTCCTATTTATCTATTTAACTTTCATAAGAACTGTACTATAGTTTTGCTGAATTTTAGCTTTGGGACTTTACTTATTGGTATGAGATTAAATGATTTTGATTACACATTTCTACAAAGATCCAATAAGAGAAAAGAAAATTTCTAATACATTGCCTATGACATACAAAGTGGATATAGTTTTAATATCTGAGGTGATATTGCTGATAAAAAATCACAATGACACAGTCATAAACATTACTTATTTACTTCTGGGTGGGGGTGTATAACATCTAACTGCATATTTGTCATGTGGGGGAGTAGTATCTACAACTAATGACAGGTGTTTGATTAATTGCAAATAACAATATGACTATATAAGAATGTCAACCAAAATTGTAAATGCTGCTTTACATGTGCTTTATCAATACCATAAATAGACATTACTTGCAACAAAAGTGAGTGTTCTGGAGGAGTTTTGGGAGGAGTAAAAAATTGAATTATGAACCAAATAGAATATTTGAGCTTTTTTATTCAAGGCAGGTAGTTCAGAATGATGCAAAAAAGCTGTGCATAGCCTCAGTCCAGATTCTATAATGAAAATAAAAACCAGAAACTATTAAAAACTACCAACTTTTTGACATCAAGTTAGGGTTGCAATTTAATCTAGGTAATGAGTGTCCACAGGCAAGATTATCACAGTAGAGAGAGCACCCTTGGGGTATCATTGTCACATTTATACAAGTACACCTTTGTGTGACTAAAATCTATTCGAATTCTCACACAAAAGTAAAAAAGGCAAAATAATACAATTTTGAAAAACTGACGTATATTTGGGAAATCATCACACCTTTTAATGTACTAAAGGACACGATTTTCTTCAACAAAGAAAAGAATGAAATCCACTATTCTGTCCATCAAATATGAAATTTATTTAATATAACTGGCATCATGCTTTCACATATTGATATATGGTTATGACAGGTTTGTGGACCTTGCAATAAGAATTGTAATATAAGTTTGCTATATTTTACTTTTTGGCTGGAATTGAATTTAAAAAATTGAGAGGCCGCAGAAATGAATATCAAAGTAGAGACAGTAACACCATGTCTTCAGTGTCCCGTCTATAGAAGTACACCTTTGCAGGACTAAAACCTTTTGGAATTCTCGAATGTAAAGTAAAAAGGCAAATTACTACACGATAAAAGATTTGATATAGTTGGGAAATCATTGCATGTTTTAATATATTAAAATATATTATTTCAAATATTCTTTAAAATAGCTCTAATATCCACTCTGTTTTCCTTCCAAAATGGAATCTGGTTTCTGTAAATTTAATCATGACTTTGAGTCAACAGGTCTAGACCTTACATAACCAATGTAGCTTTCAGAGCTGACATTGCTTATAAAAAATTACAATGACACAAGTCATAAGCATTAGTTATATATCTCTGGGTATAGGAATATAAAATTTATATTCCTCTTTGCCATATGGCGAAGTAGTTTCTACAAGAAATGAAAGGCTTGATTAATTGTAGATAAAGACTATGATTATATAAGAATGTCAACCCAAAAGAGTAAAAGCTACTTTACACGTGCTCTATCAATACCATTAATAGAAATAACTTTCAACAAAAGTTGGTTTTCTGAAGGTTTTGGATAAGTCAAAATAGAAATATCAACTCAACAGTATATTTTGAGCTTTTATTTCTTCAAGACAGGTGTTTGGGAGTGATGCAGAAAAGTGGTTCATATTTGTCAAGGTATCAGTGGTAATTATAAAGTTAATATCTGAAGTGAGGCATTGATTAATTGGTAAAGTCCAGTGTTGGTTTCAAAGCTGATATTGCTGATAATAGATCACAAAATTTGTTTATTTGGGGTTTTACGTCGCTTTCAACACTGTACAGGTCATATCACGACGGGTAGTTGGAAGGGCAGAGGAAACCAGTACATAGAGTTCGCTAGGGTTGTGTACTGTAAACTGCCGACCAACGGCAAGCAACTACCAGCTTTCCCACTTACGGCCATGACGGGGATCGAACCCCGGCCGCAGAGGTGGGAGGCGAGAGTGTTACCACTCTGCCACCGTGGCCCCTAATAGATCACAAAAGCACAAGTAATTAACATTAGTTTTTTTATCATTTTGCAACTATTACTCACATAGTCCTTATCATCAAGTTGAAAAGTAGCATCAACAACAAATGAAAGGTTTCATAAATGGTAGATGGAGACTATGAAAATATGGGAATGACCAAAAGACTAAATGCTGCTTTGTATCTGCTTGTTAATACCATTTATAGAAATTACTTTCAATAAAAGTAAGATGGTTTGAAGGTTTTGAAGGAGTTATAATGGAAATATGAACCCAATAAAATATTTTCAGTTTTTGTTAATTCATGACAGATAATCAGGTATGATCGAGAAAAGTTATGCATGCTTGTTATTCTACATTTTTGTGGTGAAAACCCACAGCCACCAATAAGTAACCACAAACTTTCCCAATTCTGTGCAGAAATTGTATCCATGATATGAAATGTGGTATTGAAAAAAAATAAATAATAGAGTAAGATGGGGGTCTTATCATTGTAATTCAATTGCATGATACAGCATGGTTCTGTACCATCTGGAGGGGGCTCAGTGGTGTAGCCGTTAGAGTTCTTTCCTTCAACCTCTGAGGCTGCCGGTTCAAATCTTGGGCCGGGCCAGACACTTTATGTTGGAAAGTTGGTAGTTACTTGCTGATGCGCGGTTATTTACAGTACAGTATGCACTGGTTTCCTCCACCTGTAAACTACCCGTGGCAATATGACCCTGGCTGTTGAACACGACGTAAAACAACAAATAAATAAAGCTAAAATGTACAATCTGGATTCTTAGAATCCCAAATCGTTCCTATACCAAAAAATAAAAGAAACTGAATAATATTTTAAATTGCAGATTGATTGAAATGAGTTCGGTCATAGGCAAGGTATTACAGAGTGTGATAATTCATCTACATGAAAGTGTTCTTCAATCATGTGATTTAAAAAGGACATTCAACAACGTAATGTACTGAAATTGTTGAAAAAGTTGTAAATTATTATAACAAATAGAAATTCTTCAGTTTATGTATTAATGTTTATGTTGATGACTAGATGGAAGTCAAGCCTTTGACAGGGTGAACTATAAAAGTCTTTTTTTGCACTGTTTTGATTCATGGCTTGTGTTTTTAACTACTAGGATATTGTTTAATTTATATAGCATTCAGTTATTGTCTATTAAGTGGGGTAATTGTATTAGTACAAAATTTGATAATATAAAGTACAAACTATTTTAAATATTTGCAATGCCACTATGTGGATGTGTTTTATGGGACTACTCTTCAGTGTATATTGAAAAAATTTTTGGATGTTAGAGAAAGTGTATTAGAAGACTTTTAAGTGTTCCTTACAATACCCACTCTGTTTGTTATCTATCATTTGCAGTGATATACCAGAATGCCAACCACACAAAAAAGTTATCAGGTTCTTTATATGCCTGGCAAAGTCAAATAACATTTATAATAACATAACATTGCAGTTAATTGCCAAGGGTAGTAAATCTGGTATGTCAAATTCATTTAATTATGCCTATTATAAATATGGAATATGTAAATATGATTTAAGTAATGTACAGTTAGGTCAGTTAACTGATGTTATGAAACACCTTTGTGTGATACCTTGGTGTGAGCTCATGTGATAAGTGATATGCTCAGTTTTATAGATCAGAATGAGTTTCAAATTTGGACTCCATCTCAGGCACGTGAATTACTGACCTTTGCTTGTACAATATAGCCTGGTTGTTCTACTTTTGTGTGCATAGTGTTGTGTTTACATTTTCTTAAATTTATATTTTTGTAAAAAATAACTGTATCAATGACATGCAATTGTATACGAATAAATAAATAAAGTAAATCAATATCTGTCCCTAGGATATGTATGTTAGGCACCATCTCATGACCGGCAACTTCTGTGGATTGTCCTTGCACAAACTCGGGATCTTTGAGGCAAACATCTTGAGATCTTGCAGAACATCTTAAGTTGGTGCTGCCCAAACTTAAGATAATATGTCTTGATTTGTGGTTATAGTTTTAAACATGCCTGTATTGAGAGGAAGCCCACAAGCATGGCTTCGAAATATAATCTGGAAAAGGATTACACTTGTATTGAATATAAAACTCTGATTATCTAATCAAAAAAAATTTGTGTGTAAAATATTGTCTGAACTTTTACGAAGATTCTTAATTGCACTTCTAAAATGGTTGGTGTATTGTCAGGTGTTTCATTATCCAAATTGCCAATTGCACTGAATACACTTGAATCCTTGGATACATATATGACAGGCACAGACACTGAAATTGGCTCATTGTTGTGAGTTGCCATGACTGGCAAGACTCTATTGCACCTAAACCTAAATTATGAAGTTATTTTAAATATAAATATCACATTGGCACAGAAGAATATTTAGTAATAAATCTTACAAGATCCATTGTGACCAAATTATGATCTAGTACACTACAATTGGCAGTAAAAAATTGATATATGATAAAGAAAAATTGTTAAAATGAGTCTGTGTTTTTTGTGGTGAAATGGAAAACAGAAAGTCTATTTTATATCCTTGTGATAAAAGCAATTGATATATATATATATACCATACGTTTTGTGTCTTATACACAATAGTACACAAAAGTATCTAAAAATGACTTTGTTCACTGCAGGAAACCATAGAAGGGCCTGTTGGTCTTTATCCATTTCCAATTATAAGCATTTTCCAGAGTGTAGTAAAATGATATATTGTTGTAGTGTTTTCATTCTATTGAAGAAACTTGACAGAGACGGAATAATGTTGCCATTATCATAAACTACTGCACCAAAGGTTTTAAAACAAAATGTTAATTTAAGACCGACATGGGCATATCAAATAAACTAAATGCATCAGTGAGATATGGTTGAGAAGGTACATGTTTTGAATATGAATGTTAGAGGTTTATCGAATCTGCAAAAAAGGGACTCATTAAAAACCAAAAACATGTCAATATACTGCTTCATAGATATCAACGCTAATGATCAAAAGTCAAAGTTCATTCTTTTCGATTGGGGACATGAATGCCTCTTTATTTCTTTGTCATCCAGCTGTAGAGGCGTTGCTATTGTTATTATTGCAAATCAGAAATACATACTTCTAGTGGTCATAGATGAGATTTGTTTCGTGAAATTATGTGATTCAGAAAATTTAACTTTTTAGCTAGTAACGCCACGTAGGCCATACAGAGATGAGCCACACTTTTATGACAATATCTAAGACTGTTTAGAGGAACAAAGCCTATCCCTGATAGAGTGTGGTGTTGGGAACCTGGTTCATAATATTGACCTTGATATCTGTTGTTATCATAGGGAAATAACAAAGGTAACAGAAATGCTAACAATTCTTCATCTGGAGGATGCTTGGAAGGTCAATGATAAGACCGCTCGAAATTTTTTTTTATATTTAGATGTACTGACAAATATCTAGGTTATACTTTTACTTGACCACTGCTGGCATTTATTCTAGGTAATTCTGCTGTAATATTTGAACCTCAACTGTACTTTCTGGAGAAGGGGATTCTGGAAGTTAAATACTTCTCCTTGTAATGCTTTAAATTATTTTAATTTAGCTAAACATGAGATTCCAGATACTGTCTAGATAAAAAGTCAATACGATGTAATAGACTACCATACATTTTTGAGGTACTAAAACAAGGTATAATTTACAAAAGCCAGTGCATTCAGTTCTGGAAAGATCACGGACAGCAATGAGAAGCAATGTGAAGCAAAGCTCAAGCAGAATATAAAAAAAAATCACAAAAGGCCTTGTAGAACTATATAGTTTAAATAACACTGCTAGAGTGGTTGAATTTGAAAATGAATAGAAACAGTGAAATCGCAATATGTTATAGCTTATGAACTTAGTGTAAAGACATTGATCTTAAAAGCCAATCGCCAGTATATAAATTTAAATGTAAACTAAAAGAAACAATAATCAATAATCCTATACAAATTTTAAATGACCAAAAATATTTTTTAATAAAAAGATTCAATGTTCCAAAATCTGTTGTCCACGAGCAAACTATAAAAATGTTGCACTTCTATTTGATCAGTCATAAAGGCCGTGAATTGGTGGCTTTCATATTATTTTTTTCAAATTTTTCTGGGGGCACATTAGAATCTTTTTAACAAAGAGCTTCAATAAATCGCCACATAACATAACGGCACTTAAACACTCACACAAAATAAAGAAATTATAATTTAGTTCATGAGCCAGTATGGTTGGTCTGTACCAAATTAGGGAATAATGGTAATTTTTGGCAATTTACACACCTCTAGAGTAAGAAAATATATGATAGCAGTGTATCAGTGGTAACTTTATGTATGCTATCATGCATTTTTATAAGATGCCCCTATAATGAATATCTCATAAAGTATGGCAATATTAAGTATAATAAATATATACTCATTTTTGTGAATTTGGTGAGACTGACACCTCCACGTTATAATTTGCTTCAATAACAATAAAATTTAAGGCTTATTCATGCAATAGTGTTTAATGTTTTACATTAAAAACAGTGGTATTGGCGGTAGTCTAGTACATGCCTGATTTTCAGCAGAATCAAATTCTCTCACTTTTGACAAAAAATGGTTAATTACTTCAGAAAATGCTTAGGCTATCCTATGATTCATTAAATTACATTGGATTTGTTCAGAAATTTATTTTATTACCCCATTTTTACAGAGGTTCAGAGGGTTTAACTTTCTTTCTAGACTCTCCACAAATAGCTTCTTATTACCTCCCAATACATTTTAGGGATCTAGAAAAAAACAATACTTAAGAATATAATAGGGGTTCCACAATGGAGCTATGTTACTTCTGTTCATCTCAAAGCAGGCAGAGCCCACATTTTGTCCAAAATCACTATTGGACAATCTTAGCAGGTAATCAAAGGAAAGGTGTTCCACAGAAGCTCATAGCTCTGGAGCTTGGCACACTAACACTTTACTCTTGGCCTTCCATCTATTGAGATGTCCAAATTCTAAATTCAGTGGAGCTTGGAGGAAGATATTGGTCTTGTTTACTTTGTTGTTGAGCACAGGGAATAAAGATAAAGAACCTATTATCCTGTCTCTCATTCTACCGAGTTACACCCTCTAGTCCTTAGGGGCAAACCAATCTGTATTAATTGACAAGCCTCTGTGGTTAGTAGATGTTTCTAAGCAGTGATGACAGGCGGGTGTACCCAAACTAATTTTTGATCATGTAACCTTGATAAAGAACAAAGGTCATATTTAAGATTGCGGAAAAATTTTCCCACACATAAGGTTTATGTATAAATTATGGTTTTCGGGGGTAGAGGGAGGTGATTTTAGTGGACTCCAGCAGAGCCTGACGGCAGCTGTGGATTCCCAGATCTCCACTATGTCCACCTTTGCCTTGACTCGCTTGGCTGCTTTTTATGAGAGGTCCAGGTTGCCACAACGACAGAAGTGAAATATGTGTTTACTCCTTCATATTTTATTCACACATCTTGTAACAATTCACAAGTACAATTCATGTTGTGTTTTGATAACTGAAACTCAGTCATTCTGGGGAAGTGTTTACTCAACTTAGTCCCCAGAATGTTAGTTGTTAAAACGCCAGATTGTATATCTCTCTCTCTATCTCTCTCTTTATCTCTCTCCAGTAGCAAGCTGGATTATTATATCAGTTACTTTAGAAGGGCTGCGTCACCTAAAAGAGCAGGGATTAAGGCTTTAATTAGGAGTGACCTGCCATGAGTATTGATTTGTGTCTGTGCTGCAGCCAGCAAAAGCTATTTCTCTGGTATTGTTTGTCTGTTATTAAGGAATTTTGAGGTTTGATTCCATTTAGCTGTTTTACTTAAATTCTTGGCCATTACACACTTAGGGGTAGAGATGGCATGACTTTACTGCCATTGTAACGAGATGAGGTAAATGAAGAAGTAAATTTTAAAATGTTGGCTGCATGCAACAAAAGTGCAAACTATAAGCACTTAGATTACTCAATATTAGACTTTAAAGTACCACCTTATATTTATCCTTATAAGGCAATAAGTTACATTGTTGTGTTTAATACTGACAAATTACCTGGTGGAGTTATGACTATATAATTTGAAATAACTTGATTACCCAATTACATTAATAGAGGGTATTATGGAAATATCTTACACATGTGTCATCAATACTTGTTTGCAACATTGTATTATTGTTGATAGTTTCAACAAATTGAAAATGTACAGAAAATGCCATTAATGCAGAGTTTTGGAGAAAACTAATTTACCCTGTGATACATAAATTACAACACATTTGGAAAAGACTGTTTTTTCTTTTTATTATTTTAATGCTACTAAATTTAGCTCTGAAAGGCTATTGACCATTACACATTTGGGGGTTTTATGGTAAGCATTAATGTGCAAGAGAATAGGTCCTATAAGACATGGCAAAACCAATGTTGTTGCTGGGGATGATGGAAATACTGAAATAGAACTGAGAATGAGAATGTCTTTTGTTTGACATATAGTAATACATTGATATGCACATTGCATAACTAATAAGCAACATTAATGTCCACAATAGTATCATATCCATTGGAGAACCAATCAATTTAGATAAGGACTCTTCAAATAATACATTTAAGCCATTATACAGTACTGCGGCCAATGAAGGCAACATTTTGTGGATAGACTCTGTGGTAGAAGATGCAAAGGTATTAGTGTTATAAGACACAAACTATATGCCATATTGAGTATATATATCTAGATACACATGTATATGTGACTTAATTAATAAACAACACATAAGATACAAGTCACAAGATACTGAAACATCTCATATTTCATGATTTCATTATAAAACAATATAGTATGTGTATACATTGCAGGTAACACTCAAATATAGGTAACTGTCAGTATATATATATATATACACTCCTGGATTCATCATTAGGTAGACACTTCGGTGTAAATACACCACCTTAGGTAGACATTTTACTTAAGTAGACATTTTCGTGTCTACTTAATGTTTGGACCTCTTAAAAATTATTTTTAAAAGATTTTTATAAGACAACTACAATGCAGTCCTGTTCTTTGGTAGCTATAATTTGAATAAAATCATTTTGTATTTCAATTTTTCATGAAGTAAAGCAACAATAATAGCCCAAATTTTCGAAGTGTATATTTTCTTTAAGTAGACAGTGTGTAAAAACCTCACTTAGGTAGACACAAATTAAATTTAAAATATTAAAAAAATTAATAGTGTATATGAAAATTATATTTATACTGTCGAGTAAAGGATTTTTGAAAGCATCATTTAAGCTTGGTTTTAAGTTCTTCCTTCCACAAATAAAAAAAATAGAAGACATATACTTTTTTCATGCAAAATATACAGTTTAGACTAAATGACTACACGTGTACATTGTAGTTGTGTACTCATACATATCTAAAAGATTACAAACATGTGTAATAATTTATCTTGTTTAATTTCTTTGGCAAAAGAAAGGTACCATATGACCTCTAATTGCATATAGAGTAAGATAAGCATATCAGGATGAACTTAAAATTGTACAAAAGTATTTTAAAAATATCCATTCATGCTGAAGTACATGTAAATGATACTTATCAGTATCTTATTTGTAAGACAACTTACACTTATGTTCCAGTTTACTTATCTATAAACAAACATTCTACATGTAATAATGACCAAATTTGGTAGTTGTCTCATTAAACTCGCCCATTTATTAACTATTTTACAAGGTCTAAAAGCTATACTTTGATTTTCGAATAAAACTTAATTGACGAATTTTTCCAGATTTCTGAGTATTATTGGATTGGGGGATTTTCCATGGGTATTCATGATCTTAATTTTCAGATATCTTGTGTTAAATTTCCAGTTAAATTATCTAAAACTAGCACTTTGCATACAGTAATCAGTAATTTGGTTTTGGTTTCATTGAAATTGTTTTATTAATGAAAATTTGATAGGCATTTTAAAAGATACTTTGATTTCCCAGTATTATATAATTAGGTGTATTTTTCCGTCAGTGTTGCTGCTCAGTATCTTAATTTTAAGACATCTTATGTCATATTTCGGGCTTAATTATCTACATAAAATACATACATTGTTTCATTCAAATTATGTAATTATTGAGAATTTGACAGGCATATTAAAATAAGCTTTGATGTCTCGGTATTTTTGGATAAGACTATTCTTTTAGATGTTAAACACCAACATTCAGGAAAAAATCGTTATACTGGAAAATCAAAGGCTTTGTTAAAATCCCTGAAAGGTGCTTAATATTTGCTTGATTTTAATAAGACAACCACCAAATTGTTCATTATTATGTGTAAAATGTTTGACTATGGATAATTAATCTGGAAACCTAACATAAGATATCTTAGAAGTAAGATATTGAACACCAACATCCACAGAAAAAACGCCCATTTAAGTAACACTGGGAAATAAGGACTTTATTAAAGTCACGGTAAATTGCTTAATATTTGTTAGATTTTAATACAACAACCACCAAATTGTTCATCATTATGTGTGGAATGCTTGTATATAGATAATTAAACCAGAAATTTAGCATAAAAATATCTTAAAAGTAAGATATTGATGGACTAAATCCACGGAAAAAGTTGCCAAATGAAAATAACTAGTAAACTAGATCTACGCATCAGACAACCAATGGAAATCTATATCTACCGGAAAGACAACTCACCAAAGCCAGTGAATCATTGTTTGACCTTGAAGGAGGTGCCAAAGGTCAAATCTGACAACATCAGAAGATTCCCAACCCATGTTATCCTACAAGTTGGTTTCACATTGCAAACCTCTACGATCAATAATAAGTGAGTTATAAGCACTTTCATGTTTTTCTTTCCTCATTTGTCCTTGAAGGAGGGGCCCAAGGTCAAATCGGAACACATCAAAAGATTCCCAGCCCATGATTTCCTGTTGGTTTCACATTGCAAACCTCTAGGATCAATAATAAGTAAGTTATAAGCACTTTTGAGATTGGTTGTACTCGTTTGACCTTGAAGGAGGGGCCAAAGGTCAAATCTGACCACATCAAAAGATTCTCTGCCCATGATTTCCTGTAGGTTGGTTCACCATCCCAAACCTCTAGGGCCAAAAATAAGTGAGCTATGAGCACTTTTAACTTTGGCTATCCTCGTTTGACCTTGAAGAGGGGGCCCAAGGTCAAATCTGACCACACCAGAAGATTTCCAGTTCATGATTTCCTATAGGTTGGTTTACCATCCCAAACATCTAGGAGCAATAATAAGCGAGTTATAAGCACTTTTAAGTTTGGCTATCCTCATTTAACCTTCAAGGAGGGACCCAAGATCAAATCTGACCACACCAAAAGATTCCCAGCCCGTGGTTTCGTGTTAGTTGGTTTCCCATCCCAAACATCTAGAACCAAAAATAAGTGAGTTATGAGCACTTGTAACTTTGGCCATCCCCGTTTGACCTTGAAAAGGGGGCCCAAGGTCTGATCAGACCACACCCGAAGATTCCCAGTTTATGATTTCCTATAGGTTGGTTTACCATCCCGAACCTCTAGGACCAATAATAAGCGAGTTATAAGCACTTTTAAGTTTGGCTATCCTCGTTTGACCTTGAAGGAGGGGCACAAAGTCATATCTGACAACATCAGAAGATTCCCAACGCATGATATCCTAGGATCATATCTAGGATCATATCTAGGATCAATAATAAGTGAGTTATAAGCACTTTTAAGACTGGCTGTACTCATTTGACTTTGAAGGAGGGGCCCAAGGTCAAGTCTGACCACATCTAAAGATTCCCAGCCCATGATTTCCTATAAGCTGCTTTTAGACTACAAATTTCTAAGACCAATAATAAGCGAGTTAGAAGCACTTTAAAGTTTGGCTATCCTCATTTGACATTGAAAGAGCTCTTCAAGGTCAAATCTGACCACATCAAAAGATTCCCAGCCCATGATTTCCTATAAGATGGTGTCGCATTGCAAACCTCTAGGACCAAAAATAGGCGAGATATAAGGCCATTTTAATAGGATAACCCTGTTTGACATTAAACCTGTGATATGGCAGCCATTTTGTTTTTAGGGCTAGGCCAAAATTACTATCACGCTAGCTTTTCTAGTCATATATCTTTTGTGCAAATTTGATGAAACTAGCTGGAATATTTCAAGATTTAGAGCACCTTTATGATTTTCAAACAATTAGCTATGGCAGCCATTTTGTTTTTCAAAATGAGGCCAACATTTTGCACAGACAGGTATTCATAGCCATAAACATTCCCTGCAAATTTGGTGAAGATGTCTTTATAAATGAATGAGATATTTAGGTTTATGTAAAAACGTGACGCACGGACGCACGCACACACATGCAGAAGACGTTTTATAATCTCCCGACCACAGCCTTTGGCCAGAGCTGGAAGATAATTAAACTGGAAACCTAACAATTGAAAATAACCATAACAATTGAAAATAACCTATAACTAGGGTCAATAATAAGGGAGTTAAAAGCACTTGCAAGTTTTTCTATCCTCATTTGTCCTTGAAGGAGGGGCCCAAGATCAAATCTGAACACATCAAAAGATTCCCAGCCCATGATTTCCTGTTGGTTTCACATTGCAAACCTCTAGGATCAATAATAAGTGAGTTATAAGCACTTTTAAGATTAATTGTACTCGTTTGACCTTGAAGAAGGGGCCAAAGGTCAAATCTGACCACATTAAAATATTCCCAGCCCATGATTTACTGTAGGTTGGTTCACCATCCCAAACCTCTAGGGCCAAAAATAAGTGAGTTCTGAGCACTTTTAACTTTGGCTATCCTCGTTTGACCGTCAAGGAGGGACCCAAGATCAAATCTGACCACACCAAAAGATTCCCAGCCCATGATTTCCTGTTAGTTGGTTCACCATCCCAAACCTCTAGGACCAATTATAAGCGAGTTATAAGCACTTTTAAGTTTGGCTATCTTCGTTTGACATTGAAGGAGAGACCGAAGGTCAAATCAGACCACGCCAAAAGATTTCCAGCCCATGATTTCTTGTAGGTTGGTTTCCCATCTCGAACCTCTAGGACCAATAATAAGCGAGTTATAAGCACTTTTCAGTTTGGCTATCCTCGTTTGACCTTTAAGGAGGGGCACAAAATCATATCTGACAACATCAGAAGATTCCCAACCCATGATATCCTACAAGTCAGTTTCACATTGCAAACCTCTAGGATCAATAATAAGTGAGTTATAAGCACTTTTAAGACTGGCTGTACTCATTTGACTTTGAAGGAGGGGCCCAAGGTCAAGTCTGACCACATCTAAAGATTCCCAGCCCATGATTTCCTATAAGCTGCTTTTAGACTACAAATTTCTAAGACCAATAATAAGCGAGTTAGAAGCACTTTTAAGTTTGGCTATCCTCGTTTGACATTGAAAGAGCTCTCCAAGGTCAAATCTGACCACATCAAAAGATTCCCAGCCCATGATTTCATATAAGATGGTGTCGCATTGCAAACCTCTAGGACCAAAAATAGGCGAGATATAAGGCCATTGTAATAGGATAACCCTGTTTGACATTAAACCTGTGATATGGCAGCCATTTTGTTTTTAGGGCTAGGCCAAAATTACTATCACGCTAGCTTTTCTAGCCATATATCTTTTGTGCAAATTTGATGAAACTAGCTGGAATATTTCAAGATTTAGAGCACCTTTATGATTTTCAAACAATTAGCTATGGCGGCCATTTTGTTTTTCAAAATGAGGCCAACATTTTGCACAGACAGGTATTCATAGCCATAAACATTCCCTGCAAATTTGGTGAAGATGTCTTTATAAATGAATGAGATATTAAGGTTTATGTAAAAACGTGACGCACGCACGCACATGCAGAAGACGTTTTATAATCTCCCAACCACGGCCTTTAGCCAGAGCTGGGAAATAATTAAACTGGAAACCTAACAATTGAAAATAACTAGCGAATTATAAGGTCTGTTAAAAAGACTGTTCGTTGTAATGTGTACAATACTCATTTACTAATTCATAGATAATTAAACTGAAAACCTAACATAATATATGTTAAAAGTATGATATTGAGGGACTAAATCTATGTAAAAAATAGCCCCATTATAAAACACTCAGAAATCTAAGGTTATGTTAAAGCCCTATAAAATTCTTAATATCTGATAGATTCTATTAAAACAGCCACCAAATTATTCATTTTGATGTGTAGAATGCTCGTCTACCAATAACTAATCTGGAAACTTAACATAGGATATCTTAAAAAGTAAGATATTGAACACTAACATCCATGGAAAAACGCCCAATTAAGTAACCCTGGGAAATCAAGTGCTTCTTAAATTCCTGTAAAATGCTTAATATTTGCTTGATTTTAATAAGTCAACCACCAAATTGTTCAATATTATGGGTAGAATGCTCGTTTATCAATAATTGTTCTGGAAACTTAACATAAAATATCTTAAAAGTAAGATATTGAACACCAACATCCATGGAAAAAATCTCATTTGAAAATACTGAGAAATCAAAAGCTTTGTTAAAATTCCTATAAAATGCTTAATATATGCTTGATTGAAGTGAGACAACCATCAAATTGTTCATTATTGGGTGTAGAATGCGGCTCTATAGATAATTTAACTGAAACCTTTGCATAAGATACCTTGAAAGCAAATTCCACAGCTTACTAAATTGTTCGCATCACTTTCTAACTCATTCCTTCCACTTACAAAGTCCTTCCAACACTTGCTAACTCGTTCCCACCACTTGCTAACTAATTCCCACCACTTACTAACTCATTCCCACCACTTACTAATTGATTCCCACCACTTACTAACTCACTCCCACCACTTGTTAAGCCATTTCCACAAGTTAACAAGTTGTTACCACAACATGCTATGTCATTCCCACAAGTTAGAAAGTCATGGGAATGACATACTAAGTTGTGGCAATGAGATGCTAAGTCATGGGAATGAGATACTAAATCGTGGCAATGAGATGCTAAGTCATGGAAATGAGATACTAAGCCGTGGCAATGAGATGCTAAGTCATGGGAATGAGATACTAAGTTGTGGGAATGAGATACTAACTTGTGGGAACAAGATACTTAGTTTTCGTATAGCTTTTTGTAAATACTTCCGGTGGATACTTTCGTTTAGCATTCGCTACTCTGCCGCCGCCGTGCGTAAAGAGATTTTTGGCATTAACGCTCTAAGAGGAAAACAACAGCAGCTAGGTTCACCAAATTGCAGGATATCTTCATTGGGGTGTAAGCTTCTGAAAAAGAAGATGGCCGCCACGGGCATTTCTTTGAAAATAATCTCGCTGTTTCTCATAGGTAGAAGATTGAATATCTTCATAGTTCATATGTATAACAGATTTTCATGTCCTCTACAACCTTGCACACATTTGACCTTGAAACTCTTAATTCAAGGTCATCCACGGAGTGCCGAAGTAACCCACATAATGGACTTTAAAGGTGCCTATATCTCCTTCATTATTGGTCTTAGAGGTTTGCATTGTGAAACCAACCTATGGGAAATCATGTGCTGCGAATCTTCTGATGTTGTCAGATTTGACCTTGGACCCCTCCTTCAAGGTCAAACGAGGATAGCCAAACTTAAAAGTGCTTCTAACTTGCTCATTATCAATCCTAGAGGTTTGGGATGGTAAACCAACATATAGGAAATCATGGGCTGGAAATCTTCTGGTGTGGTCGGATTTGACCTTGGGCCCCTCCTTCAAGGTCAAATGAGGACAGACAAACTTAAAACTGCTTATAACTCACTTATTATTGGTCCTACAGGTTTGGGATGGTAAATCAACGTATAGGAAATCATGCGCTGGGAATCTTCTGCTGTTGTCAGATTTGACCTTGGACCCCTCCTTCAACGTCAAATGAGGATAGCCAAAGTTAAAACTGCTTATAACTCACTTATTATTGGTCCTAGAGGTTTAGGATGGTAAACCAACCTATAGAAACTCATGGGCTGGGAATCTTTTTGTGTGGTCAGATTTAACCTTGGGCCCCTCGTTCAAAGTCAAATGAGGATAGCCAAACTTAAAATTGCTTATAACTGGCTTATTACTCCTAAAGGTTTGGGATGGTAAACCAACCTATAGGAAATCATAGGCTGGGAATCTTTTGGTGTAGTTGGATTTGACCTTAGACCCCTCGTTCAAGGTCACACAAGGATAGCCAAACTTAAAAGTGCTTGTAACTCTCTTATTATTGGTCCTAGAGGTTTGGGATGGTAAACCAACTTATAGCAAATCATGGGCTGGGAATCTTCTGATGTGTTCAGATTTGACCTTTGGACCCCTCCTTCAAGGACAAACGAGGATAGAAAAACATGAAAGTGCTTATAGCTCCCTTATTATTGGCCCTAGAGGTTTGCAATGTGAAACCGACTTGTAGGATATCATGGGTTGGGAATCTTCTGATGTTGTCAGATTTGACCTTTGGCGCCTCCTTCAAGGTCAAATGATGATTCACTGGCTTTGGTGAGTTGTCTTTCTTGTAGATACAGATATGCATTGGTTCTCTGATAGATCTAGTTTACTAGTTATTTTCATTCGGCGACTTTTTCCGTGGATTTAATTCATCAATATATTTAGTCCATCAAAAAAATATATATATATCTTACTTTTAAGATATTTTATGCTAAATTTCTGGTTTAATTATCTATATACGAGCATTCCACACATAATAATGGACAATTTGGTGGTTGTCTTATTAAAATCTAACAAATATTAGGCATTTTACAGTGACTTTAATAAAGTCCTTATTTCCCAGTGTTATTTAAATGGGCGTTTTTTCTGTGGATGTTGGTTCAATATCTTACTTTGAAGATATCTTATGTTAGGTTTCCAGATTAATTATCTATAGACAAGCAATTTACACATAATAATGAACAATTTGGTGATTGTCTTATTAAAATCAAGCAAATATTAAGCAGTCTTCAGGGATTTTAACAAAGCCTTTGATTTTCCAGTATAGTGATTTTTTCATGGATGTTGGTGTTCAATATGTTACTTTTAAGACATCATATATTAGATTTCGAGATCAATTATCTATAGACGAACATTGAACACATATTAATGAATAATTTGGTGGCTGTTTTACTGAAATCTATAAGATATTAAGCCTTTTACAGGGCTTTTAACATAACCTTGGATTTCCCAGTGGTGGTCTCATTAAAATCTCTCAAATAATAAGAATTTAAGATTCTGTTTAACAAAGCTTATAATTTGCTAGTCATTTTCAATTGGGCAATATTTTCTATGGAATTAGTCCCTCAATATCTTACTTTTAACATATATCATGTCAATGTTCTAGTTTAACTATCTACAAACAAGCATTCTACACATAATAATGAACAATTTGATGTTGATATTATTAAGCTTCCCTTATTATTGTTCATCTGATAAGCATTTTATAAATGATTTAA
Organism: Sabellastarte sp. h YS-2021; assembly: GCA_964017235.1. Taxonomy (NCBI): domain Eukaryota; kingdom Metazoa; phylum Annelida; class Polychaeta; order Sabellida; family Sabellidae; genus Sabellastarte; species Sabellastarte sp. h YS-2021. The sequence continues at coordinate 138,022,233 of OZ024931.1, read as the reverse complement.
AATTGACTGCAACTTTACCCAGAATACCCAGTTTGTATTTGTATTTACATTTCACATGAACAAATTTTACATTACATGTTCAAAACCAAGTTTCAGTAAATATGTGGAATAGATAAATAAAACAGAGTAGGTACATTGAGATATGCAGAATACATACAGGGAACTCAGTGTTAGAGATAAGAACTAATTACAACACAGCATGTGTTAAACAAGCATAACTGTGTTCTCATTATGGAAAGCTGAAGGTTGTTTGTTTATGGCATGTGCCAGCCAGGAGTGGGGTAATTAGACTTGCACAAGGCATAGGAGAAATAAGTTATATATAATAGTGAATTTAAATAAATATCGTGTAAAATGATTTTCCATCTAAAATATTGTCAAGTTACCTGAAATTATATTAAGGCATAATTATTAAAGCTATTAATGTCAGATATCGACAATTAAAACTTTGTCTTGTCTAATACAATATCATAAAATAGTAGACAATTTGGTGGTTGTTTTGTTAAAATCAAGCAAATATTAAGCATTTTACAGGGATTATAACAAAGCCCTTGATTTCCAAGTGTTACTTAATTTGACGATTTTTTTACATACATGTAGTCCCTCGATATCTTACTTTAAAGATATCTTATGTTATGTTTCTAGTTTAATTATCTATAAATGAGTATTCTACACATAATAATGGACAATTTGGTGGTGGTTTTGTTAAAATCAAACAAATATTAAGCATTTAACAAGGAGTTTAACAAAGCCTTTGATTTCTCAGTGTCACTTAAATACACATTTTTTTCCATGGAAGTTGGTGTTCAAGATCTTACCTTTAAAACATCTTATATTGAGTTATTACTTTATTTATCAAATAACGAGTATTGTACTCATAATAATGAACAATTTGACAGGTGTGTCATTAAAATCAAGTAATTATCAAGAATTTTACAGGGATTTCAACAAAGGCTTTGATTTTTTAGTGTTTATTAATTGGGCGATTTTTTCTGTGGATGTCAGTCTTCAATATCTTACCTACAGGACATCTTGAATAATGTTATCAATTTATTTTTTAGACTGACAAGTATTGTACTCATCCTAAAAATAATTTGCTGGTTGTCTTATTAAAATCAAGCAAATATTAAGCATTTTACAGGGATTTTAACAAAGCCTTTGATTTCCCACTGTCACTTAAATGGGCGATTTTTTAAATAAAATTAGTCCCTCAATATCTTACTTTTAAGATATCTTATCTCAAGTTTCTAGGTTAATTATCTATAAACAAGTATTCAACTTATAAAAATGGACAATTTGGTGGTTGTCTTATTAAAATCAAGCAAATATTAAGCATTTCACAGGGATTTTAACAAAGTCCTTGATTTCCCAGTGTTACTTAGTTTTCTACTTAGTTGGGCAATGTTTTACATAGATTTGGTCCCTCAATATCGTACTTTAAAGATATCTTATGTCAGGTTTCCAATTTAATTATCTATATACAAGTATTCTAAATATAATAATGAACAATTTGGTGGTTGTCGTATTAAAATCAAGCAAATATTAAGCATTTCACAGGAATTTTAACCTTGGATTTCTGAGTGTTTTCTAATGGGGCAATTTTTTACGTACAATTAGGCCCTCAATATCTTACTTTTAAGATATCTTATCTCAAGTTTCCAGTTTAATGATCTATAAACGAGTATTCTACATATAATAATAGACAATTTGGTGGTTATCTTATTAAAATCAAGCAAATATTAAGCATTTCACAGGGATTTTAACAAAGTCCTTGATTTCCCAGTGTTACTTAGTTTTCTACTTAGTTGGGCGATTTTTTACATAGATTTAGTCCCTCAATATCTTACTTTTAAGATATCTTATGTCAGATATCTTATGTCAGTTTAATTATCTGTATACAAGTATTCTAAATATAATAATGAACAGTTTGGTGGTTCTCTTATTAAAATCAAGCAAACATGAAGCATTTTACAGGGATTTTAACAAATCTCTTGATTTCCCAGTACTACTTAATTGGGCGATATTTTACATAGATTTAGTCTCTCAATTACAGAAGAGTATTAGAGTATCAATTCACGAGATAGTTATCTCAATTTTTTGAGATAGTTATCTCAATTTTTTGAGATATTATGGCAATTTTTCGAGATACTAAGTCAATTTTTTTAGATAGTTATTTCAATTTTTTTAAATATTGTGTCAATTTTTCGAGATATTTATCTGAATTTCTTAAGATATTATCTCAATTTCTTGGGATATTAAATCAATTTTTTGAGATACTAAGTCAATTTCTTGAGATATTATCTCAATTTCTTGAGATATTAAGTCAATCTTTCGAGGTACTTATCTCAATTTCTTGAGATATTATCTCAATTTCGTAAGATATTATGTCAATTTTTCGAGATACTAAGTTATCGGCGTTAAAGCTCTAAGAGGAAAACTACACCAGCTATGTTCACCAAATTTGCAGGATATCTTCATTGGGGGTAAGTTTCTCTGGGACTGAAAATAGCCTCATTCTGAAAAACAAGATGGCTGCCATGGGCATTTCTTTGAAAATAATCTACATTTTTCTGCTGGCTGTTACTCATAGGTAGAAGGTTCAATCTCTTCATAATAATAATAATAGTAGGATTTATATAGCGCAAAATTGGTACAAATCCTCTAATGCGCTTAAGTCTAAGAAGGGAGAGTCCAGGGAAAGGCATGGGTCGACATCTAAAAAGGTGATATATGTGATATGTATAACAGATATACATGTCCTCTACAACCTTGCAGACAGTTCACCTTGAAGCTCTTAATTCAAGGTCATCCACAGAGTGCCAAACTAACCAACATAGTGGGCTTTAAAAGTGCCTATATCCCCCTTGTTATTGATCCTAGAAGTTTGCAATGTGAAACTAACCAATAGGAAATCATGTGCTGCGAATCTTATGATATTGTCAGATTAGACCTTGGACTCCACCTTCAAGGTCAAATGAGGATAGCCAAACTTTAAAGTGTTTATAACTCGCTTATTATTGGTCCTAGAGGTTTGGGATGGTAAACCAACATAGAAAGTCATGGGCTGGGAATCTTCTGGTGTGGTCGGATTTGACCTTGGACCCCTCTTTCAAGGCCAAACAAGGATAGCCAAACTTAAAAGTGCTTATAACTCGCTTATTATTGTTCCTAGAGGTTTGGCATGATAAAGCAACATATAAAACATCATGGGTTGAGAATCTCCTGGTGTGGTCAGATTTTACCTTGGGCCCCTCCTTCAAGGTCAAATGAGGATAGCCAAACTTAAAAGTGCTTATAACTCGCTTATTATCGGTCGTAGAGGTTTGGGATGGTAAACCAAGCTATAGGAAATCATAGGCTGTGAATCTTTTAGTGTAGTCGGATTTGACCTTAGACCCCTCGTTCAAGGTCAAATGAGGATAGCTAAACTTAAAAGTGCTTATAACTCTCTTATTATTGGTCCTAGAGGTTTGGGATGGTAAACCAACATATAGGAAATCATGGGCTGGGAATCTTCTGTTGTGGTCGGATTTGACCTTGGGCCCCTCCTTGAAGGACAAACGAGGATAGCCAAACTCAAAAGTTCTTATAACTTATTTATTATTGGTCCTAGAGGTGTGGGATGATAAACCAACCTATAGGAAATCATGGGCTGGGAATCTTTTGGTTTTGTCAGATTTGACCTTGGGCCCCTTGTTCAAGGTCAAACGAGGATAGCCAAATTTAAAAGTGCTTATAACTCACTTATTATTGGTCCTAGAGGTTTGGGATGGTGAACAAACCTATAGGAAATCATAGGCTGGGAATCCTTTGGTGTGGTCAGATTTGACCTTGGGCCCCTCCTTCAGCGTCAAATGAGGATAGCCAAGGTTAAAAGTGCTTATAACTTGCTTTTTGTTGGTCCTAGAGGTTTGGGATGGTAAAAACCTGTAGGAAATCATGAACTGGGAATCTTTTGGTGTGCTCAAATTTGACCTCAGACCCCTCTTTAAAGGTCAAATGGAGATAGCCAAAGTTAAAAGTGTTTATAACTTGCTTATTATTGGTCCTAGAGGTTTGGGATGGTAAACCAACCTTTGGGAAATCATGGACCGGGAATCTTTTGGTGTGGTCAGACTTGACCTTGGCCCCTCTTTCAAGGTCAAACAAGGATAGCCAAAGTTAAAAGTGCTAATAACTTGCTTGTTATTGATTGTAGAGGTTTACTATGCGAAACCAACTTATACGAAATCTTGGGCTTGGAATCTTCTTATTTTAGGATTGACCTTTGGCCCTCCTTCAAGGTCAAACGATGGTTCACTATCCGGTGGATACAAATCTGTTCTCCGATGTATAGGTCTAGTTCTACTGTCAACTTCTCATCGAAATCATTTTTCTGCCACTTTTGGTGGCCATCTTGAATTTCTGTGTAAAATGTGTTTATCTTGGAAGACGAGAGTGCTACAGCGATTTCGACAAAATTTTTTATCCCAGGGGATCTGCATATTCTACTGGCAAGTTTTCGCCAAAATCATTTTCCCGCCACTTTCGGCGGCCATCTTAAATTTCGGCGTAAAATGCAAAAACGTGAGCTAAATGGAGACAGAGCTAGAGTGATTTTGACGAATTTTTTTACCCACAATGTAGCTGCAGAGTCTACCGACGAGTTTTCGCCAAATCGTTTTCTCGCCACTTTTGGCTGCCATCCTGAATGTCTGTGTAAAATGCAAAGACGTGTTTATCTCAGAAATGGAGCAAGTTAGAGTGATTTTGACAAAAGTTTTGTCATGCAGCAATATCTGCATAGTCTACTGGTGAGTTTTCGATGAAATCCTTCTCCTGCCACTTTTGGCGGCCAACTTGAATTTCTTCATAAAACGTAAAAATGATTTTATATTTGAAACAGAGAGAGCTAGAGTGATTTTGAAAAAATATTTGGTCCACAGTGCTTCTGCAGATTCTATTGGCGACTTCTTGCCAAAATTGTTTTCCCACCACTTTTGGGCGGCCATCTTGAATTTCTGAATAAAACGTGTTTATCTCAGAAACAGAAAGAGATAAAGCGATTTCAACAAAAGTTTTTGACCCACAGGGTATCTGCTCAACCTAGAAGCAACTTTTTGCCAAAATCATTTTCCTGACACTTTTGGCGGCCAAAATTTTTAATTTTTGAATTTCTGCATAAATAACAAAAACACATTTATCTCGGAAACAGAGCGAGCTAGAGAATTTCGACGAAATTTTTGACCCGGAGGGTATCTGGAAAGGCTATTGGCGACTTTTCCCAAAAATTGTTATCCCGCCACTTTTGTCGGGCCAGCTTTAATTTCTGTGGTTAAACGCAAAAAATCATTATCCCGCCACTTTTGGTGGCCATCTTGAATTTCTGTGTAAAACATGAAAACATGGTTATCTCAGAAACGGAGCAAGGTAGAGAAATTTTGACAAAATTTTTGACCCACAGGGTATCTGCAGAGTCTATTGGCGACTTTTCGCCAAAATCGTTTTCCTGCTACTTTTGGTGGTCATCTTGAATTTCTGCAATGAAACACTAAAATGTGTTTATCTCAGAAATGGGGCAAGCTAGAGGGATTTTGACAATTTTTTTTAGTTTTAAATTTCTGCTTAAATTGCAAAAACATGTTTGTCTTGGAAAAGGAGTGTGCTAGAGCAATTTTGACGAAATATTTGACCCACAGGGTATCTGGAGAGTCTACTGGCTTCCAAAAAACTTTTTCCAAAAATCGTTATGCCGCCACATTTGGCAGCCATCTTGAATTTCTGTGTTAAACACAAAAACATTTTTATCTTGGAAACATAGAGAACTAGACTGATTTCGACCAAATTTTTGATCCACAGGGAATATGCAGACTCTGATGATAAATTTTTGCAAAAATTGTTTTCCCACCGCTTTTGGCGGCCATCTTGAATTTCTGTGTTTTTCTGCCTCTTTCGTCTGCCATCTTGAATTTTGATTAAAGCACAAAAAGGGGTTTATCTCAGAAACGGAGCTAGCTAGAGTGATTTTGACAAAATTTTTAAACCACAGGGTATGTGCAGATTCTACTGGCGAGTTTACACAGAAATTGTTTTCCTGCCACTTTTGGCAGCCATCTTGAATTTTGGCGTAAAACACGTTTATCTCAGAAAAGCAGCAACTTAGAGTGATTTTGACTAAAATTTTTACCTGAAGGGTATCTGCACAGTCTACTGCCAAAATCGCTTTCCCGCCACTTTTGGCGACCATCTTGAATTACTTCATAAAATGCAAAACATGTTTATCTCAGTAATGGAGCGAGCTAGAGTGATTTTGACAGAATTTTTGACCCACAGGGTATCTGCAGAGTCCACTGGCAAGTTTTTGCAAAACTCATTTCAAGCCACTTTTGGCACCATCTTGCATGTCTGCATAAAATGCAAAAACACATTTATCTAGGAAACGGAGTGAACTAGAGCAATTTTGACAACATTTTTGACCCACAGGGTATTATAAAGTGTACTAGCGAGTTTTCGCAAATTTCATTTTCCACCACTTTTGCTGCAATCTTGAATTTCTGTGTAAAACACAAATATGCATTTATAATTTTTCTTAATGCTGAAAATGCAAAAATGTGCTCATCTCGGAAACGGTGTGAGCTAGAGCGATTTCAACAAAATTTTTGAACGTGTTTATCTCAGAAACAGAGCCAGCTAGAGAGATTTCGACAAAATATTTGATCTGCAGGGTATATACAGTCCCTACTGGTGTTTTTGCAGAAATCGTTCTCCTACCACTTTTGGTGGCTGTCTTGAATTTCTACATTAAATGCAAAAACACGTTTATCTCACCAATGGAGAGAGCTAGAGCAATTTCGATGAAACTTTTGACCCAGAGGGTATCTGCAGATTCTACAGGCGACTTTTTGCCAAAACTGTTTTACTGCCATTTTTGGCGACTATTTTGAATTTCTGCGTAAAACACAAAAATGTGTTTATCTTGGAAACAGAGAGAGCTAGAGCGATATCAATGAAATTTTTAACCCACAAGGTATTTGCAGTCTACTGGTGACTTTTCAGTGAAATCATTTTCCCCAGATTTGGTGGCCATCTTGAATTTCTGCATAAAATGCAAAAACATGTTTATCTATGAAACAGAGTGAGTTAGAGTGATTTCGAGAGTGATTTCGACAAAATTTTTTACACTAAGGGTATATGCAGTCTACTGGAGACTATTCGCCACAACGTTTTCCCGCTACCTTTGGTGACCATCTTGAATTTCTGCATAAAACACCAAAAAAATACACATTCATCTACGAAACCTTGCCCATTGCACAAATGGAAAAAAACATTCAGAGATGCCGTACCCCACAGCCTAGGGAAATATTATTAACACCATGAGATATAGAAGTACTGTATCAGTACAAAGTTCAGGATACTTTCATAGCATTGTCAGTTATATAAAGGTCCAAACAATGTTTAAATAGCGAAAATAATGTCTAAGACAAAGACAATGCATGTAAAGATGAAGTATTAAAACAAGATAATTCAATAACAAGATGACAGCATTAATCAGTAAACGAAACATTACAACACTCTTTATCTATATATGCATGGCCGCATTATGGCCGTTTAGATGTTTTGAATATTACCTTGCATACAGAAGTGGTAATACATTCAATGAATGCTTATGTGTGGTGTTGGAGCAAAATCTGTGGCTCGCTTGATGAAATTCCATCTGTTACAATGGGAAGTTATAAAAGTAAAATTCTTAATTAATTCTAATATGACTTTAACAGTGCTTAATCTGTATCAAAAGACAGACCCAAAGGTGCAGCAAGATTTTATAGGTCAAGGTCACTACGACCAGGTCAAAGGTCAAATCAAGGTCACACCATGATGCCGCACACCTACAACCACTAACCAATGTCACTACCAAATATCAACTTCCTACACCTCACGGTTACCAAGATATAGCCCGGACAAGATTTTATAGGTCAAGGTCACTATGGCAAGGTCAAAGGTCAAATCAAAGGTCAGATCATAACGTTGCACACTTGGACCTCCTAACCAATGTCCCTACCAATTATCAACTTCCTACACCTCACGGTTTCCAAGATATAGCTCGGACAAGATTTCATAGGTCATGGTGAATACAGCAAGGTCTAAGGTTAAATCAAGGTCACACCATGGCGATGCACACCTACAACCCCTAACCAATGTCCCTATCAAGTATCAACTTCCTACACCTTACGGTTTCCAAGATATAGCCCGGACAAGATTTTCAAACTCAAGGTCACTATGGCAAGGTCAAAGGTCAAATCAAGGTCAGACCATGACGTTGCACACCTGGACCTCCTAACCAATGTCCCTACCAATTATCAACTTCCTACACCTTACGGTTTCCGAGATATAGCCCGGACAAGATTTTATAGGTCAAGGTGACCACAGCAAGGTCAAAGGTTAAATCAAGGTCACACCATGACGATGCACACCTACAACCCCTAACCAATGTCCCTATCAAGTATCAACTTCCTACACCTTACCGTTTCCAAGATATAGCCCGGACAAGATTTTCAAACTCAAGGTCACTACAGCAAGGTCAAATCAAGGTCAGACCATGAGGTTGCACACCTACACCCCCTAACCAATGTTTCTGAGATACAGCCTGGACAAACTCGCCCACCCACCCGCACATCCGGACACCATGGGTGAAAACAATACCCTGACAGCCCTTAAGGGCTGTGGGGTAAAAACATATTAAACACAGGGAAATGCTCAATTCTACACAATCATTAATACTCATTGGGAGGCCTTGTTTTGCTACGCAACAATAAATTCTTTTTCTATTGCGAAGGAATATTCCGGTTAAACTAGAAACCTAACATAAGATATCTTAAAAGTAAAATATTTAACACCAACAACCACCAATATTATGTGCATAATGCTTGTTCATAGATAATTTAACCGAAAACTTTGCTTAAGATATCTTAAAAGTAAGATATTGAGGGCCAAACTACATGAAAACAAGTTGCCTAATTGAAAATAACTAGAAATCAAGGACGTTAAAAAGATTGTCAAATGCTTAATTGGGCGATTTTGATAAAATAAATACCTAAATGATTATTTTCACAAGTAGATGCTCATGCATAGTAAGTCCTAAAGTTATTTTACTAAATATCTATCTGTGTCGGTTACCAATGCTTTTGTCAGTAGTCGGTTGGACTACTGTAACTCACTTTTCAGGAGTCTCTCCCAATTCAATCTTCACAGATTACAGTCTATCCAAAATAGTGCAGCTAGAATTGTTACAAATTTGAGTAAGTTTACTAGGATAACTCCCGTCCTTATGAAACTCCATTGGCTCCCTGTTTCAGAGTTCAAACTGGCTACCCTGGTGTACAGGTTTATTCACACTGGCTTCCCTAAATACTTTGCTCCATATCTTTCCACATATCACAATACTTACAATACTAGACGCAGTGTTGCAAATTTCCTTAATGTTCCAAAGTTTCAACCTAAATTCACAAGTCCACTAAACAGTTTGGTTTCAGTTTTCCTTTTGATGCTCCCACTGTTTGGAATTCACTCCCTGAAGACATTCATGCATCACCCACTATTGCCTCTTTTAGAAAGAAACTCAAAACCTATCTCTACGCAAAGGCTTATTCTCCTTAGCTCATTTTCTCTTACGGCTTCTCTGTGGTGCCGACCTATTTCTGTCCCTGGATTTTGAATTTTGCATATTGCTATTGTCTTGTTGCACCTTAGAGTCTGCAACTCAGTGGAGATTAAGCGCTATAAAAGTCAAATTAGAATTAGAATTTACTAAGAACATTGAAATAACCCTAGCTTTTTATGTCATCACTTTGCGGCATGGGCGTACACAACCTCATGAATGACTACTCTTCCAAAACTACAAGGCCAAGAGACATGCTGTTTTTTTTCAAAAGATACCTTATCTATTGAGGATGAAAAATTGTTCAAGGCATTCAGATCTGTTTGTTCGTCTGTTTGCTAGAGCCGTTACAACTAAGGTACCCCACCCAAAGTGTGAAAATTTCAACACTTTATCAGAATTTTCTCATTGAATAATCCATAAATTTCTCTCTATTTTTGCATATATGCATATAAGCCACATATAGACTTCATTTGCTTGAGTATCAGGCCTGGATCTTTCTAAATTATTTTTCATGAATTTTTAAAATAATTTTTAATGCATTAAAATTCATGAAATCATGCAATAAATCACTTATAATTTGAAAAGCATTGTATTTAGAGCATTTTGTTAAAATATGTTATTCAGCTACTGTTTCTATAGCTACAACATGGTGGGTAACTTGGGAGTCTATCCCAATAGCTAAGTAAGTAATAGCTACTTTTTTACTTTTTGGTTTCTTGGCTCTAACTTGAAGATGCTTCCTTCTATCATGTGTGTGTTTGTGCATCTCTCCATAAACATTTTGACAAACTTAAGTGGACACTTAGTGTATATCTTAGGATGTAAGAATCCAACTTAAGTGGACATCTTGTATATATTTTAGGATGTAAAAACCCAGCTTAAGTAAACATTTAGTGCATATCTTAGGATGTAAAAGCCCAACTTAAGTGGACATCTTGTATATATTTTAGATGTAAAATCCCAACTTAAGTGGACATTTAGTGTATATCTTAGTAGGTAAAAACCCAACTTAAGTGGACATTCAGTGTATATCTTAGGACGTAAAAACCCAACTTAAGTGGACATTTAGTGTATATCTTAGGAGGTAAAAACCCAACTTAAGTGGACATTCAGTGTATATCTTAGGACGTAAAAATGCAACTTAAGTGGACATTTAGTGTATATCTTAGGAGGTAAAAACCCAACTTAAGTGGACATCTTGTGTATATTTTAGGATGTAAAAATCCAACTTAAATGAACATTTAGTGTATATCTTAGGATGTAAAATCCCAACTTTTGTGGACATTTTGTGTACACCATAGATGTATTATAAATATACATAACATAAATATTTGGCACAAAACTTAGCAAGTAGTAACTTTCAGGGTAATTTATTATTCAATTGATTATCTAGCTAAAACTAAAAAGAGAAAACTGTTTCAAGAATCCTAAAAAAATCCAAATTAAACCAATTTTAGGAAGTATAGATACATGTATTTAAGTCTGAAAACAAAATGTTTAAATTCTTTAAAAAAAAACAAAAGGATTTCTATTTTCAACTGGAATATTTATGTAAAAGTCAGAACTTTCCTCTTGAATATGAGATGGCTGTTTTCAAAGGAAGCTTAAGTTGTGTTGAACCAGACTTAATAATTATCACTTGTGCATTGAATCTGTGAAAAAATAAAACTAAAACTACATACAGAATGCCATGTATTTTTATACAAAGAGCCATAGATTTAGAATAAATACAAAAGCAATTATTTTTGGATCTTTTTATCTGATTTCTAATTCATATTTCTACACATTAAAATGTCTACTTAATGTGGCTGTTTTTACACCACTTAAGGGGACAGTCTACTTAATGATGATTTTAATCGGGTAAAACATTAAGTAGACATTTTTAGGTAGACACTTGAGTTATATATTTTATTGCAAACTAAAAGCATTGCATGGATATATATTAAAAATCCTCATTCAAAATATAAGAAAATTTTAAAATCTCAAGTTATTATCATCAAAAATGAAAGATATAGGTTAGTGTCGACTTAAGCTAGGTTTTTACACACTGTCTACTTAATGATGAATAAAGTGTAATATATATATATATATATATATATATATATCATGTACATTAACAGTATGCAACTCATTAATAAAAATACAGGTGGATTTTATTATTGGTGGTATGAGTGATAGATTTTGAGCCTGGAGGCTAGAAGAAAGAAATACAGTAATTTAAGAATGGAAATCTGCCAGCATTCTAGCATAAAGACCAAGGGAAATAGGTGTCACTACTGGAGGAGCATGGAGAGGGCTCATGTGTCTGAAGTTGTAGCACTGGTTTCATATGCGGCACTTATAATCGCTCTGTGATAATGGCAGCATGGTGTGATATAAAAGTTGTGGATGCATGTCGGACTGCGCACAAGCGGTATTTGCAATTCACAAATAATGCAACAACCCTGTTGTATTCTATTCGCGGCGTGAAGATAAAGGCGGTGTGCACCGCGGGCAACATTTTGAAATGTGTTGGCATTCATCCAAATGGAGTGCAGCCATGTCATTGGAATGCGGACATGCCATAAGTTGTAATGAGTGTTGTTTCTCATGGGAAATATGTGCAGGTCAAAACATAAAGTTTTGCCCAAGTTCGTAGAGGAATACTATGTAACATGGCTACCATGATATCTATTGGAAATGTATAAGGTTGAAGGTATGCCTTTGTTCTGACGAACTGTAATGGGTCCATAGTAGTGTATGGAAAGGTATAATGTGCTTGTGCCAAAAATGTCAAATCATTGTGAAAGCATTGTAGATTAATAGGGAATACCTGTGTATCGTTAGGCCATGTGGCTGTATTGTGTAATGGGCACTGTAAAGGGTCTATAAATGCATTGGTTTGGGGAATACTGGGCTGAGGAGTTGCTTGTGGGTTGTAGTTCCAGAAAGCTGGGTCAATTAATTGAGGGTAATAACCCTGAAAGGTAGGAGATTGTTTCAACCTATGTGGGAGTTGTTGTAGAGCATCGTGATTTTGGTGCTATGACCTTGCTGTTGCATATGCGGTCTGGAAATCTCCAGGCATATCTTGGATGGTGGTAGCCCTGGGAGGGGTACTATGTGTGCAAGAAGCAGAGTGACCGGAGCTAGATCTGAAGGCTGTTGGTTGCATAACTGTAGCCGTTCACAAAGTTGTGTAATACTATTATACAATAATAAGCAATTGATAATTGTTAAATGCACAATAAAATTACAGTTACCCAAAATCTCACAACAATGAACAATGTTAATTAAAGAAATTGTATAAGTATACTGTCAACACTCGGCACTATAGATGCTACACTAATATTTTACTATCTCTCAAGTCTAAGTATATACTGTGAATACACAGTATTATAAACGCTGAATGCTGCACTGGCGCTTTGTCACTCAAGTCAGAGCTTTTTACAACAACCACGAAGGTGTGGGCCTATTCTGCATATGCCTCTTAATATCTGATACAGTGTAACACTAATGTAATTAGCACTTGAATATAATATCCGATAGAGGCAGTAAAGTAGCTATGGCATATCCTGGGCTCCACACGGGGGATTGTCAGAATGTTATAGTAATCAGTTGCCATTTTAGAGTTATGGCTCTATATAATAGGAATTTGGAATGAAATGGCAGTATGCAGCATCTATCAAAATTAACACTAATTGTAAGCATTATATGAATAATAATGTATTTGAGATGAATAACAGCACTGGGGTTCTGTGATAAAATATATAATTTGATCACACCTCAGCACATGTATGAAAATGTCAAATTACATGAAATGTTATAAATATTAAATCTGTATGACCAAAAATATACAAATCTTGTTATCATTCTATATGCTGTGGACCATACCCAGTTGATATGAAAGAATATAGTGCAAAGGTTACCAAAAGTGAGAAAAATATGATGAAGGTTGTCATAAGAATATGTATATGGTAGTAATACTGATTAGAATTTTGACTGCATGTTGTCAATGAAACCAGATGAACTCCCTTAAGCGGTAAGGTTGCAGAAACAGAAAGAACAGGTATTAGAAAACATTTTCCTTTGTGATGGGTTTCCGGCCAATTCCAATGCCTCTTACCATTGACTAATGAGAGATTTATAAGTTAGTAACTTCAATGCGGTCATGGTCTTGACATGTAAAATTATTTATATGAGAATCAAAATATTGTAAACTTGAATGAAATACACAGAGAATCAAGTTGTAAAATATTTAGCATTTTCACACAATATACTTGACATATATATCTTATGATCATAGCTCAACTTTTAGCATTGAGAAACTCATTTGAAAGTCTTTTGGAACACAGTCTCTTTTGTGCTTAAAAGGATGTTATTGATTTACAATAATAATGTAGTGCATTTATTTTTTGCTTGAACATATTATATACTTGCTAAGTCATGTGCTGTGCCATCTGGGTTTAACTGTGGCTCAATTACTCAGTAGTGTTCAACTAACTGTCTACTGTTTGGTTTACATAAGTTTGAATGGACACCTATTGTGTTGGTGTTTGAAACTGCACTTTGTTCAGTTGTTGCCTCAATGTTGACCATGTATCGGGGCAACTAGAGTCACTGACTGTGTTTTCTCGTGTTTTTGTATAGCAAAGTGTAACTCTGCCCCCAGATCTGTATGTGGAGGAATGTGGGGCATAAGAGTATTTTGATCATGCCCTGCATTATTCAGTGTTTCCATAATATACCGTGGTGGTAGCTGGTACTGATGTGAAAAAGATTCTACATATATAGGTGGGCTTCTGAAAATACCATCTTGGCCTATCAGAAATCTGTATCTTAAAGGTGGGTGGGTCAAAGCATATCTGATCCTATGGGCTACTAATGGGCCTATGTGTTCACATGAGGGTACTCTCCAAATGTCACCATTTTTCCACAAGAGGGCACCATCTTCTTGCCTAATAGTCAGCCTATATATAAAGAAGGGCAGTAATGTTTGCACTTTCACTCTGGTGATAGGGTTTTGAGTAATTGTTGAAAAGTCTGTCATTAAGGAAGGTACAGGTCCAACGTATATGGTGATAAGACTGTGTTTGTGGGCCCTCTGAAAAACTATATCCCAGCTGTGGCTAGCTGGCCAAAATATGATGATCTTATTTAGTCCTAAAACAATGAGATCCTTGCAGCACCAAGCAAAGATTAGGAACATTAGTGCTGTAAGAAGGGTTGCAGTATGAGGCGTTGGGTTTATAACTAAAAGGTGATACCAAGGTGTTGGTGCTGGTGCATCTGCTTCATAAAGCTCATCTGAGTCAAAATCATAGGCTCTGGTTGGGTGAGCCCTCAAAACAAGAGCTGTGGCTAGAGCTCAAAGGTGCCAAGCCACATATACCAAAATGGTGTATGCAATGACATTGAAAATAAAGGGAGGAATGTCTTTCACAATGGCAGTTTTAGCATAGAATGGCTGAATATAGGTGTCATACAACCTGTCAGCTACATGTTGGTATGTTACCTCATTATTCTGTAGATTCTGTAATACTTTGTATAAGTCAAGGGCATCTTGATGTTCTGTCGCTACACTTTCAGACATTTTGGCATCAAAAATTTTGAGTTTTGGTAAGGCCAAATCTGGATCACTATCATCAAATGTGTTGCCTCTAAACTGGGACATATCTGTCTCTGCTAGTAATATTTTGGCTACCATTAAATTCCTAGGGTACTTAACTTGTGTATTAGTAATGGATGATTCACAATCTAAATACTGGGGAAAGATCACTGTGTTATCATACTGTATAACCACAACCACAACTATGTTGTAAGAGCAAAAAACATGTTTTACAACCTTTCTTAGTTTGAGACATATATTTACAAGTGATGGTATACTCTGATACATTCTGAATTAGATATGTAGTAGCATTCAATGGGGTTATCTGTGGAGTTATAACAGGTGTCTGAATATTATACTGGCAAGTCTGTTGTGTGATGTGTTCTGAGTTTATAAGATTGCATACTCACACAAAAGTTGTTGGCTAGCATCATGTAAAGGTGGTGGATAAGAACATGTTTTGTTGTTGCCAGGAGTACAGTGTGCAAACAAATCTTGTTGTCTGGGGTGAAAGTAGAATCGCTGTCTGTTGACTGTGCTAAGTACTCATATACATCAAAGATGTAGATGCGGGAATGCGGGAATTCATGGCTGCAGGAAGTGGGTGACTGTTGATTTGATACAGATGGAACATCCACTGTCAAATGTAACTGGGATAGGAATTCCCAAATACAAAGTATTGTCTTTTCTCTTGATGCAAAAATCTTCAATAGCGTAAAGCCACCAAGTCAAGGACATCCTTGGTTAAGTCAAAAGTTATTAAATGTGGTGACAAATGACCTTGTATTAAAGAAGCCAAACCACTTTCTAAATTTCTGAGTTCTGCAGAAACATTTTGAAATTCTCTGTGAAGGTCAAAAATATCTTTGAAACGTGTGCTTGAAAACTGTAAAGCAAATGCTAAGTTATTAACCATGTGAGTGGCAAATTAAGAGGTAAAGTTTCATAATATTTGGAGTCGAGAAGACAAATGGCCAAGCCTTTTATTGGTCAAATCCAAGGTTGAATGCATGTATTGGAACATGTTTTGTGTTGCCAGAGCCTGAGTTTTGAATTTAGTTTCTAAATGTGCAACTGCAGAGTTCATTTGATCTATATATTTTGGTCTATCAAAACTAAAAACTTTAGAAAAAATGCCAGAAATATCTAACCAAGCACGTCTGTGCATATCGGAAGAAAAATCACTGAAAGTTACGTTAAGCCTGTGGTAGAATCTTTAATACTCAGCTGCAAAATCATTGAAGATCTTGGTGACAACCTGGGCATATGCATTTTGGGCCTTGCAGTTGGCTCTGTTCAAGCAATCCGGCCTTCTTTCGCATACTGTTTCGGTAGTGTTTGGGCATGGTCTGCTAGATGTACACATTCTTTGTGTAGTGGGGTGGCTGGGGTGGCTGTAGTTCTGGCCCAAGTAGAGGAAGGTCTCAAAGCCATAATCTTGAAGGAGGGAACTTGGGGTAAGAGGATTCTGAAGAAGTGTAACTACTTGTCAGTGACAAACTGCATGTCACCAACAGCTCTGAATGTAAGTCCGTAATTTGCTCTGTTGACAAAAGGAGATGGTAACCCAAGTATAACCACTGGAGTGGTAAACAAGTATAAGTACAGCAAAAGTCCCATGTTGTTGTCTGTCGATCTGATAACTAATATGTCTGTGGAAGTGGTAATTTTGTTTGATGATTCTCACACAACTGCTAAAGTTCACTGTTTTATCAAAGTCACATGCAGTTTTCTCAATAATGTCCTTCCATAGAACATGTAATCTTGTTAGTTCATAATTCTAACTGAGTACTATTTGTTTGACAAAGGATATTTCTATTCTTAAGTCATATCCCTTAAGTATTATGTAAGTCCAATGCAAAGTCAAGTTAATGTTATCTGTTAAGTGTGAATTTATTTCCAAGTCCTTGCATTCAACTTTTAAGAGTTCACAAGTTGTGGTTGGCTACTGGAAACTGAGGCTAATTATAAAACACAAGTTCTGCACTTAGTCTGGCTAGACGGCCTTTGTTCTGGGAAGCTGACACTGAAAGAATCCAGTTGGCACCGCCCCACCCCAGACCTCATTATTATTCATCTATGGATGTGTCTTGTGTAGGGCGTGATGGTCTACCCTATTATATGAGGGTGCCAGGTCTGAGGGGGCTGATACCAAAGCGGGCTCCAATGTTTTCCATTTGACTGTATGACTCAGAAAATGTTAATAGTCTCCTTGCCCAGACTGCTTTATTTATCAATTGAGCAGCAACAAGTAAATACACATTGTGATCAATCACATTATTATTCAATCAAAATATGTGAAAAGGTTTAAGTTTATGTTAGTCCGTTAATTATAGTATAGTTGTTGATTTCCAAGTATAAGTTTCCTCAGTTAAAATAGTGGAGCACTGATCTAGAAGTAAGAAGAGGACAAATTATTGTTCACAAATTTCAACACTAAAGTCCAAGCCAAATTGTCCCCACACATCTCTGTATGTTAATTCCTGTATGTGCAACAGTCTATATGGTAAGCTTGGGCTGGGTTATAAATATGGCCCTGACTGCACAGATTTAAAGGGGACTGATATCTGTCTGGGCCATTTGTTATTTGAGGCAGGCTGTATAATTCATACTCCAGGGCAGGTCTTTGTTTCTGCCCATTCCAGACAGTTTATGTCTTCACAGCTGTCAAGCTGGTGCCATGTTTATGTGAATTTAATGTGGAAAGGGATCTAATGATTGTCCCTAATAGTTTCATAGGGGACTTATGAGGGTCCTTATGGGGTCTTAATGGGCTTTAAACAGAAATTGCCAGTCATAAAAGACTACTTTAATCATTTCTTAAAGACATTTTTACAAGGTTGGATTCTATTTTGGAAAGTAATCTCCATAAAACTCTTTGATTATGTTCTCTATCTTAAGGCTATCATGGTGGGGGGAAATGGTGAGTCACGACTAATGTGTTTCATCAAAAGCTCCATTAAGAGATGGACCTTTAAATGTAAGAAGACTAAGCTTTCTTATTACTAACTGGGAGTTACAAGAGTGGGTTTTTGAGACATTTTTTGGCAAAAGTTTGTGGAAAATTCTAAATTCTACCATGGACAGAAATCTTTTCTTTTTTGTTTCTCTAAGAAATAATTTGGTGAGCTGTGATTAACTTGAAAAATAGAAAAAATTCAAGAAAAGTTAATAAATAATGAGTCACATTTCTGTTGGTAATTTGCTTTAAAGTATCTTTGTTTGTTCACTTAATTGCCTGTTTACAACATTTATGCCTGTAGTTGGCCATAGACAGTTAACTCCAGTGGAGTTTCAGTCAAAACTCTATCTATATGAATTCTGTAATGCCAGTAAGTATACTTAGTGTTCTAGTACTTTGTATGAAGCTTATTACTAGAATTGGACTTACTTGAGTGAAATGACTCTTAAACAAAATTTTGGCGATACATTTAGAAAATGTGGTCAGTCAAAAATAAAAACGTAACCTCAAATTTGGGCAATTTGACAGTGGATAAGAGAAAATATACTAGTTGTCTTAAAAATGAATTTTCAATATGAAATGCAATTTAAATTTACTCACTGTGGAAAGACTGCAATTTGGATTGGAGATATATATTGGTAGTCAGCAAGAACATAATTATTTATAAAAATCTAAGTTTTGTTCATTTTTGCAGTCAAATGGATTAAAGTTCTACTGTGACAAATATGAGTCATGGCAAACCACTAGGAATTACAGACGGAAAATCAGCCAGTATTATTATTATTATTAATGAGTAAAACCTTAACTAGAGACATTACTGTAAACAAGTTTCACTAAAAGTCCTTTTGACTTATAATGGGTCATATGCTAGAAAATTGGGTTGGCAGAGAGTTTGTCTTGTTTATAAAATGAACTATGTTATATATTATCTGCCAATATAATAACTGCATGGTGATAATATTGAAAACCATGGATTTGGGAGGGAAATTGATATACTGGGCTTGTGATACCTGGAAGTGCATGGTTCACTTTCCCATTTCATAGGGGGCATTACTTAGTGGTGCAGCCTGATCTTGTAATAAATGGTATAGCTTCTAAATTGACTACATGGATATGATCTTTGGGAAGGTCTGATACTCTCACCCATTTAATTCTGTCACTTTGTGGGTCAGTCTTATATTGAAAATATAGGTCTTTACCAAAATATTTCTTACCTAAACGGGTGGGCAGATCTGGAGTGTAATCTACACCAGTTTTTGTCTCCTGAGGTACAGGATTTTCTGCATTGGTGTTTGATCCTTGATTTGGGGAGGCTGTTATTGTGGGGTCTGGAGGATCTACTGTGGTCACAGACCCGGCAGATTTGGCATTGTGTGTGGGTGTATTTATCTGTCCTTCAGTTAACTGGTCATTTGAAATTTCAGTTGTTTTATGTGTAGGGGTTTTTAGTTGGTAACCAGGGGGTTTCACAAGTGATGGGTTTTGGGTTTGAGCATTTCTGTTAGTGGTATTTTCATTTTTCGAATAAAAATCTATATGGTCTAAGTCTAGTGCTAACCAGTCTTTGGGATTGATATTTGTGTGCTGAAGAAAAGGGGTTGTTTGAGATTGGACCAGGCGCGCAATGAATAGTTTCATAAAATCTCTGTGAAAAACTGTGGCTAAAGGTGGCCGACCTATTTCTTTGGAGAGATAAACACCACTATTGCCTTTGAAACTTTCTATATACAGAGGGCCTTTCCAACGTGGTTGTAGTTTTGCAAATCTGTCTGTACTTGGATGGAATATTTTTAAATGTACTGGCTGGTTGATTGCGAGTGGTATGACCTTTCTACCATTGTTTTTTAATCTTCTTGTGTCTTACAATAGTCATCATGGATTTGTTGGTAAATGTCAATGCATAATCACTTGTCCTCCGAAACACGTTTTACCACATTCGAATAATAATGGGCGTTAACTGCTTAAGTTGAATTGGCGAAAGCAAAGATAGAAGGGTAATCGCAGAAATGCTGAAGGAAGAATGGATTGAACTGTGTATGGGCCTGTGCACTTGAATTTATACTTGAGGCTCTAACCTTCAACACATAGACCCAGTCTTTTGAATCTTGTCCAAATTTTCTAAAGGCGGCCCTGATTATAGCCATTGTACTCTCAATCTTGCCGTTACTAGTGGGGTGGTAAGCCAGCGATTTCCAGGTCTTAATGGACACAAGGTGGCAAGTTTCTTTGACAGCTAAGGTACTCAAAT
The DNA here is from genome assembly GCA_964017235.1 of Sabellastarte sp. h YS-2021. NCBI lineage: Eukaryota > Metazoa > Annelida > Polychaeta > Sabellida > Sabellidae > Sabellastarte > Sabellastarte sp. h YS-2021. Next base: position 138,001,799 of record OZ024931.1, on the reverse strand, counting down.
TGACAGCCTTGTCCCAGCATAAATTTTGGAAATTTCCAAATGGAAATATTATGTCAGAATAATATGCTTCAACGATTGCCTCGGTGATCATTTTACACAATCCAACAAGAGTCACAAATCCGGACCATAACTCTTTGAGAACTAAGATATACAAATAAGGGGATCCGGAGTTATCTGTTTTATCTGTTAAAGGTCCATACAAATCCATGCTATAAGTGCTATACGGTTCCAGTAGTCTGGCCATTTTGATTGGTTTTTGATGACTTTGGTGTAAGGGTTTCACAGTTTGACATTTCAGGCAAGTCTGAACTATGTCTTTCACCATCTGCCTTAATTTGGGTGAATAATACTGTTGTCGGAGCTGTAAATACAGCTTAGTAATGCCCATATGGCCAACATTATGCATTTGAATTATTGCCTGGAGCAATTGGTTTTCTGGTATACATAAGACAACTTTATGTCGAGTCTGGGTTTTAGAAAAGTGAGTTAGGCTGGTACGGTATAAAAGAAAGTCATCTAAGTGAAACCATTCTGATTCAATAATAATTCTTCTGTCAAGTTGGTCTTGATTGGTGAGTTCCCCACGTTCTAGGAAATTTATGATTGGAGCAAAATATGGATCTGATCTCTGACCATTTCTGTCCGAGATAGTATCTGTGAAGAAGGACAACTTTGAGATAGCCGTTTTGCTATGCAATTTGTTTTGGGTTAAATATATCGGTAATTGGTCTGTCTGAGTACTACTGCTTTTTGTCCTACTAGTTGTAACAGTTTTTGTAAGGGGTGAACAAAACTTTTGTTTTTTGAAAAATTTGTTTTCTAACCAATTTTCTGTGATTGTGGAGAATAGAATGGCATTATTTTCATCCACATTTCTACTCAAAACATCTGCTACTGTATTATTGCTGGCTTTTTCATAAATTATCTGAATATCAAAGTTTATGAGGGTCTGTAACCATCTTGCCACTTTGGTGTCTGTGAGATGTTGTTTGGCAATATATGTTAATGCACTGTGATCAATGTGTAGAATTACTTTTTTTGCCTTCTATATAGAATTGGAAATGGTGCACACTTGTGACAAGGGCAAATGCTTCTAAGCAAGTTATACTCCAATTCTGTTGGTGTTTGTCCAGGATTTTACTGCCATATGCTATTGGGTGTAATCTACCATTTTTCTTTTGCATTAAAACAAATTCTGATTTCTTGGAAGTATCTGAAAAAATGTGGAATGGAAGATTCAAGTTTGGAGAAATTAAAACAGGTGCAGTGTAAAGTTTGTCTTTCATTGTTTGGAAGGCCATCTCAAAATCATCTCTCCAGTGAAATGGTAGACTCTGTTTTATCAATTCATAGAGGCTATGAGCTATTTGTGAGAAACCTGGAATAAAATGTCTGTAATAAGAGGCTAGCCAATAAAGCTTTTAACCTGTTTAGGGCTCTTTGGTTGTGGATTTTTTTTACAGCCCTTAATTGATCAACTGATTGAGAAATGCCTGAATTGGACAATGTGTCCTAGAAACTCTGTTGTTGGAGTAGCAAAGAAACACTTTTTGTGTCCAAGCATAAGCTTAGCCTTTCTTAAACTTTCAAACATTTTTCTCAATGTTACTAGATGTTGCTCAAAAGTAGGACACACTACAAGCTCATCATCCAAATAACAGTAAACGTGAGTGTGTATCATGTCATGAAATAACTTAGTGCCATGAAATAGCAGTAACTAATGAACTTGAGCTGACTTGCATCCCATTACTGCTCAACAATATTCCATCTTTCCTTGCCGTGAATCAAAAGCAGTATATTTTCTATCTTCCTCTGCTAAAGGCAGTTGGAAGTAGGCAGAGGTAAGGTTAAAGGTTGAAAAATACTTTGATCCAGGTGGTATAGATGCTAGTAGTATGTCATTAACTGGTCTACAGTTTACTGCTACTGGAGGAATTTTTTTTCATTAAGAGTTCTACAATCTAAACATGGTGACTAACACAATAGGATTTGATTAAGGACTATCACAGTGTTGTATTATACCTTGATATAAGAGGTCTTTAACACATTCTTCCAGAATTGCCATTCTTGTGTTGTTTAATCTGAGAGAATGACAAGGTCAAACTGGGGTATCTTTTGGAATCCTCAAGTGCTGCTCAACTATATTTGTGCAAGAAAGCTTCTGACCAGGGTGTAAGAAAACATCATCAAATTCTTTTAAAAGTTCTAATAATTTTTGTTTTTCTTGGGGAGTTAAAGTTGAGGCAGAAGAAAGGCTGTGTTCAAGTATTGGAAAAGATCCCTGGTGAGATTTATGACTTGTGGAGCTCAATAAACGGACAGCCTTAATTAAGTCTTTGGAAGGGGTTTTATTACTAGGCCTTTGTGGGATGTTTTCTCTGTCATTAGCTGATATTGAATTTGCTTGTTGATAGTCAAGGAAAATAATAAAATCCTAGCTGTAAGTTTGCTGGTAGAATAATACGTTTTTCCAGCTTATTTGTAATGGGGATTTTGAAAACTGATGTATTCAGGGAGTCTATTTCTGTATAAACATCTATTATAAACAATTTATGCTGGAATTTATTCCATAAACAAGATTGTGGAATTAGGTGGTATTTCAGTGGATCTTTCAGTGGTGACTGCATTATTCAATGTCAATGTACAGAGCTGAGAACCAAAATCTAAATGAGTTCTTGTTTGTCTGAGGAATGGGACTCCCAAGATAATGTCATTATCTGAATTTTGGGCTATATAAAAACTATTAGTGACTGTATAGTTTCCTATGGTTACCTTTGGAAAGACTGTATTTTTCAAAAATACTGAATGGTTTTCTGAGGCTGTTGTGGCTGCTGAGATATCACTTCTAAATCTTGGTAATCTCCTCAAGTTCTCATGTTGTAATAAAATCTTTTCAGGAATGGTGGAAATATCTGAGCCAGTATCTATTAGTGCAATGTAATCACTGTCAGCCAATTTACAGGTATTCTTTTAGTGCATTTGAAATGGTTGCTTTTGGGTGAATTGCTTTCTCTCCAATTTAAGTATTTTTATCAGACCTTTTGACACATATTGCTTGGAAATAAATCCTCCTTTGTATATATTTTGACTTGGTCTAGAAATCTGTTTTTGTTTGCTGGCATTTTCCTGCAATGTACAATTCCCTCTAGACTCTACAGTGGCGTGGTCAAGTGGGAATTCTGTTTCATGATCATTATAATCTAGAGTCACAAAAGATTGATATAATGACTCTTGTAGATCAATTAAGGGGCAAAACCTATTGTGACATGTGGTATGGTATTCTGTGCCTTGTAACTCATTTTTATTACTTTCATTTGGGCTTTTGTAAACAGCACATGACTTGGCAGGAACAAAAACAATACCTCATCTTTTCTGAATACAATCAGAAATCTCTTGAAAATATTTATCTCTATACTGTAAATTCTGACAAGAATGAATTGACTAAGGCTCATTGCAAGTAAATTTTGTCATTTTCTGGGGTTAAATGTTTGAGAAAATCGCCTAGAGTACTGGGAAAGTGGTTTCTTACCAAATGAAGATGTTGATAAATGTCCCCTGGTCCTTTTTAGTTTTGTCTGAGTTGGTGTACTTTTGCCTGTATCTGTCATTCTGTGGAAATGGTTGACAATTGGTTTGTTGATAACCTTGATAGTTGTTTCTTGTGGGTGGCCTATTTTGTGATGGGTTTTGAAAAATATATTGTTGTCTCCGATAGTCCTGTTTTTGAAAGTTTGGTTTGTAATTATTGTTACTCTGATAATTTGGCCTTTGATTTTGCAATCCACGTCAATCCCGTGCAATGTGACCTCTGCCATTACAACTATAAAACACAATATCTCAATTTACAGACCTGAGGATATTCTGTTGCCTGTTGTGTCCTTCTGACTGTTGTCTTTGTTGTGGTTGCTCAGCCCACTGGGTGTTGTTGGACAGTTGACTCCATCGGTTGTTGAACTCTGAGATATGATGACCTTCTCTCTTGCAATATGCACACTTTAATTTAGAGTTCACTTGTTTTAAAGTTCTAGTGTCCTGGTTTGGTGTATTTGTCTCTTGTTTTTGTAGAACAGCGGCACTGTCATCTTGGCCGAAAGTTTTCGCACTCTCAAACAATGAAGCTGTCCGGGCTGGTTGGGCAAAGAAATTTGGACCTAGGGCAATGGTGTGGGTTCTACATTTATTAGACAGTCCTCTGACAGATTGGTTCATCAGATCTTTATCTGATTTGCCTATGTTTGTCTCTTTCTCTAAGACAGGATTTGCAAATTGTTGGACACTTTCTTGTGGCATTTGTCTAAGTGATTGGAAAGATGCCCCTCTTGTCCAATCTAAACCTAAAGATTTGAACCTTAAGAGGAATGCACAAAATATTTTGTTAATATTTGTCCTAGTGTGGTGTTCAAGATTTTGAAACCAGACTTTTGCTGCACCATGGAGGCACATGTGAAAGATCCCTGCCTGTTTATTATAAAACCATCATAACACTTCTGCTGAGAGTTTAAAATTATCTTCATCTGGATTACCACTAACAGATTGCAGTTTAAATGGTAAGTTGTCCATCTTTACACTTACGTGTGTGGTAGGGGGGAACCTAGTAGGTAATGGTGGGAAATATATGGCATTGTAGGGTTGATATTCAGATCTCTCTGCCTGTTGTAAATGTGGTATCCTAAATGATATCTCTGGATCTACCTGTAAGTGAGGACTATCTTGATTGAAAAGGTGGGCTCTATGGAGGGTTTGTATGGGGTTATGTTGTATAATTACCTCTGGTTGTCTGTACTATGCCTGTCTCTCTGGAGTTGGGTGATCTGGCTGGTCGTGTGGTGCATGAGCTGCCGGATTATCCATAACAAAATTATTGTCTATTGCTTGATTGTCATTGTGAATGTCTGCTGAATTATCTGGATTGTCTAAATGGTCACCAGTCTCTTATCCTGCATTTCCGGAGGCTGTGGTAGCAAGGTCCTCTTCCTGGTTGTCATCCGGGGCAGGGAGTTGATTCCCTGCTTGGGGTCCATGTTGTTCATCTGTTGGTTGTGGGTGGTGTCTGTCGGGGGATGTTGTTGTCTGCGTGGTCTTCGTAGTGATCTGGAGACAAATTGGCTGGGTTGTTGTGGTCATCACTGGCATTGTGTTCCAGTCCATCATTCTCGGTACCGTGTATATAGTGTCAACCCTCAGCATGGGCTCTATCATGTGGAAACTGTTCTGCCATTCTTTAGATGCAATGTCCCATTGATCTGCACTTGTGGCTGAACAATTAGGAGGTAATACAATGTGTTTAATGTAGCAATCATCAGTCAGCTGAATTGTGGGTCCATAGACGGGTCCATATGACGGTGTTGTTCAAACTGCTGGATTCATATTGACATTGTTCATGTATGATTATAATCCATAGGTATTGTTTGTAACTTTGGAATCTCACCATGTCCAAATTATAGGTTTTCGGGGATAGAGGGAGGTGATTTTAGTGGATTCCAGCAGTGCCTGACGGCAGCTGTGGATTCCCAGATCTCCACTATGTCCACTCCTGCTTGACTCGCTTGGCTGCTTTTTATGAGAGGTCCAGGTCGCCACAACGACAGAATCGAAACACGTGTTTACTCCTTCATATTTTATTCACACATCTTGTAACAATTCACAAGTACAATTCATGTTATGTTTGGATAACTGAAACTCAGTCATTCTGGGGAAGTGTGAACTCAACTTAGTCCCCAGAATGTTAGTTGTTAAAACGCAAGACTGTACATCTCTCTCACTAACTGTCTCTCTATCTCTCTCCAGCAGCAAGCTGGATTATATTGGTTACTTTACAAGGGCTGCAGCACCTAAAGGAGCAGGGATTGGCTAAGGCTTTAATTAGGAGTGGACTGCCATGAGTATTGATTTGTGTCTGTGCTGCAGCCAGCGAAAGCTAGGTCTCTGAAATTGTTTGCCTGTTATTAAGGAATTTTGAGGTTTCTTTAGCTGTTTTACTTAAATTCTTGACCATTACAGTATATAACTGCCAAATGTGGTTAGAAAGCTTCCAGTAATACGGGAGATATGCAAGGGATACTATAATGCAGCAGTGGCTCTTTAAGGGATGCTTAATTATTTATTCCATGAAGTCTATACTCACATCACCCCAGTATTCTATGTTATCCTTACCCTTTATTAGTAAAAATGATTTTTGCATGATTAATTGTGTTTCATCAATGTTATCAATCTGTATATCAGTTGACTTTGCGGTTATCACTGTTGAGGAAGTCAGTTGTAACTTGAAAACTATTTTTATTTTCAGTATTTTGTTCAAACATATGTAAAGAGGCTTTGGCAGTTGTGATGATAGTAGATTGTTGGGTTTCTGTTTCTGAAAGTTTCTCAGCAATATCTCAAATGATCTTAAAATGTCTTAGTTTGGCTGCTTCAAGCATTGTTTTCCATGATTCATAAGGGTAGCTAAGTTTTCATCTTTTGATACACCGTTTCTAAATATTTTCTAATTGCTGATTAGTCTCCATTCTGAAACAATCTACAAACATATAAGTAATAACAATATCTATTCTACTGTTCACCCTGTCCTGGTATGCACGCCTGTACTAAAACATAAAACAGGAGAAACTATGTTGGTATTCCTATTTAAATATGAACATTGCATTCAATAGCTAAGGCCAGTTGCAATGAACTGAAAAAACCCTGCCGGACTGAAAACTACAGCAAAAGTATCTTACTGTCATACTGGCCAAGCAAAATATTAAAACGTGACATTTTAAAAATGACAAGCCAAACATAACCAGGGATAAGATTTGATTTTTGCCACATTTGTCACTGTTGTTTGCACAAATATTGACATTTGTCTTTCAAAGTTTTAAAATTAGTTGTAATATGTGTTATTTTTAGAAAGCCATCACAGAAATTGGACTTTTATTCTTTCATAAAAACTGATATTTAGACACAATACATTTGTACAATGCCTATTAACAATGATGTTAGATATCACCTTTGCTCATTTCACCCCCATTTTTATATCTAGTAACATATTATAAGTAAAATTTTTATTAATTTCAAAACTTATGGTCAATAAGAAGTGAGAATCATCATTTTGAAGTCGAACACATTATTTGGTGCTATATCGAATTTTTGAAAATATGATTTGTAAGTTTATATGTAATGCAACAGCACACAAAAAGCTACCACCAGTGCAATGCTATAACATGTATCCTGAAACTAGGGGGGTATACTTTACCAAAAATTTACTATGACAATTATTCCCTGAAATTGTACCGATGGCTCAAAGTTGTAGTCCTATCTCACAGACTACCAAGGACAAATAAACCTCGAGAATTTTTTAACCACAATGGCCCATTTCACTTCTAAATTTCGTGCAAGTGCAGAAACACAAAAAGGCATTTCTGCAAAATGGATATATTCATGTTAACATCCATTTTGGATAAAAACAACCAGGCTTAATTATTTTGCTGGACTTTAAAAAGATCAACTGACTCCTTGGAATGGGCATACATTTGAAATGTACTTAGAATAAATAGCTTTGGCAAAATATTCATTCATTGATTTGATGGTTTGTATAACGCCTTCATGCAGAAACATAAGCAAGAGCAATCACTAGTGCAAATTATGGAAAGGCTTTACAAAGGGTTGCCTGGTTAACACTTCTTTAGCTCTCTTTTCACACAGAAATTAACACTATGACATAGCAAAATTATAATGAAAGAAGGCAAAGACATCAGAGACACGAGTAGTGCACTAGAATTATGAAAGTCTTATGACAGAAAGAAAATTGAGGTTAGATGCATCCCACAGCAAAAGGACATGTGTCCTTTTAGGTATTGGACAGCAAGAGAGTGTTGTGACTGTCATCAAAGTATGGAGACAAAAGAACATATGTATAAAAAGCTGAAAGCTGAAAGGACATGTGTCCTTTTAACTATTGGAGTGTTGTCACTGTCATCAAAAGTACAGAGACAAAAGGGCTTATGGATGGGCAAAAACTAAAAGGACATTTGTTCTTTTAGCTATAGGAAAGCAAGAGAGAGCAATTCAGAATGCACATTTCATCTAAGTCCGGAGACAAAAAAAAAAGTTTTCTATAGACGCTTTCAAGGCACGCGCTCATTCTCAATACCAAAATGTGTTTATGCCATGAACGTTCTCTCAGTGCCAGCAAAAGATTTTGACATCAAAGTTCAAAATTGTACAGAGGTTTTTGGGGAATGGAAATAATTAAGGTATTGTCATATCTGAGCTCTAACACGACATATCAAGTAGAGGCTGGAGGTTTCTTCACTGGTCTAGTGGTTAGCACGTTTGGTATGTCATTTTAGGCTATAACCTTTTTGGTGGTTTGACTCCCATCAGCCGCAAAACTTTCTACCTGTCCCAGTATGACCTTGGCTTTTGAACTTTGAACTTTTTCACATCTTTTTTAAGAATATAATAAAGTGCAATAAACAAACAAATATGACTCCAAGACACCAAATCATTGGCTAGGTTCAATCAAAGAATTTAAGTATCTTTTTCTTTCTGCAATATGTGTTCAAAAGTTGAAAGCATTGACATCAGAACGTACTAAATATTGGACACATATTTTATAAACCAGAATTTAGGCAGAATAAACATCACCATTCCACACTGTAGGAGTCTCAATAGCAAAGATGTAGCCAGATGTTTTTTGTCTTTATGTACAGATAGGAAGAATTCAGGAACATTTTATCCAGGTGGTTGTATCTTATGCCAATATAGTAGTATATAAATAGATGTTTGTATCTATTGCAGGCTTTGACAATTTTAGCAGGATAGCAATTTTATCTGTCAGATACTGTCTAAACCGCTCGTAATCACGCATTTGAATGAAGCAAATCCTTCAAAGTTTTGTTGGACATGATCAACAAAGCAAAAAATAGCATCAAACCTGATACAAAGGATGCAGAAAACTACCAAAGAACTTGACAGGGAGGTGAGCATCTTTTTGTGTGCTGAAGATGAGACCCAAAGATAACAAACTCTGTTTTATAAGGGTTTAATTTAGCATACATGATGACAGCCATTCATGAATTTCCTGAAGAGGTGAACTCAATTTATTAAAAAACAAACCTGCATTTTTGCGGGACTTATATACAACAAACAACTTGCTGTTGGGAATTAATGTTTGAGTGTCTTTCTATAACTTTGTTTAAAGACCTTCTTGAAAAAAGAAAACAAAATTTCAGGAAGTAATTGTCATTTTTATGAAGGAATTTTTGGATGAAGATGCTCAGTTAATGAGTTTGAAGACTTCAGAGTAACATGAGGAGTCACAATGTGTTTTGTTGATTTCTGCTAATCAATACAGTCAATCACAAGGCTATGGGAATCAAAACCTATTTAAACTAAGAAGTATTGAGATCTTGCAGCCAGTACTAACAGAGCTGCCACAAATGATTAAAGCTGATAGGGGTATATATTGGAAAATTATAAACTCTATATATGTTCAAAAGAACCACATTTTGATATGGTCAGAAAATCTTGAGACTGATAACCAAGGAATAATGTGCTAATATTATTTATTATACTTCCAGTGTACAGTAGAAAATAAAATTAGATGCTTTCAGTATTAAATTTTGCACAGGATTTTGATAAGGAACAAATTTGTTAGTATTCGTAAAATTAAGGAAGATTCTTGTAATATTAGTGGATATGATTGCAAGACACGCAAATGTCGCCGTGAGGTTTGTCTTTGTTTTAAATAAACCGCTATAAAATAAACAACTGTAAAATATTCCGGCTAGCTTCTAACAGAAAGAGTGGGAAAAACGGACATTTTGCCTTTCATTGCATCTCATGATGTTGAACTCATGGTCTTGTGATCCTCACGGGAAGGCGATGGCAACATAAGCATCTATTCTTACAGTGTCCAGTAGCAAATACATTTTGGTAAGCTATTACTACAATTACTATTACCAAAGCCCTTCATTGATTTCCATAGCCTTAATTTAACTACTGTATTAATAGCTTTAAAGTGGAAAAGAATGCCAAAATTTCGAATCACATTGTCAACCATATAAAACAATATATTTATTCAATAAAATGTTCAGGGCCGGCATTCACAAAAGGTCTTAAGTTTATGCAATTGTTTTGCTCAGACCAGTCTTAAAGTTATGACTTTTGTCTTAGCTAAGATTTCTCTTTAATTGGGATTCACAAAAAGCGCTTAGCAAAATCTTAGCTGAGACAAAATTTGTGCAAAAAGTCTTAAATACTTTGAATTCAAATTAACAAATTTTAGTAAAACAAAAACATTTTTAATCGAGAAATACATCAAACATGCTTTTCAAAATTATAAATCAGATTTGTTACTTTTTTTGTAAAATTATATAAAAATAGTAGTGTTTATGTTTTATTGTGAGTCAGCCATTTTTATGAAATTATTTTTACCACAAGAAGATAAATGTAGAAATTTATAGGTAAATAAATTATGTAAATTTTTATTACAATCCACAGAAATTACTTTCATAGGAAGTATAGATCCCCATAGTATATATTTTGTGGGCATAAGAAAGGGTAAAATGTAAATACATGCAGTGGTCTTAAAGTTATGAGAAAATTTTTGTCTAAGACCTTTTGTCTTAAAGTTATGAGAAAATTTTTGTCTAAGACCTTTTGTGAATTCCATTTTGTCTAAGCAAAAAAGTCTTAACTTTATGACAAAATTCTTGCAGAGTTAAGACTTTTCTCTTAAAGTTATGACAATTTTTTGCTTAAGACCTTCTGTGAATCCTGGCCCTGGCGGATGTTGTTTGTAAGGAGGATGATTGAAAAGCTAAAGGACAATTTCATAATTTAAAACTGTATTGTTTTCCAATATAAAAAATAAAAACCTTTCTGCAAATAAGTAAAACTTTCTTATGGCACTAGTTGAACAATAATTTTGTAGCAACATCATTCTCAACATTACTATATGTACTTGTTACAATGATACTATTTCTTCCCCTTTGATTTATACCTGTAATTGTTTATTTAGTTTACTATTGTATCTATTTACTTTTGTATTTCATTTTCAATGCTAAAATGTAGTCTCAACAGAGAGTGCCCACAATATGATGCGATGCATACTATGTATTATTTGTAGTACACATACCCTCATCATGTGCTATCAGAGGTATTCTGATAACTTAATCAGGGATTTGCTACCCTCGCTCTCCCAAGAATGTTGTTTTCCTAGTTGTAAACAAGGATAACTAAAATATAGAACTACAAAAAAACATGAATTGATTTAAGTGGTTTTTAGGGAGTGGTGGAGTAACTATTGTTATTGGGGTCACAAACATATGTTTTGATATATTGGCTGACAGAAATAACTATTTTTTGTTGATCAGTTGTATACTTTGCTTGATTGTATGAATTTAGTGTTGATTGTAATAACTCATAAGATTGTCTGTACAGAAGTAATGCAAATGAAAAAAACTGTGTTGGATTATTGACTAATTGAGGTTATACATCATTCAATAATTGCAATAAGTATTTTAATCTATAGTTTAGTGCCAGTTTAGCAAAAAGTACTAAATAGAATAATATCTCTTTGATCTTAATATAATAGTATACTGCTTTTTGTTTCAGATAATCTCGGTATGGTATGTCATCCACTTGGTATGATATATATTCTTCTTTGAGAGTAGCAATAGCTATTTTAGTTGAAATACAAGAACAAAACTTCAGTAAATTTGAGCCAAAAAATAATCTAGAGGAACTAGGTCATACACTTCAGTTAGGTACTAATATTGATGAAGGTATTACAGACATAGTTTCACATTGTGAAAAAGCCTTATTTATTATGTTAACCGATGGACAAATTGTGTATTTGGTCATTACAAAAAATAGATTGCTGTTGACCCAGAGCAGATTTCAAGTGTAAAGGACTGGACTCAACCAAAACCTAGACCACGTTACCTAGACTTAATGAGTTCAATCACAAATTTATAGATGGCGTCTGCTAGGATAGCCAAACCATTACACCAAGAATATCAAGATGGCACACATGTTGAGACCAATTTCAGGAAAAGAGTTTGTTACTCTGCTTTGAAGTGGGTTGTGAGATTTACCCACACAACGGACCATTTGTGCATCATACAGGTGCCAGTTGGTAAAAATTAGGCATGATTCTTCGCGGAGAAGAAGACAGAATGAACTGTCATTGTCTTTGCAAGTCAAAGCTGGCAGTTACCTCTCTGTGGGTTTGACTCCCACAAATGGCAATCCTGATTATCTATCCTAATATGAACCTAGATGTTGAACAGGGTGCAAAACAACAATTTTGGCTTTGCAAGCAGAAGTTTATTAAAGGCACAAAAGAACTACATGTCAATAAAATAGACTTTTTTTGCTTTAAATGGGGGTTTTCCACTATAACCAACAGTATAACTGACTCTACAACTCTAGGGTTGGTTGCAAAAGTCATGGAATCGGGGACAAAAACCACAAAAAAGTGTGCTAAAATGCTGGGTCAGTTACATCTTCCCGACAGGACGTAGAACATACTGGCTTGTCTGGATCAAGATCCCAACAATGACACAAAACTACTGCGACAAGCTGTAACACCTAACAAGCAGTAATATCAAACAAAGAGGACTGGATTATTTTCAAGACTCACCCTGACTAGACTGATTAAATCCTGGAGCTTGGATCCAGAGTTGGAATTGGTTCAAAACTGTATATACCACCTCTGACTGTAAAAAAACATCATTTGTCACTGCAAAGATGCCAGCTATTCATCACAGAGACTTACAACATCAGCTTAGGGTACTTTTGGCCTTCATTAACTTTAATATTTTAATTTCCATCTTGATGGGAAAACACATTTGAACCCACCACCATCACCTGCCCTACAGCTATCACCACAACCTTAGCCCCAGCCAGCCCCCAGGAGGAGAATTAAGGTACCCAAATCCTGGGCCATGCCCTGGATCCTTTAAAGACAAGAAAAAGAATGCTACAGCAGCATATTGTCTTACATATATTGGACACTATATCAATACATTGTGTGTTACATTCACTGGGCACTATATTAATGCATTGTTTAATCAAGGCTTTATGTTTGTATGCTGTCATAAAGGATAACTGTGTTATTGATTCTTTTTATGTGTTAACATCTGAAGTAAGGGAGTTATTGATTTTTGTGTTATGTTTTATAGTATTTATATATCCATTTATGGACTGGGGGAATTCCTCTAGGTTAACCTCAGTGATACTATTTATAGATTTGAGGGAAGCCCATAGGTTCTAGAACTTCCTCATTCAATCTAGGTTGCTTAAGTTTGTTTTGAGTTGGTTCTGTACAATTCCAGAGGATTCTGTGAATGTATACAAGGAATGTACATCTGACCACAAGTGAACTTTGTATTCGCTGGCTATAAGGAGAGCTATTGTGTTTTGGAATATAATATATGCTTATATTACTGTAAACTTTTTACTGGAGTGAACTGGATACATTGTCTGGACAGATCTATTATACTTTGGATATTTTGGATATTGTACATTCATATGACAGAGAGTGGATTTACTGCATTTTGGACATTGTCCATATCTTGGAGCAGACTGTACAGTTGTGTTAACTCTCTAAATATGTCCAGACAGACATTTTGTGTGACTGGATATGTAAAGGATAGCAGGACAAGGACCTTTTGTGTTGTTTAGCGTGGGATAGGTCACAGGATATAGACATCTGTGTGTGAGTGAACATTGGACAGATCACAGGACAGGCCACAGGACATTGGACAGATCACGGAATACACCACAGGACGGATTACAGAACAGATGGCTGGATTCGGCAGATAAACTTAACTCTTAATCTCAGTGGTCAGGTCAGCCAGATCTTATTATTGTATTAGTGTGTTTGGTTAAGAGCATACCAGTTGACTGTAATCATTATTGTTAATTGTTGAATAAATTTGCTAAGTTTAACTTTTTGCTTTTTCTGTTACAACTTGAAGACAACCGGTAATTGCTACCGTGCTTTCCCGTGACCGTAACAGGAAAATTAGGTCAGCTAGATCTTAAGTTTATTTTGAGTTGGTTCTGTACAATTCCAGAGGTTTCTGTGAATGTATATAAGGAATGTACATCTGACCACAAGTGAACTTTGTATTCGCTTGCTATAAGGAGAGCTATTGTGTTTTGGAATATAATATATGCTTATATTACTGTGAACTTTTTACTGGAGTGAACTGGATACATTGTCTGGACAGATCTATTATACTTTGGATATTTTGGATTTTGTACATACATATGACAGAGAGTGGATTTACTGCATTTTGGACATTGTCCATATCTTGGAGCAGACTGTACAGTTGTGTTAACTCTCTAAATATCTCCAGACAGACATTCTGTGTGACTGGATATGTAAAGGATAGCAGGACAAGGACCTTTTGTGTTGTTTAGCGTGGGACAGGTCACAGGATATAGACATCTGTGTGTGAGTGAACATTGGACAGATCACAGGACAGACCACAGGACATTGGACAGATCACGGAACACACCACAGGACAGATTACAGAACAGATAGCTGGATACAGCGGATAAACTTAACTCTTAATCTCAGTGGTCAGGTCAGCCAGATCTTATTATTGTATTAGTGTGTGTTACATATATTGGACACTATATCAGTACATTGTATGCTACATATATTGGACACTGTATTAGTGCATTGTCTAATCTAAGTTTTATGTTTGTATATTATCATAAAAGATAGTTGTGTTATTGATTCTTTTATGTGTTAACATTTAAAGTAAGGGAGTTATTGATTTTGTGTTATATGTTATAGTATTTATTTATTGACCCATTTATGGACTGGGGGGAATTCCTCTAGGTTAACCTCAGTGGTATTATTTATAGATTTGGGGGAAGCCCATAGGTTCTAGAACTTCTTCATTTGGTCTAGATTACTTAAGTTTCTTTTGAGTTGGTTCTGTACAATTCCAGAGGTTTCTGTGAATGTATATAAGGAATGTACATCTGACCACAAGTGAACTTTGTATTCGCTTGCTATAAGGAGAGCTATTGTGTTTTGGAATATAATATATGCTTATATTACTGTGAACTTCTACTGGAGTGAACTGGATACATCATCTGGACAGATTTATTATACTTTGGATATTTTGGATATTGTACATTCATATAACAGAGAGTGGATTTACTGCATTTTGGACATTGTCCACATCTTGGAGCAGACACTACAGTTGTGTTAACTCTCTAAATATCTCCAGACAGACATTCTGTGTGACTGGATATATAAAGGATAGCAGGACAAGAACCTTTTGTGTTGTTGAGTGTGAGACAGGTCACAGGATATAGATATCCGTGTGTGAGTGAACATTGGACAGATCACAGGACAGACCACAGGACATTTGACAGATCACAGAACATACCACAGGATGGATTACAGAACAGATTGCTGGATACGGCGGATAAACTTAACTCTTAGTCTCAGTGGTCAGGTCAGCTAGATCTTATTAATTGTATTAATGTGTGTTTGGTTAGGAGCATACCAGTTGACTGTAATCGTTATTGGTGACTATTAAATAAATTTGTTAAGTTTAACATTTTGCTTTTTCTGTTACAACTTGAAGACAACCGGTAATTGCTACCGCGCTTGCCCGTGACCGTAACAGGAAAATTGGGGGCTCGTCCGGGATTCAACCATTTGATTCCACCGTTCAAATAACATTTTAAAAATTCATTTAATTCGACAATTTGTTACAGTCAACAGTGCTCAAAAATGGCCAGTGCTAAAGAGTTTGTACAGTCACCATCTATGGAAGTTCTAGAAACTTTTAAAAAAGATATATTGATGCAGATAGCGCAAGAGTTACAGTTAGAGGTGAAAAGGTCAACGTGTAAACATGAACTTAAAAGGCTCATTGTTGAACAGTTAGTTGATGAAGATGTTTTACCTGATAGTTGTTTAGAAGTATATAAACCTCTACCAATGGAACCTTCTGGGCAATATGAGATCAGGCGATTAGAAATTGAAAGAGAGCTAAAACTTTTGAAGAATTTGAAGCCAGAGAAAGAGAGCTTGAAGCTCAACAGCGAAAAGAAGAGCTTGAGGCACAAGCTCAACAGCGAAAAGAAGAGCTTGAGGCACAAGCTCAACAGCGAAAAGAAGAGCTTGAAGCTCAAAAGGAAGAGCGTGCACTTAAACATGAAAGAGAAATAAGAGCTTTAGAACTCAATGCCCGCAGAATTGCCCATGAAGAGTCCATTGCTACCAAATTTGATTTGGGTAAAAATGTGCGACTGGTACCACCTTTTAATGAGTTGGAGGTCGATAAATACTTTCAACACTTTGAAAGAGTAGCTCAAAATTTGAGATGGCCCACAGACCAATGCCCTTTATTGCTACAAAGTGCTTTGAGGGGAAAGGCCAGGAGGCATACATGGCTTTGCCAATTTCTGAATGTGTGGACTATAATTCTGTCAAAAATGCTATTTTGAAAGCATATGAGTTGGTACCAGAAGCATATTGTCAAAGATTCAGAAATTATCGTAAACAAGAAAGTCAAACTCATGTTGAATTTGCCCATGAGAAAGAAGTGTACTTTGACAGATGGTGTAATTCTAGGGAAGTAGGTACAGACTTTGAAAAACTTAGGCAAGTTATTTTGATTGAAGAGTTCAAAAGGTGTGTTCGTGATAACATTAAAACCTATCTAGATGAACAAAAAGTTGAAAATTTTGCAAAAGCAGCAGCTTATGCTGATGACTATGCGCTAACTCACACGTCCACTTTCAACAAGAATAAGTCCTTTGGTCCTGCTAAAAAGTCTTATCCAGAAATAGGAAAAAAATCTGAAAATATAGCTCCGGAAAAGAGTTCAGATAAGGGTCAAACCTCAAATCAGACTATGAGTAAGGATAGGAAACCCAGATCCTTTGCTCATGCTTGACTGGTACCACCTTTTAATGAGTCAGAGGTCGATAAGTACTTTCAACACTTTGAAAGAGTAGCTCAAAATTTTGAAATGGCCTCCAGACCAGTGGCCTTTATTGCTGCAAAGTGTTTTGAGGGGAAAGGCCCAAGAGGCATACATGGCTTTGCCAATTTCTGAATGTGTGGACTATAACTCAGTCAAAAATGCTATTTTGAAAGCATATGAGTTGGTACCAGAAGCATATCGTCAAAAATTCAGAAATTATTGTAAACAAGAAAGTCAAAGTCATGCTGAATTTGCCCATGAGAAAGAAGTGTACTTTGACAGATGGTGTAATTCTAGGGAAGTAGGTACAGACTTTGAAAAACTTAGGCAAGTTATTTTGATTGAAGAGTTCAAAAGGTGTGTTCGTGATGACATTAAAACCTATCTAGATGAACAAAAAGTTGAAAATTTGGCAAAAGCAGCAGCTTATGCTGATGACTATGCGCTAACTCACAAGTCCACTTTCAACAAGAATAAGTCTTTCAGTCCTGCTAAAAAGTCTTATCCAGAAATAGGAAAGAAATCTGAAAATGTAGCTCCAGAAAAGAGTTCAGATAAGGGTCAAACTTCAAATCAGACAATGAGTAAGGATAGGAAACCCAGATCCTTTGCTCCTGTTTGCCACTATTGTAAGAAACCTGGGCATGTTATGTCTGACTGTTGGCTCTTAAAGAAGAGAAGAGAAAAGGAGGCAACACCCCACGCCTTTGTGTCTAGCAAGTCTAACTGGCGCTCAAATCCCAATAGAGCAGAGTGTAGTACTGGTTTAGACAAGTCTGAGATTATTAAGGAAGAGTTCAAACCTTTTGTGTCTGAGGGTTTTGTATCCTTGGAAAGTAGTTCCAGTCAGGTCCCCATTAAGATATTAAGAGACACTGGAGCTACTCAGTCCTTACTTTTAGAAGGTGTATTACTATTGAGTGTAAGCACATCTACTGGTGAGAGTGTCATTGGGCAAGGTATTGAAGGAGGCTGTGTGAACATTCCCTTGCATAAGGTCAACTTAGTATCAGACTTAGTTACTGGTTCTGTTGTTGTGGGTACCAGGCCCACTTTACCCATTAAATGGGGTATCTTTGTTGTTGGGAAATGATCTTGCAGGTGGAAAGGTAGTTGCTGATCCTAAGGTTACTTCTAAGCTGATCACTTTTGTTAGCACTGAGAAACTAGAAGAGGTTTTTCCTGGTATTTTTCCCTCCTGTGCTGTGACTCGAGCTATGGCCAAAAAGGCCCAAGAAGGACCAAAAGATTGTAAACAATCTACAGATGTCTTAGCTGATTTATCAGATACATTCTTAAACAACTATGACCATGATGTGCAGAATACCAGTGACACTCATCCCAAGGCTAGGATAGATTCTGAAAAACAAGACTCAATTGACTGTCAAGATGTATCACTTTCAAAATCAAAATTGATTTCAGAGCAGGAAAATGACCCCGAATTAGCTTATCTATTCAAGTTGGTCTTACCGCCAATAGAGCTAGACAAGGTCCCTGTAGGCTATTACGTCAGAAATGGTGTGCTTATGTGAAAGTGGAGGCCACCAAACGTCCCTGCATCTGAAGAACGGTCAGTAGTACACCAGATTGTTGTGCCAAAAGTGTACCAAAGTGAGATATTGAAATTGGCTCATGAATCTCCAATGGGTGGCCATTTAGGCATCAACAAAACTTACAACAAGATAACCAAACATTTCTATTGGCCTCAAATTCGGCACTGTGTGGCAGAATTTTGCAAGACTTGTCACACTTGTCAAATGGTAGGGAAGCCAAACCAAAAAATTCTGGTAGCTCCTCTCAAACCTATTCCAGCATTTTAGGAACCATTTAGCAAAGTGATAATTGTCTGTGTAGGCCCCTTACCAAAAACTAAATCCAGAAACCAATATCTCTTGACCATTATGTGCGCTTTGACCAGATTTCCCGAAGCCATACCTTTGACCAACATAACAGCTCCCAAAATCTCAAAAGCTCTGGTTAATTTCTTTACTTTAGTTGGCTTACCAAAAGAGATCCAGTCAGATCAAGGGTCCAATTTTATGTCAGGACTATTTCAGCAGGTTGTATTTCAACTAGGTGCCAAACAGATCAAATCTAGTGCTTATCACCCAGAATCCCAAGGTGCACTTGAAAGGTTCCATTCCACTTTGAAGAATATGATTAGGACATATTGTTTAGACAATGAAAAAGATTGGGATGAAGGCATCAGCTTATTATTGTTTGCAGTTAGAGAGTCTGTTCAAGAGTCTTTAGGCTTTAGTCCCTTTGAGTTGGTTTTTGGCCATTCAGTCCGTGGTCCTCTCAAGCTGTTGAATGAAAATTGGTTATCTGAGAACACCGAGAGTCTAAATCTGTTAGATTATGTCTCAAAGTTCAGAGATAAGTTGAAGAACTCTTGTGAGCTGGCGCAACAAAATTTGAAAAAATTCTCAGTCAAAAATGAAGATGCTTTTTGATAAAGAATTGCAGAATCCTGTCTTCAATCCTGGAGACAAGGTTTCAGTGTCATCACCTGGCCAATTGAATAAACTGCAGGCCAGAAATCTAGGGTCATACCTAGTGACCCAGACAGTAGAAACCCTCCATTGGGCTATTAGAAACTGTGATAACAGACATTCAAACCACTTGTGTGAAATAACTATGGTAAAACCATATTTTGAGAGAGGTATAACATAGCTTTTCATGGCTATTATTTAAAACACTGTTAATGATAGGAATTCAGTGTGTAAATAGGACTTTGAAAAAGTAAAATGTGGCATCTGCACGGATATGCTCTGTCCAGAAGCTGTATTTGAAGTGTAATTTGTATATCTGTAATTAGTAAGTTTATGAAGGTTACACATGGTACCAATTTTACTTTTGTATTTAGATAAAGATGTTTTGAGAAAGGTTATTACCTGTACATATGTATATTTTTGTAAAATTTTGTAACCCCTTGGCCTCCAAAATTTTTCTTTAAGGGGGGAGGTGTTACATATATTGGACACTATATCAGTACATTGTGTGTTACATTCACTGGGCACTATATTAATGCATTGTTTAATCAAGGCTTTATGTTTGTATGTTGTCATAAAGGATAACTGTGTTATTGATTCTTTTTATGTGTTAACATCTGAAGTAAGGGAGTTATTGATTTTTGTGTTATGTTTTATAGTATTTATATATCCATTTATGGACTGGGGGGAATTCCTCTAGGTTAACCTCAGTGATACTATTTATAGATTTGAGGGAAGACCATAGGTTCTAGAACTTCCTCATTCAATCTAGGTTGCTTAAGTTTGTTTTGAGTTGGTTCTGTACAATTCCAGAGGATTCTGTGAATGAAAAAGGAATGTACATCTGACCACAAGTGAACTTTATAGTCGCTGACAATAAGGAGAGCTATTGTGTTTTGGAATATAATATATGCTTATATTACTGTGAATTTTTTACTGGAGTGAACTGGATACATTGTCTGGACAGATCTATTATACTTTGGATATTTTGGATATTGTACATTCATATGACAGAGAGTGGATTTACTGCATTTTGGACATTGTCCATATCTTGGAGCAGACTGTACAGTTGTGTTAACTCTCTAAATATCTCCAAACAGACATTCTGTGTGACTGGATATGTAAAGGATAGCAGGACAAGGACCTTTTGTGTTGTTGAGCATGGGACAGGTCACAGGATATAGACATCTGTGTGTGAGTGAACATTGGACAGATCACAGGACATTGGACAGATCATGGAATACACCACAGGACGGATTACAGAACAGATTGCTGGATACGGCGGATAAACTTAACTCTTAATCTCAGTGGTTAGGTCAGCTAGATCTTATTATTGTATTAGTGTGTTTGGTTAAGAGCATACCAGTTGACTGTAATCATTATTGTTAATTGTTGAATAACTTTGTTAAGTTTAACTTTTTGCTTTTTCTGTTACAACTTTAAGACAACCGGTAATTGCTACCGTGCTTGCCCGTGACCGTAACAACTGCCCGACCTCATATACACCAATATCCCAGGATACCAGAATTTCATCAGGATGTCCCTGCTTTTATTGACCTCATCAAAGAATGCATATATTCTCGCATCAAGAAGTCAGTCACCACTTTCAGGACGCCATTAGAGGTTGTACTTAAACTGGCAATAACCATGAGACACCTGGTCACTGGACACACTTCCAAATCCTTGCAGTATCACTGTCTGGTTGGTCCCACACCACCATCTGCAAAGTAGTCTCCCAGGTCTGCCAAGCCATCCTTGCTGAATTCCAAGACAAATATATGCATTGCCCTGATAGCCCTAATGACTGGAAAATAATACAGGAGAAATTCAGGACCAAATGGAATGTCCCCACACTATAGGGGTCATAGACAGGAAACATATCACCATGAAAAAGCTAAATAAATCAGACAGTGACTATTTCAACTACAAGAGCTTCTTTTCCTTGGTTCGACAGGCCCTATTCAGTGCAAAATACAGATTCCAGTGGATAGACTGTGGGTGAAGTGGTTCCTGTACAGATGAGTAAGGATAGGAAACCCAGATCCTTTGCTCCTGTTTGCCACTATTGTAAGAAACCTGGGCATGTTATGTCTGACTGTTGGCTCTTAAAGAAGAGAAGAGAAAAGGAGGCAACACCCCACGCCTTTGTGTCTAGCAAGTCTAACTGGCGTTCAAATCCCAATAGAGCAGAGTATAGTACTGGTTTAGACAAGTCTGAGATTATTAGGGAAGAGTTCAAACCTTTTGTGTCTGAGGGTTTTGTATCCTTGGAAAGTAGTTCCAGTCAGGTCCCCATTAAGATATTAAGAGACACTGGAGCTACTCAGTCCTTACTTTTAGAAGGTGTATTACTATTGAGTGTAAGCACATCTACTGGTGAGAGTGTCATTGGGCAAGGTATTGAAGGAGGCTGTGTGAACGTTCCCTTGCATAAGGTCAACTTAGTATCAGACTTAGTTACTGGTTCTGTTGTTGTGGGTACCAGGCCCACTTTACCCATTAAATGGGGTATCTTTGTTGTTGGGAAATGATCTTGGAGGTGGAAAGGTAGTTGCTGATCCTAAGGTTACTTCTAAGCTGATCACTTTTGTTAGCACTGAGAAACTAGAAGAGGTTTTTCCTGGTATTTTTCCCTCCTGTGCTGTGACTCGAGCTATGGCCAAAAAGGCCCAAGAAGGACCAAAAGATTGTAAACAATCTACAGATGTCTTAGCTGATTTATCAGATACATTCTTAAACAACTATGACCATGATGTGCAGAATACCAGTGACACTCATCCCAAGGCTAGGATAGATTCTGAAAAACAAGACTCAATTGACTGTCAAGATGTATCACTTTCAAAATCAAAATTGATTTCAGAGCAGGAAAATGACCCTGAATTAGCTTCTCTATTCAAGTTGGTCTTACCGCCAATAGAACTAGACAAGGTCTCTGTAGGCTATTACGTCAGAAATGGTGTGCTTATGTGAAAGTGGAGGCCACCAAATGTCCCTGCATCTGAAGAACGGTCAGTAGTACACCAGGTTGTTGTGCCAAAAGTGTACCAAAGTGAGATATTGAAATTGGCTCATGAATCTCCAATGGGTGGCCATTTAGGCATCAACAAAACTTACAACAAGATAACCAAACATTTCTATTGGCCTCAAATTCGGCACTGTGTGGCAGAATTTTGCAAGACTTGTCACACTTGTCAAATGGTAGGGAAGCCAAACCAAAAAATTCTGGTAGCTCCTCTCAAACCTATTCCAGCATTTTAGGAACCATTTAGCAAAGTGATAATTGTCTGTGTAGGCCCCTTACCAAAAACTAAATCCAGAAACCAATATCTCTTGACCATTATGTGCGCTTTGACCAGATTTCCCGAAGCCATACCTTTGACCAACATAACAGCTCCCAAAATCTCAAAAGCTCTGGTTAATTTCTTTACTTTAGTTGGCTTACCAAAAGAGATCCAGTCAGATCAAGGGTCCAATTTTATGTCAGGACTATTTCAACAGGTTGTATTTCAACTAGGTGCCAAACAGATCAAATCTAGTACTTATCACCCAGAATCCCAAGGTGCACTTGAAAGGTTCCATTCCACTTTGAAGAATATGATTAGGACATATTGTTTAGACAATGAAAAAGATTGGGATGAAGGCATCAGCTTATTATTGTTTGCAGTTAGAGAGTCTGTTCAAGAGTCTTTAGGCTTTAGTCCCTTTGAGTTGGTTTTTAGCCATTCAGTCCGTGGTCCTCTCAAGCTGTTGAATGAAAATTGGTTATCTGAGAACACCGAGAGTCTAAATCTGTTAGATTATGTCTCAAAGTTCAGAGATAAGTTGAAGAACTCTTGTGAGCTGGCGCAACAAAATTTGAAAAAATTCTCAGTCAAAAAAATGAAGATGCTTTTTGATAAAGAATTGCAGAATCCTGTCTTCAATCCTGGAGACAAGGTTTCAGTGTCATCACCTGGCCAATTGAATAAACTGCAGGCCAGAAATCTAGGGTCATACCTAGCGACCCAGACAGTAGAAACCCTCCATTGGGCTATTAGAAACTGTGATAACAGACATTCAAACCACTTGTGTGAAATAACTATGGTAAAACCATATTTTGAGAGAGGTATAACATAGCTTTTCATGGCTATTATTTAAAACACTGTTAATGATAGGAATTCAGTGTGTAAATAGGACTTTGAAAAAGTAAAATGTGGCATCTGCACGGATATGCTCTGTCCAGAAGCTGTATTTGAAGTGTAATTTGTATATCTGTAATTAGTAAGTTTATGAAGGTTACACATGGTACCAATTTTACTTTTGTATTTAGATAAAGATGTTTTGAGAAAGGTTATTACCTGTACATATGTATATTTTTGTAAAATTTTGTAACCCCTTGGCCTCCAAAATTTTTCTTTAAGGGGGGAGGTGTTACATATATTGGACACTATATCAGTACATTGTGTGTTACATTCACTGGGCACTATATTAATGCATTGTTTAATCAAGGCTTTATGTTAGTATGTTGTCATAAAGGATAACTGTGTTATTGATTCTTTTTATGTGTTAACATCTGAAGTAAGGGAGTTATTGATTTTTGTGTTATGTTTTATAGTATTTATATATCCATTTATGGACTGGGGGGAATTCCTCTAGGTTAACCTCAGTGATACTATTTATAGATTTGAGGGAAGACCATAGGTTCTAGAACTTCCTCATTCAATCTAGGTTGCTTAAGTTTGTTTTGAGTTGGTTCTGTACAATTCCAGAGGATTCTGTGAATGAAAAAGGAATGTACATCTGACCACAAGTGAACTTTATAGTCGCTGACAATAAGGAGAGCTATTGTGTTTTGGAATATAATATATGCTTATATTACTGTGAATTTTTTACTGGAGTGAACTGGATACATTGTCTGGACAGATCTATTATACTTTGGATATTTTGGATATTGTACATTCATATGACAGAGAGTGGATTTACTGCATTTTGGACATTGTCCATATCTTGGAGCAGACTGTACAGTTGTGTTAACTCTCTAAATATCTCCAAACAGACATTCTGTGTGACTGGATATGTAAAGGATAGCAGGACAAGGACCTTTTGTGTTGTTGAGCATGGGACAGGTCACAGGATATAGACATCTGTGTGTGAGTGAACATTGGACAGATCACAGGACATTGGACAGATCATGGAATACACCACAGGACGGATTACAGAACAGATTGCTGGATACGGCGGATAAACTTAACTCTTAATCTCAGTGGTTAGGTCAGCTAGATCTTATTATTGTATTAGTGTGTTTGGTTAAGAGCATACCAGTTGACTGTAATCATTATTGTTAATTGTTGAATAACTTTGTTAAGTTTAACTTTTTGCTTTTTCTGTTACAACTTTAAGACAACCGGTAATTGCTACCGTGCTTGCCCGTGACCGTAACAACTGCCCGACCTCATATACACCAATATCCCAGGATACCAGAATTTCATCAGGATGTCCCTGCTTTTATTGACCTCATCAAAGAATGCATATATTCTCGCATCAAGAAGTCAGTCACCACTTTCAGGACGCCATTAGAGGTTGTACTTAAACTGGCAATAACCATGAGACACCTGGTCACTGGACACACTTCCAAATCCTTGCAGTATCACTGTCTGGTTGGTCCCACACCACCATCTGCAAAGTAGTCTCCCAGGTCTGCCAAGCCATCCTTGCTGAATTCCAAGACAAATATATGCATTGCCCTGATAGCCCTAATGACTGGAAAATAATACAGGAGAAATTCAGGACCAAATGGAATGTCCCCACACTATAGGGGTCATAGACAGGAAACATATCACCATGAAAAAGCTAAATAAATCAGACAGTGACTATTTCAACTACAAGAGCTTCTTTTCCTTGGTTCGACAGGCCCTATTCAGTGCAAAATACAGATTCCAGTGGATAGACTGTGGGTGAAGTGGTTCCTGTACAGATGAGTAAGGATAGGAAACCCAGATCCTTTGCTCCTGTTTGCCACTATTGTAAGAAACCTGGGCATGTTATGTCTGACTGTTGGCTCTTAAAGAAGAGAAGAGAAAAGGAGGCAACACCCCACGCCTTTGTGTCTAGCAAGTCTAACTGGCGCTCAAATCCCAATAGAGCAGAGTGTAGTACTGGTTTAGACAAGTCTGAGATTATTAAGGAAGAGTTCAAACCTTTTGTGTCTGAGGGTTTTGTATCCTTGGAAAGTAGTTCCAGTCAGGTCCCCATTAAGATATTAAGAGACACTGGAGCTACTCAGTCCTTACTTTTAGAAGGTGTATTACTATTGAGTGTAAGCACATCTACTGGTGAGAGTGTCATTGGGCAAGGTATTGAAGGAGGCTGTGTGAACGTTCCCTTGCATAAGGTCAACTTAGTATCAGACTTAGTTACTGGTTCTGTTGTTGTGGGTACCAGGCCCACTTTACCCATTAAATGGGGTATCTTTGTTGTTGGGAAATGATCTTGCAGGTGGAAAGGTAGTTGCTGATCCTAAGGTTACTTCTAAGCTGATCACTTTTGTTAGCACTGAGAAACTAGAAGAGGTTTTTCCTGGTATTTTTCCCTCCTGTGCTGTGACTCGAGCTATGGCCAAAAAGGCCCAAGAAGGACCAAAAGATTGTAAACAATCTACAGATGTCTTAGCTGATTTATCAGATACATTCTTAAACAACTATGACCATGATGTGCAGAATACCAGTGACACTCATCCCAAGGCTAGGATAGATTCTGAAAAACAAGACTCAATTGACTGTCAAGATGTATCACTTTCAAAATCAAAATTGATTTCAGAGCAGGAAAATGACCCTGAATTAGCTTCTCTATTCAAGTTGGTCTTACCGCCAATAGAACTAGACAAGGTCTCTGTAGGCTATTACGTCAGAAATGGTGTGCTTATGTGAAAGTGGAGGCCACCAAATGTCCCTGCATCTGAAGAACGGTCAGTAGTACACCAGGTTGTTGTGCCAAAAGTGTACCAAAGTGAGATATTGAAATTGGCTCATGAATCTCCAATGGGTGGCCATTTAGGCATCAACAAAACTTACAACAAGATAACCAAACATTTCTATTGGCCTCAAATTCGGCACTGTGTGGCAGAATTTTGCAAGACTTGTCACACTTGTCAAATGGTAGGGAAGCCAAACCAAAAAATTCTGGTAGCTCCTCTCAAACCTATTCCAGCATTTTAGGAACCATTTAGCAAAGTGATAATTGTCTGTGTAGGCCCCTTACCAAAAACTAAATCCAGAAACCAATATCTCTTGACCATTATGTGCGCTTTGACCAGATTTCCCGAAGCCATACCTTTGACCAACATAACAGCTCCCAAAATCTCAAAAGCTCTGGTTAATTTCTTTACTTTAGTTGGCTTACCAAAAGAGATCCAGTCAGATCAAGGGTCCAATTTTATGTCAGGACTATTTCAACAGGTTGTATTTCAACTAGGTGCCAAACAGATCAAATCTAGTACTTATCACCCAGAATCCCAAGGTGCACTTGAAAGGTTCCATTCCACTTTGAAGAATATGATTAGGACATATTGTTTAGATAATGAAAAAGATTGGGATGAAGGCATCAGCTTATTATTGTTTGCAGTTAGAGAGTCTGTTCAAGAGTCTTTAGGCTTTAGTCCCTTTGAGTTGGTTTTTAGCCATTCAGTCCGTGGTCCTCTCAAGCTGTTGAATGAAAATTGGTTATCTGAGAACACCGAGAGTCTAAATCTGTTAGATTATGTCTCAAAGTTCAGAGATAAGTTGAAGAACTCTTGTGAGCTGGCGCAACAAAATTTGAAAAATTTCTCAGTCAAAAAAATGAAGATGCTTTTTGATAAAGAATTGCAGAATCCTGTCTTCAATCCTGGAGACAAGGTTTCAGTGTCATCACCTGGCCAATTGAATAAACTGCAGGCCAGAAATCTAGGGTCATACCTAGCGACCCAGACAGTAGAAACCCTCCATTGGGCTATTAGAAACTGTGATAACAGACATTCAAACCACTTGTGTGAAATAACTATGGTAAAACCATATTTTGAGAGAGGTATAACATAGCTTTTCATGGCTATTATTTAAAACACTGTTAATGATAGGAATTCAGTGTGTAAATAGGACTTTGAAAAAGTAAAATGTGGCATCTGCACGGATATGCTCTGTCCAGAAGCTGTATTTGAAGTGTAATTTGTATATCTGTAATTAGTAAGTTTATGAAGGTTACACATGGTACCAATTTTACTTTTGTATTTAGATAAAGATGTTTTGAGAAAGGTTATTACCTGTACATATGTATATTTTTGTAAAATTTTGTAACCCCTTGGCCTCCAAAATTTTTCTTTAAGGGGGGAGGTGTTACATATATTGGACACTATATCAGTACATTGTGTGTTACATTCACTGGGCACTATATTAATGCATTGTTTAATCAAGGCTTTATGTTTGTATGTTGTCATAAAGGATAACTGTGTTATTGATTCTTTTTATGTGTTAACATCTGAAGTAAGGGAGTTATTGATTTTTGTGTTATGTTTTATAGTATTTATATATCCATTTATGGACTGGGGGGAATTCCTCTAGGTTAACCACAGTGATACTATTTATAGATTTGAGGGAAGACCATAGGTTCTAGAACTTCCTCATTCAATCTAGGTTGCTTAAGTTTGTTTTGAGTTGGTTCTGTACAATTCCAGAGGATTCTGTGAATGAAAAAGGAATGTACATCTGACCACAAGTGAACTTTATAGTCGCTGACAATAAGGAGAGCTATTGTGTTTTGGAATATAATATATGCTTATATTACTGTGAATTTTTTACTGGAGTGAACTGGATACATTGTCTGGACAGATCTATTATACTTTGGATATTTTGGATATTGTACATTCATATGACAGAGAGTGGATTTACTGCATTTTGGACATTGTCCATATCTTGGAGCAGACTGTACAGTTGTGTTAACTCTCTAAATATCTCCAAACAGACATTCTGTGTGACTGGATATGTAAAGGATAGCAGGACAAGGACCTTTTGTGTTGTTGAGCATGGGACAGGTCACAGGATATAGACATCTGTGTGTGAGTGAACATTGGACAGATCACAGGACATTGGACAGATCATGGAATACACCACAGGACGGATTACAGAACAGATTGCTGGATACGGCGGATAAACTTAACTCTTAATCTCAGTGGTTAGGTCAGCTAGATCTTATTATTGTATTAGTGTGTTTGGTTAAGAGCATACCAGTTGACTGTAATCATTATTGTTAATTGTTGAATAACTTTGTTAAGTTTAACTTTTTGCTTTTTCTGTTACAACTTTAAGACAACCGGTAATTGCTACCGTGCTTGCCCGTGACCGTAACAACTGCCCGACCTCATATACACCAATATCCCAGGATACCAGAATTTCATCAGGATGTCCCTGCTTTTATTGACCTCATCAAAGAATGCATATATTCTCGCATCAAGAAGTCAGTCACCACTTTCAGGACGCCATTAGAGGTTGTACTTAAACTGGCAATAACCATGAGACACCTGGTCACTGGACACACTTCCAAATCCTTGCAGTATCACTGTCTGGTTGGTCCCACACCACCATCTGCAAAGTAGTCTCCCAGGTCTGCCAAGCCATCCTTGCTGAATTCCAAGACAAATATATGCATTGCCCTGATAGCCCTAATGACTGGAAAATAATACAGGAGAAATTCAGGACCAAATGGAATGTCCCCACACTATAGGGGTCATAGACAGGAAACATATCACCATGAAAAAGCTAAATAAATCAGACAGTGACTATTTCAACTACAAGAGCTTCTTTTCCTTGGTTCGACAGGCCCTATTCAGTGCAAAATACAGATTCCAGTGGATAGACTGTGGGTGAAGTGGTTCCTGTACAGATGAGTAAGGATAGGAAACCCAGATCCTTTGCTCCTGTTTGCCACTATTGTAAGAAACCTGGGCATGTTATGTCTGACTGTTGGCTCTTAAAGAAGAGAAGAGAAAAGGAGGCAACACCCCACGCCTTTGTGTCTAGCAAGTCTAACTGGCGTTCCAATTCCAATAGAGCAGAGTATAGTACTGGTTTAGACAAGTCTGAGATTATTAGGGAAGAGTTCAAACCTTTTGTGTCTGAGGGTTTTGTATCCTTGGAAAGTAGTTCCAGTCAGGTCCCCATTAAGATATTAAGAGACACTGGAGCTACTCAGTCCTTACTTTTAGAAGGTGTATTACTATTGAGTGTAAGCACATCTACTGGTGAGAGTGTCATTGGGCAAGGTATTGAAGGAGGCTGTGTGAACGTTCCCTTGCATAAGGTCAACTTAGTATCAGACTTAGTTACTGGTTCTGTTGTTGTGGGTACCAGGCCCACTTTACCCATTAAATGGGGTATCTTTGTTGTTGGGAAATGATCTTGCAGGTGGAAAGGTAGTTGCTGATCCTAAGGTTACTTCTAAGCTGATCACTTTTGTTAGCACTGAGAAACTAGAAGAGGTTTTTCCTGGTATTTTTCCCTCCTGTGCTGTGACTCGAGCTATGGCCAAAAAGGCCCAAGAAGGACCAAAAGATTGTAAACAATCTACAGATGTCTTAGCTGATTTATCAGATACATTCTTAAACAACTATGACCATGATGTGCAGAATACCAGTGACACTCATCCCAAGGCTAGGATAGATTCTGAAAAACAAGACTCAATTGACTGTCAGGATGTATCACTTTCAAAATCAAAATTGATTTCAGAGCAGGAAAATGACCCTGAATTAGCTTCTCTATTCAAGTTGGTCTTACCGCCAATAGAACTAGACAAGGTCTCTGTAGGCTATTACGTCGGAAATGGTGTGCTTATGTGAAAGTGGAGGCCACCAAATGTCCCTGCATCTGAAGAACGGTCAGTAGTACACCAGGTTGTTGTGCCAAAAGTGTACCAAAGTGAGATATTGAAATTGGCTCATGAATCTCCAATGGGTGGCCATTTAGGCATCAACAAAACTTACAACAAGATAACCAAACATTTCTATTGGCCTCAAATTCGGCACTGTGTGGCAGAATTTTGCAAGACTTGTCACACTTGTCAAATGGTAGGGAAGCCAAACCAAAAAATTCTGGTAGCTCCTCTCAAACCTATTCCAGCATTTTAGGAACCATTTAGCAAAGTGATAATTGTCTGTGTAGGCCCCTTACCAAAAACTAAATCCAGAAACCAATATCTCTTGACCATTATGTGCGCTTTGACCAGATTTCCCGAAGCCATACCTTTGACCAACATAACAGCTCCCAAAATCTCAAAAGCTCTGGTTAATTTCTTTACTTTAGTTGGCTTACCAAAAGAGATCCAGTCAGATCAAGGGTCCAATTTTATGTCAGGACTATTTCAACAGGTTGTATTTCAACTAGGTGCCAAACAGATCAAATCTAGTACTTATCACCCAGAATCCCAAGGTGCACTTGAAAGGTTCCATTCCACTTTGAAGAATATGATTAGGACATATTGTTTAGACAATGAAAAAGATTGGGATGAAGGCATCAGCTTATTATTGTTTGCAGTTAGAGAGTCTGTTCAAGAGTCTTTAGGCTTTAGTCCCTTTGAGTTGGTTTTTAGCCATTCAGTCCGTGGTCCTCTCAAGCTGTTGAATGAAAATTGGTTATCTGAGAACACCGAGAGTCTAAATCTGTTAGATTATGTCTCAAAGTTCAGAGATAAGTTGAAGAACTCTTGTGAGCTGGCGCAACAAAATTTGAAAAAATTCTCAGTCAAAAAAATGAAGATGCTTTTTGATAAAGAATTGCAGAATCCTGTCTTCAATCCTGGAGACAAGGTTTCAGTGTCATCACCTGGCCAATTGAATAAACTGCAGGCCAGAAATCTAGGGTCATACCTAGCGACCCAGACAGTAGAAACCCTCCATTGGGCTATTAGAAACTGTGATAACAGACATTCAAACCACTTGTGTGAAATAACTATGGTAAAACCATATTTTGAGAGAGGTATAACATAGCTTTTCATGGCTATTATTTAAAACACTGTTAATGATAGGAATTCAGTGTGTAAATAGGACTTTGAAAAAGTAAAATGTGGCATCTGCACGGATATGCTCTGTCCAGAAGCTGTATTTGAAGTGTAATTTGTATATCTGTAATTAGTAAGTTTATGAAGGTTACACATGGTACCAATTTTACTTTTGTATTTAGATAAAGATGTTTTGAGAAAGGTTATTACCTGTACATATGTATATTTTTGTAAAATTTTGTAACCCCTTGGCCTCCAAAATTTTTCTTTAAGGGGGGAGGTGTTACATATATTGGACACTATATCAGTACATTGTGTGTTACATTCACTGGGCACTATATTAATGCATTGTTTAATCAAGGCTTTATGTTTGTATGTTGTCATAAAGGATAACTGTGTTATTGATTCTTTTTATGTGTTAACATCTGAAGTAAGGGAGTTATTGATTTTTGTGTTATGTTTTATAGTATTTATATATCCATTTATGGACTGGGGGGAATTCCTCTAGGTTAACCTCAGTGATACTATTTATAGATTTGAGGGAAGACCATAGGTTCTAGAACTTCCTCATTCAATCTAGGTTGCTTAAGTTTGTTTTGAGTTGGTTCTGTACAATTCCAGAGGATTCTGTGAATGTATATAAGGAATGTACATCTGACCACAAGTGAACTTTGTATTCGCTGACAATAAGGAGAGCTATTGTGTTTTGGAATATAATGTATGCTTATATTACTGTGAATTTTTTACTGGAGTGAACTGGATACATTGTCTGGACAGATCTATTATACTTTGGATATTGTACATTCATATGACAGAGAGTGGATTTACTGCATTTTGGACATTGTCCATATCTTGGAGCAGACTGTACAGTTGTGTTAACTCTCTAAATATCTCCAAACAGACATTCTGTGTGACTGGATATGTAAAGGATAGCAGGACAAGGACCTTTTGTGTTGTTGAGTGTGGGACAGGTCACAGGATATAGACATCTGTGTGTGAGTGAACATTGGACAGATCACAGGACATTGGACAGATCATGGAATACACCACAGGATGGATTACAGAACAGATTGCTGGATACGGCGGATAAACTTAACTCTTAATCTCAGTGGTTAGGTCAGCTAGATCTTATTATTGTATTAGTGTGTTTGGTTAAGAGCATACCAGTTGACTGTAATCATTATTGTTAATTGTTAAATAAATTTGTTAAGTTTAACTTTTTGCTTTTTCTGTTACAACTTTAAGACAACCGGTAATTGCTACCGTGCTTGCCCGTGACCGTAACAACTGCCCGACCTCATATACACCAATATCCCAGGATACCAGAATTTCGTCAGGATGTCCCTGCTTTTATTGACCTCATCAAAGAATGCATATACTCTCGCATCAAGAAGTCAGTCACCACTTTCAAGACGCCATTAGAGGTTGTACTTAAACTGGCAATAACCATGAGACACCTGGTCACTGGACACACTTCCAAATCCTTGCAGTATCACTGTCTGGTTGGTCCCACACCACCATCTGCAAAGTAGTCTCCCAGGTCTGCCAAGCCATCCTTGCTGAATTCCAAGACAAATATATGCATTGCCCTGATAGCCCTAATGACTGGAAAATAATACAGGAGAAATTCAGGACCAAATGGAATGTCCCCACACTATAGGGGTCATAGACAGGAAACATATCACCATGAAAAAGCTAAATAAATCAGACAGTGACTATTTCAACTACAAGAGCTTCTTTTCCTTGGTTCGACAGGCCCTATTCAGTGCAAAATACAGATTCCAGTGGATAGACTGTGGGTGAAGTGGTTCCTGTACAGATGCACAGATTTTAAACAGAAGCGATTTGAGAGAGATGATCAAGGATGGCAGCTTGGTCCTTACAACACCTGAACCTGGAGGGGGGAGACAATGTTAGAAAACTTGGGCCAACAAGTCTGCACCAGCAAATTACAATTTTGTCATTGTGTAAAATTCCAAAATGATCTAGTAACCCCCACCCCCACCCTGCCTACTTACTAATACAAGATCAATATAAGTTAGCATTGCATGTTGGTTGCATTTGACATTGAAAGAGAATGTACTCTGTGGGACTCAATAATAAAATATGTTCAAGCCTTTATATTATAAAATTTAACTTTCAATCAATATTTCCACAAATAACTGATTTAAATTATTACCATAAACCTGTTTCAATTTGTAGCTGGAACAAGTGTCTACTTTCTACAAAATTTCACCAAATATTGCCAACAAAATCTATCCTCTGCAAGATACAACTTGTGCAAATGGGTTCTAGGAGGTTCAACATGTACAGCCTTTATATAGACTATGTTTCAAAGTACCCAGTCTTGATACCCCTGAATTCAGTGATCTGATGAAATCTGTTTTTTTTTCATTGTCTGTATTTCATACATCAGCACATTTCAAATTGAAAGATGAATGTGGTGTATTTATATTTCTCACACATGTTATATGTATTTTAGGTAGTCTGGTTTTACTGTCTCAAAAGATGGCACAAATACATAACCCATTCTATTTGTACAAGATTGTAACTGAGTTTTAGCTTTTCCTTTGAAATTTCACGATCATATGTGGAAAGTCACGAAGGAATTCTGAAAATGCAGTTTATAATCGAAAGCTTATAAACAATATACATTAAGTTTCTTTTGCGTTTGAAACATAATGCAATCCAAAAAAAAGTGGTTCCACCAACTCATATATTTTACTATTGAATAATGTATGGACACACAATTTTATATTTTTTTCTTAATGTGCTTCTTCATAATTCAAAGAAAGTGGTATCAAATGACATTATTGAACCATGTAATTGTGTTTGAAACAATTATTACTTTATCAAAAACAATTAAAAACAACTAAAGTTAAAGACATTTAAAGTTTTGAAATATTTTTTACCGGCATTGCTTTGACTGGCTGGTTTTTTCTCAAAGATGGCTGCGGCAACAACTTTCCGTCTTCTGTAGAATAAACTGCCTGAATCTTTTCTCATCAAAACTGAAATGATATAAAAATGATAGAAGTAAGGTGACAGATAAATCCTGAGCAGTTTTGCATGGCATTGTTCCATCTGTGCTATTTTCACTAATATGGATTCTTTTTGATTTTTGGAATTTGACAGTTTTAAACACTTTTTTCCTTGAATATTGAACTGGCAATTAATCAGATTAATTCAAACAATTGCACAGAAATTAACAAATTGTTCCT
The DNA here is from genome assembly GCA_964017235.1 of Sabellastarte sp. h YS-2021. Taxonomy (NCBI): domain Eukaryota; kingdom Metazoa; phylum Annelida; class Polychaeta; order Sabellida; family Sabellidae; genus Sabellastarte; species Sabellastarte sp. h YS-2021. The sequence goes on along the minus strand of OZ024931.1, from coordinate 137,967,134 downwards.
ATAAACAAATTTAAATGACTTTGCTTTAGTTTTTTTCAGTCTTTAAACATTTTTATAAACAATGACATATTTTAATTTGATCATAACTATAATTAACTGCTGTTTGGCAAGTTTTAATGACCTCATAGTAAGCAAGTTTCAAGGCTTTCAAAAGTTGGGATTTCTGCAATTTCTTGGAGATAGCATCACAAAGCAACAGATAATAGTTTTTGCACCTTGTTGAAGGCTACCTGCAAGACCCAAGTATGGCATATATGTCTACTTTTAAAGTTGGGACACAGCTATATTTTCCATCAAAGCTACACCCAGCCACTTCTCCAATTGAAACATAAGAAAACAACTGAAACAAGTAGTTTATGATTGTATGGATAGTGGAAAATTGAAGGGCATTACCCCACCAAATAAAGCCAACAAGACTTTTAATGGCTACAACTTTTGCAAAGGAATGGTTAGAAATGATACATGTAGAGGCTTTATGTATATTACAGTATAATGCCTCCAAAATTTTCTTAATTATAGTTTTAGAGATCGATTCTTAAATTAAACTCATTCCTTTAACGAGTGTGAAAAACAAAATCCCTACAGGTTCTGATGCTTTATTCAATAGAACTGATGCAAATATAATTGTGTGATGTAAATTGCTGTGATGTAGAAAATTTTGACCAATATGTTTTCAAAAAGTATTTCATATTTGACAGAAGTTTTAAACGTCATCCTCCCCTAAAATAATTATATTATTTACTTTCCTGAAAATAACATTTTACAAAAAATGACAAATTAAACAACATTAATCACTATCTCAATAATTTTAAAAAGGAATGGGACAATTTGGGGTACATTTTATAGTTTTTTTACTTTCTGGAATGCAGCATTTCATCAAAAATAAAAAATGCTATATTGAGACAATTTTAATTCAAAATTTTAGTCAAAATTAAACACATCAGTGATTTTAGGCAAAAAAAAGTTTATAATGTTCAAATCTAACCTTTTCTAGTTTAGTATCTTTGTTTCATCAATTTTAAAAAGGAATAAAATGAAGCATATAATGACCAGCTAATTTTATTTAGGGGGCCGATTTGCCCAAGGCCGAATTGGCAAAGGGCCGATTTGTCCAGCTCCCATTTAGAGGTATTGAAGAAAACAACCGAATAAATATGGAGAAAATAATATGGGGGAAATTTGGAAAGTTATGTATAATTCTATGATTTTAGTTTAGCCTATTCATCAATATCAAAGTTCATATCTGTAAATTGTAAGCATAGAAGATGTAACTTACTTTCACCTCAACATATTTTTATTTACATTTATTGGAGGATTTTTCCAGTCTAAATAAATCAGTTTTTGGGTAACCTGCAAGGAATTTTCACTTCCATCTTACTGAAACAGTGGGGTCATTTGCAAATTCAGACAATTTTATTGTTGTTGTTTCCTATATTAATGCCTGTGGCATCTCGGTTGTATTCTATCAATAAAGTTAATATTTCAGCACCAAAAATGTACATGATCCCACTTGGTTACCTTTCCCCACATTAAATTTATGTTAGTTTAGATTATTGACTTTAAAAAGCTTAATGCAATTAGTGAATTTGTTCATCAAAGGCTATTTTTAAGTTAATTAGCATCAGAAGGTCATGGATATTTATTATTTCAGTGTAGTCCATTATATCATATTCAAATTTCGTCGGCTCTTCATTAATTTCAACCGTTTATAAATTCAGGTTAACTTTTTGAAATAATAAATTCAAGAAGTAGTTTTAGCATATTTGTTCATATAGTTGTTGCCAGTTTATATACCACACATAACAGATACATTGGTCACCATATTTCTATAATTTTTTACCCTTATTACAACTGTTAGGAAGGTTATATAATTGGAGATGTGCATTCTCTCTGTTTGCAAATTATGTTGAAAAGTTATGGATGGATTTTTCAGGTAATTTCAACAATAACAGAAACATATGCTCTCTGAGTTCTTGTTTCCTTTTGGCATGCGGGTAATGCCTTCTATCTATGTCAGGTGGATAATTATTACAGTCAACAGGGCACGCACTGTAGCAATTACCAGTTGTTTTCACATACAAATAGGAATCAACAATGTTGAAAGTGCATTTGATCCACTAGCACAAGCCGCAAAGCCATCAAACACATAGTTCACAGAGGCTATCACTCACCCAACTACTAATGTAACCCATTGCTGCTTAACATCAGTTATGAGACAGTTACTCATCATGCTACGTATGCAATAATTTATGAAAATCTGGAGACCAAATAAAAACAAAAATGTGATTTCTAGAAGTTCGAGTCCCGCTAGAGTTCCCCTAAGCAAACTTTTACCTAACAAATTTATTTAACAGTCAAAATAATAATTACAGTAAACTGAAATGCTCTTAATAGTTCACACAATAATACAACAATGAACCCACAGTCGTATCCACGTAAGTAAAAGTTAAACATGTTTGCCCAGTATAGGAGTTAAAAGTACCAGGAATAATCTCTCATAATTCTTTAGTGCCAAGCAAAGTGACTGGCTTTGAAATAATGAGTCCAAAGATACCGTCTTAAAGGGTCAAGGGCTCAGTTACCTACCACAACAGAAACCAGTAACTAAGTCTGATACTAAATTGACCTTATGTACAGGAATGTTCACACAACCTCCTTGGATTAGCTAGAAGCAAAGGCATTGGTTTTGCTTCTTTTTTTCTTCAGATCCCAAAAGTCAGAAATAATATGCCTAGTGTTTTACATTTTATTTTACGTTTTCAAATTTCTTTCTTACTTCAGAACAAAACTTCTTCATGGAACCAGAGAATCTACGCTTGCCACTCTTGGACTTTTAAGTTGGCGCATAATGATCAGCATAAGCTACTGGTTTTGATATCTTGATATTTATGTTAATCTCGATAAATCTAGGTTTTTTGTCATCACAAACACACCTTTTGAACTCTCCAATCAAAATTACATGTCTAGGTTTCTTAAAGCCTGTACAAACTTGTCTAGAATTACACCACTTGTCAAAGTACACTTCTTTCTTACATGCAAATTCAACATGAGTTAACCTTACATCAGCACATTTCAAATTGAAAGATGAATGTGGTGTATTTATATTTCTCACACATGTTATATGTATTTTAGGTAGTCTGGTTTTACTGTCTCAAAAGATGGCACAAGTACATAACCCATTCTATTTGTACAAGATTGTAACTGAGTTTTAGCTTTTCCTTTGAAATTTCACGATCATATGTGGAAAGTCATGAAGGAATTCTGAAAATGCAGTTTATAATCGAAAGCTTATAAACAATATACATTAAGTTTCTTTTGCGTTTGAAACATAATGCAATCCAAAAAAAAGTGGTTCCACCAACTCATATATTTTACTATTGAATAATGTATGGATACACAATTTTATATTTTTTTCTTAATGTGCTTCTTCATAATTCAAAGAAAGTGGTATCAAATGACATTATTGAACCATGTAATTGTGTTTGAAACAATTATTACTTTATCAAAAACAATTAAAAACAACTAAAGTTAAAGACATTTAAAGTTTTGAAATATTTTTTACCGGCATTGCTTTGACTGGCTGGTTTTTTCTCAAAGATGGCTGCGGCAACAACTTTCCGTCTTCTGTAGAATAAACTGCCTGAATCTTTTCTCATCAAAACTGAAATGATATAAAAATGATAGAAGTAAGGTGACAGATAAATCCTGAGCAATTTTGCATGGCATTGTTCCATCTGTGCTATTTTCACTAATATGGATTCTTTTTGATTTTTGGAATTTGACAGTTTTAAACACTTTTTTCCTTGAATATTGAACTGGCAATTAATCAGATTAATTCAAACAATTGCACAGAAATTAACAAATTGTTCCTATAAACAAATTTAAATGACTTTGCTTTAGTTTTTTTCAGTCTTTAAACATTTTTATAAACAATGACATATTTTAATTTGATCATAACTATGATTAACTGCTCTTTGGCAAGTTTTAATGACCTCATAGTAAGCAAGTTTCAAGGCTTTCAAAAGTTGGGATTTCTGCAATTTCTTGGAGATAGCATCACAAAGCAACAGATAATAGTTTTTGCACCTTGTTGAAGGCTACCTGCAAGACCCAAGTATGGCATATATGTCTACTTTTAAAGTTGGGACACAGCTATATTTTCCATCAAAGCTACACCCAGCCACTTCTCCAATTGAAACATAAGAAAACAACTGAAACAAGTAGTTTATGATTGTATGGATAGTGGAAAATTGAAGGGCATTACCCCACCAAATAAAGCCAACAAGACTTTTAATGGCTACAACTTTTGCAAAGGAATGGTTAGAAATGATACATGTAGAGGCTTTCTGTATATTACAGTATAATGCCTCCAAAATTTTCTTAATTATAGTTTTAGAGATCGATTCTTAAATTAAACTCATTCCTTTAACGAGTGTGAAAAACCAAATCCCTACAGGTTCTGATGCTTTATTCAATAGAACTGATGCAAATATAATTGTGTGATGTAAATTGCTGTGATGTAGAAAATTTTGACCAATATGTTTTCAAAAAGTATTTCATATTTGACAGAAGTTTTAAACGTCATCCTCCCCTAAAATAATTATATTATTTACTTTCCTGAAAATAACATTTTACAAAAAATGACAAATTAAACAACATTAATCACTATCTCAATAATTTTAAAAAGGAATGGGACAATTTGGGGTACATTTTATAGTTTTTTTACTTTCTGGAATGCAGCATTTCATCAAAAATAAAAAATGCTATATTGAGACAATTTTAATTCAAAATTTTAGTCAAAATTAAACACATCAGTGATTTTAGGCAAAAAAAAGTTTATAATGTTCAAATCTAACCTTTTCTAGTTTAGTATCTTTGTTTCATCAATTTTAAAAAGGAATAAAATGAAGCATATAATGACCAGCTAATTTTATTTAGGGGGCCGATTTGCCCAAGGCCGAATTGGCAAAGGGCCGATTTGTCCAGCTCCCATTTAGAGGTATTGAAGAAAACAACCGAATAAATATGGAGAAAATAATATGGGGGAAATTTGGAAAGTTATGTATAATTCTATGATTTTAGTTTAGCCTATTCATCAATATCAAAGTTCATATCTGTAAATTGTAAGCATAGAAGATGTAACTTACTTTCACCTCAACATATTTTTATTTACATTTATTGGAGGATTTTTCCATTCTAAATAAATCAGTTTTTGGGTAACCTGCAAGGAATTTTCACTTCCATCTTACTGAAACAGTGGGGTCATTTGCAAATTCAGACAATTTTATTGTTGTTGTTTCCTATATTAATGCCTGTGGCATCTCGGTTGTATTCTATCAATAAAGTTAATATTTCAGCACCAAAAATGTACATGATCCCACTTGGTTACCTATTCCCCACATTAAATTTATGTTAGTTTAGATTATTGACTTTAAAAAGCTTAATGCAATTAGTGAATTTGTTCATCAAAGGCTATTTTTAAGTTAATTAGCATCAGAAGGTCATGGATATTTATTATTTCAGTGTAGTCCGTTATATCATATTCAAATTTCGTCGGCTCTTCATTAATTTCAACCGTTTATAAATTCAGGTTAACTTTTTGAAATAATAAATTCAAGAAGTAGTTTTAGCATATTTGTTCATATAGTTGTTGCCAGTTTATATACCACACATAACAGATACATTGGTCACCATATTTCTATAATTTTTACCCTTATTACAACTGTTAGGAAGGTTATATAATTGGAGATGTGCATTCTCTCTGTTTGCAAATTATGTTGAAAAGTTATGGATGGATTTTTCAGGTAATTTCAACAATAACAGAAACATATGCTCTCTGAGTTCTTGTTTCCTTTTGGCATGTGGGTAATGCCTTCTATCTATGTCAGGTGGATAATTATTACAGTCAACAGGGCACGCACTGTAGCAATTACCAGTTGTTTTCACATACAAATAGGAATCAACAATGTTGAAAGTGCATTTGATCCACTAGCACAAGCCGCAAAGCCATCAAACACGTAGTTCACAGAGGCTATCACTCACCCAACTACTAATGTAACCCATTGCTGCTTAACATCAGTTATGAGACAGTTACTCATCATGCTACGTATGCAATAATTTATGAAAATCTGGAGACCAAATAAAAACAAAAATGTGATTTCTAGAAGTTCGAGTCCCGCTAGAGTTCCCCTAAGCAAACTTTTACCTAACAAATTTATTTAACAGTCAAAATAATAATTACAGTAAACTGAAATGCTCTTAATAGTTCACACAATAATACAACAATGAACCCACAGTCGTATCCACGTAAGTAAAAGTTAAACATGTTTGCCCAGTATAGGAGTTAAAAGTACCAGGAATAATCTCTCATAATTCTTTAGTGCCAAGCAAAGTGACTGGCTTTGAAATAATGAGTCCAAAGATACCGTCTTAAAGGGTCAAGGGCTCAGTTACCTACCACAACAGAAACCAGTAACTAAGTCTGATACTAAATTGACCTTATGTACAGGAATGTTCACACAACCTCCTTGGATTAGCTAGAAGCAAAGGCATTGGTTTTGCTTCTTTTTTTCTTCAGATCCCAAAAGTCAGAAATAATATGCCTAGTGTTTTACATTTTATTTTACGTTTTCAAATTTCTTTCTTACTTCAGAACAAAACTTCTTCATGGAACCAGAGAATCTACGCTTGCCACTCTTGGACTTTTAAGTTGGCGCATAATGATCAGCATAAGCTACTGGTTTTGATATCTTGATATTTATGTTAATCTCGATAAATCTAGGTTTTTTGTCATCACAAACACACCTTTTGAACTCTCCAATCAAAATTACATGTCTAGGTTTCTTAAAGCCTGTACAAACTTGTCTAGAATTACACCACCTGTCAAAGTACACTTCTTTCTTACATGCAAATTCAACATGAGTTAACCTTTTTGCTTACTGCAAAGTATGAATTTTTAATGATATGCTTCTGGCACCAACTCATACACTTTTAAAATAGTATTTTCACACAGCCATAGTCAAACCTTTTTAGAAATAGGCAAAGCTGTATGGGCAACTTATGGGGGCCACGGTGGCAGAGTGGTAATACTCTCGCCTCTCACCTGTGAAGCTGAGGTTCAGTTCCTGAAACAACCTCAAGTGGGAAAGCTAGTAGTTGCTCGCTGTTGGTCGGCAGTTTACAGTACAGAACCCTGACAAACTGTATGTACTGGTTTCCTCTGCCTTTCCAGCTACCCGTCGTGATATGACCTGTACAGTGTTGAAAGCAAAGTAAAATCCCAAATAAATAAATATAGGCAACTTATTGATTTTTTTTCAAAAGAATTTGCAGCAATAAAGGCCTGTTTGTTTAACGTTTCAAATTAGGAGTAACCCATGTAAAGTATTAACAGTATATATATCAATTAAAGAATCATTTAAAGGTGGTACCAGTCAAACATTTTACCAAAATCAAATTTATTAGCAATAGACTCTTCATGGGCAATTCAGTTAGCATTGATTTCTTAAGCTTTCATTTCTCTTTCATGTTCAAGCTCAAGCATTTTTTCAAATTGTTGAGCCTCAAGCCTTTCACTTTTGCCTTTCAATCTCAAGCTGTTTCTTTCAATTTTAAAGCTCCTCTTTTAGGCTGTTGAGCTCGAACTTCAAGCTCTTTTTCTCCAGCTTCAAATGTTTTTAGTTTTAATTATTTCTAATTGCCTGACCTCAAATCACCCCGGAGGTTCCATTGGAACAGGCTTATACCCTTGTGAACAAATATCTGGTAAATAGCTGTTCAACAATAAGTCTGTGCTTATGTGTTGACCTTTTCACCCATAAGCTATAACTGTAGTTCATGTGCTTCCTGCCTTAGCATGCCTTTTTAAACGTTTCTAGAAACTCAAGGGATGGTGTAAGTATAAACTCTCTAGCACTGCCCTTTTGAGAATTGTTGACGTTAATAAATTTTGAAATAAAATAAATGGTTTTATGAATGGCTAAATAACAGTTTCATCAAATAGTTCAATCGCAGAGGAGCCCCTAATTTTTCAGTTATAGTTAACAGGGATAGAAAAGTAACAATTGCTGATTCCCTTCAAGTTTTAACAGAAAAACACAAAGTTTTACAAAACAAATTTATGTAAAAATAAAAATGATAATTGCAGTCAACTGATATAAGTAGTATAGAGTGGGCACTAGACCCCCCATACCGTAATCATCGTCGGAGGAGGAATTAATTCTTTTATCACTGTTTGATGTCATTGCCCGTTGTATCTGTTAACACCATTATTTAAAACTTATGTTTATTACTTAAGCTTTGTAAACGGGGAGTATTTGCCACAATTAGGTTTTGTAATGATGCATGCAAATATTACAGCCAATTCCATTTTTATTAGGCTTGCAGCAGTCTGTTCATTTCAATGTCTTTTTATTTAACACACTTTGTAACAACACATTTCTGAACTTTAAATCTGTCTCTGGGAGATGCCCCCCTTGGGAACTGGTGGAGGCTGTAACTGGTCTATGTAAACTATGCATTATAAATATACACACAGAAGATTCCATAGCCTATTAAATTGAAAAACATTAAATACCCCATGACCTTATTCAAAAATAGCACCTAGCAACCATGACATTATTCAAAAGCAGCAACCATGGTACTTTTCATCCCCCATCCACCATGGCATTTTTCAAAAATATCCCTAGTAACCATGACATCATTCAACTAAACCCTATCAATAGTGTCATTATTCAAAAAATATCCCCTAGCAAATGTGGCATTATTCAAAAGAAATATCATCACTAATCAAACAATCAATCAAATGCCACCATTTAATCATCAACCAATCAAATGACTGCTTGTGAGATCCAATCACATTTCAAATGACATCAACCAATCCAATTACAGGACTGTATGACATCATTAACCAATCAGATTATAGCATTTAGTCACATGACATTATCAACCTTGTGACATCATCGACCAATCAGATTGCAGTGTTTACTGCACATGCACAAACAGAACCAAACCTACCAAAGCATTTATGGGGTTAAATGTAGCCATGTGACGTCATCAACATCATCAAATTGCAGCATTTGGTTACTTCATCAACCAATTAGATTGCTCCACAAAACTGCACATGCGCAACCGGAACCAGAAGTGCTCCTATGAGCATGTGCAACCAGTTAACCACTGCGGTATGGGAGGTTAAATGTAGTCATGGGACGTCATCAACCAATCAAATTACAGCATTTGGTCACGTGATGTGACGTCTTTATCTCTCCATCAATCAGATTGCTTGTTTCACTGCGCATGCTCAACCTGAAGTGCCCCACTGCGCATGCTCATCCGGAACTGGAAGTTAACTCCAATGACTGTGGCATGGGGGGGGGGGGGGTCTAGTGCCCACTCTATACTACTGATATACTGTTAATAAGTCACACATTAAAACAACAATACCACCAATCTGATATGTTTTATCAATCAAACTAACAGTTAAACAATTTTGTCCAGTTCTGGAAAGTGGAATAAAAACGAACTATATATTTCACCAAGTACCAAGCCAAGTACCAGAAGAAAAATTGCAAAACATATAGCTGAGGTCATATGTTATAATTAATTTCAAGGAATTGGTGGCATTGAGACCCAAGCTACCTCTCATAACATCGATTCAAAGGGGTATTTGTCATTACAAAATAGATACCTACCACTGAAAGGTTGAGAGGGCCTGTTGTCTATGTCAACTGAATCAGCCAGCGTGGTTAACAAGGAAAAACAAATTAATAGTTTTGAAGGAGGGCACTTCCGGAAAAAAATGATGGTTGCAAAAAAATTGTTGCAGCTCGTCTCAGAACACATTTAGAGGTGAATAAATTATGGTGCAAAATGCAGTCTGCATATAGACCTTTCCATTCCACAAAGTCTGCACTTCTTTGTGTCCAAAATGACATCTTGTCTTCCTTGAACAATAAATAATGGTCGCCTTAGTCCTTCTTGATTTAAGTGCTGCCTTTGATACTATTGACCATGAAAAACTTCTTTATCATCTAGAAACTAGATTTGGCATTAATGGAATAGCACTAGACTGGTTTAGATCCTACCTCTCCAACAGAAGCCAGGCAGTGAGAATAAATAACAGCTCATCTGAAAAGATGTATCTTAATTTTGGTGTTCCTCAGGGGTCTGTCCTTGGACCAATACTCTTCACTTTATATGTTGCTCCTGTAGCGGACATTGCAAATAAACATGGAGTGAGTCACATGCTATATGCAGATGATACTCAGCTATATGTTGAATTCGATAAAAGCTCAATGGCTGCATCCTTACAACATCTGGAACTTTGCATTGATGGTATAAAATCTTGGATGTCACAAAACATTTTGAAACTGAATGAAGACAAAACTGAAGTTATTGTTTTTGGATCTAGAAAATATTTGGAAGGAATGCCTTCTATTTCTATTAGGGTGGGAGACTGTACAATCACTCCGACAAGGTCTGTTCGCAACCTAGGTGCCTATTTTGATTCATGGATGAACATGGAAGAGTTTATCATCAAAAAGTGCAGAGCCTGTCAATCACAACTTCATAAAATTGCCAGAATTCGTAAATATTTGTCAAATGATACATGTTCCTGCATAATTCAAGGCCTGGTAATATCAAAACTAGACTATGCCAACTGCCTGCTTTATGGAGTAAATAAAGTCTTTTTGCACAGACTACAAATTGTACAAAATTCAGCAGCCCGAGTCATCCTCAAAATGAGAAAGTATGACCACATTAGTAGAGCAAGACAAGAACTTCACTGGCTTCCAATACAACAGCGGATTGCTTTCAGTATTCTCACTGATGTGTACAAAGCGTTACATGGCTTAGCACCAACATACATCACTGACCTCATTTCGTTGGCATAACCAGCAAGATTAACAAGATCATCCAAAAATTTCAATATAGCATTTCCAGTCAAGGTTCCTAGAAACAGTTATGGAAAACGGGCTTTTGTTCATGCTGCTCCAGCTCTGTGGAACAATCTACCTGTTAGCATTAGATCTTCAAATTCACTTTTAGATTTCAGAAGGCAGCTCAAAACATACTTTTCAGACTTGAATACAATGTCTAGATCCTACAGCGCTTAGAGACATACTATGTGATAAGCGCTATATAAAAATCATGTGTTATGTTATGTTATGGTGTTGCCAAGCCCTTGTTGGCTCTTTGGGCCAAATATAATTTCAATGGGAATGAAAATAAAACTGGGTTCTTGTAAGGCCATCCTAATCATTCCAACGACAAACCTAATAATGCAGAGCTTGCAGCCAACTGCCAGTCATCACATAACACAAATTAATGTAAACACACCTCTACTAGTTAAGATAACCCAAACAAAACCTCGCCATCTAAAAGTAATCAATTTTCTAGATACAAATCCTGTTAATGAATTGCACATTAATAACCCTAGAATTACTTGCTTACAGGAAACTGAACCTAAATTTGCTTTTGTCCCTAAATCCCCTTTAAAGATTTTTTCTGGCAAAAAAGAGTGCAGTGGCATACAATTCCTGATATTAGTGTGGCAACAATATCATTAGAAAAAGTGATCTTCCAAATTTTCTTAAATGTTGAATGCCTGCATAGTATGAACTTAACCGAGAGGTTTTGTAAGCACATTATTTAGACCAGTCTCATCCAGTGTGAGCTTCTACTTGATTGTGATTGTAATTGTCTTCCTGAAACCCCTGGCAACAATCACATATAAAGGTATATCTCCAAATGGAAACTTTCAGGCTATTCTGTGTCCTTTTTCCCAAGAACATATTGACTTCCTTTTATTACCACTCATGGTCAGAGACAAAAAGAATTCCACTAGTAAAAGGACTATCGTGGACCTAAGTTGGCCCAAAGGAGCCTTACTTAATAATGGCATACTCAAAGATACATATTTTGTACACCCTATCCGCTGCTCTATCCATCTATTGAAATTGTAACAAGTTTATTGCATGAACTGTTTTTCTGCTTCTATGTACAACATTACCAGAGCCTTCAGACAACATTAAAATAGATCCTGGCGATATAGATAAACTTGGCTTTAAGTTTGATTATCAGTACTTCATGGATGGATTGGTTAAGCTTGGTTTCCATCATGGCTCTTTAATGTTTTAAAGATGTATGGATGACATCCATTTTACATGTGGTCCATGGAGCTGACCCTACAACTGACCCTTACGACACTAGGGTCAGTTCAAAAAGTTATTGGGTCATGGGAAAGTGTGCTAGAAAATTCTGAGTCAGTTATCAAATCCCAAAAAGGTCTGTATAGTTACTGACATTATGAGCATCCCAACAAGTTGTAGGGTCGGGGATGTTTTTAAATGGCCAGTTGTAGAGGTTGCACGACAAACCTTAAACCCCTAACAGACAAGCCAGATCACAAACAGACAAGCCATAAAGACAAACAGACAAGCTGGGAGCATGCTCACGACCCTTCATACAGAACTGATTGTTTTTGTGATCAGTATCTAAAAACTGGGATCCAGAATCGGGATCCATATGACACTATATAAACCCCTCCCCTGTGATGTGCCATTCATTTCACACTTCAAAGATGACAGGAACACATCAAGAGCAACTGATAGATCACTTGAGGGTCTTTTGTTTTTATTGAGTTAATTTTTTATTGTACATGATAATTTCAAGACACAGAAGACAGCAGAACCCAGCACCTTCCCAGCCAGCATCACCACTACCACCCAGAAGGAGAAGAAATCAACAGAAGCCATGAGTCATGCCCTAGCTATTTTACAGGGAAGAGAAAGGGTGCTACAGAACATTCTTAGACGAGTTGATCACTACTGACATACTGGGCTACGGAAACTTTTCCAGGATGCAATCAGCATTTTTTTATTTGATTGATGAAAGAATGACCCCCAATTTCAGGAAGTCAATTACCAACTTCAGGAAGCCACTGGAAGTCAGATTAAAACTGGCAGCTACTTTAAGACACTTGTCCACAGGGGAAAGCTACACTTCATTGCAATACCACTGGATGGTTGGAAGAACCACCATCTGCAAATTTGCCCCCCAGGTCTGCAAAGCCATTTTAAAAGAATTTCAACATGAGTACATGACACAACATACGTGTCCTACTGATCCTAAAGACTGGAAGAAAATCGAAAAAAGATTTAGAAACAGATGGAATGTTCCCCATGCAGTTGGTGCACTTGATAGAAAACACATTGCTACAAAGAAGCCTAAGAAGTCAGGCAGTGAATATTTTAACTCCAAGGGCTACTTCTCCCTGGTATTTTAGTTGATGCAGATTACAAGTTCCTGTGGGCCAACATGAGGGCCAGTGGTCATCATCTGATGCTCAGATATTCAACCACAGCAAACTGAGAAGAAGAATTGAGATTGGAACATGGGGACTATCGTCATCTGAGCCACTTGTACCTGAGGGGCCAGATCTACACTACTTCCTGCTGGAGGACGATCAATTTACCCTGATGCATTGGCTGATCAATCCTTACAGTAGACAACAACTGACTAAGAAGGAGAGAAGAGTCAACTACAGGATATCCAGGGGGAGGACGGTGGTCGAGAACTCATTTGGTATACTTGTCAAGAGATTCAGGGCACTGTTCACCACCATGGAGCAGAGGCCAAAAGTAGTCAGAGACATTGTGTTAACATGTGTGGTATAACATGCTGAGCAGCTATCAGGGGGGAGGAGCCAGACCACCCACTCCAGCCGACAACATACTAGCACCACGTCCAGACTGGGGGAACAGGGACACCATGAGAACTTGAGAAATGCATCAAGGGAGGCCAAATATCAATGAGACCTACTGAAAGTCTACTTCAATCATGTGGGGACAATGACTGGGCAGGAGGACAGAGTATAAGAAGACTGAGGGGGAGAACATGCTGTCATCTATCAGTCCATTTTAGGACTACCCAAATAATCCAAGAACTTTTATTTAGCAAAGTGTTGCACCAAAAATAAACTCAGTTTTATAACAATTTATTGCAAATCAAATTTTATCAAAAAGAATGCCCATCACTAACGCAAGCCCCGCCCAAACTCAGTTCACCAAATTAAGTATCATCTCAGGCAAGTTTAAACCCAGGACCTTAATTTACAAAGTTCACATCCACCACTGAAATGATCTGTTTTTATTTTAAAAAGGAATAATCTGCCAAATAGTAAAACAAATATGATCCCTTTTTTAAATGAATTCTGGCACCTAATTATCACAAACTGAAATAACTTTTCTGGGAAATTGTGTGCAGAAACTAGAAAAGAAAAATTACATATGAAATTGCCAAAATATAATGTTTCAATGTTTTGTTAGGTCTTACCATTTGTTTGTCTGTCAGTCCCTCCACACATTGAAATGAACTGACTTGTAGAGTGGGTTTGTTTCATTTAAATCTTGGTTTGGGGTGGGAAGGACATGGATTGGTGTCTAGATTTTTGTAATTTTGGGCGTGTACTGTTCTCATTTTTTGTGGGTGGGGGTGGGGTGGGGGTGGCCTGCCTTTAAATTTATTTTTTAAAGATTTTTTCTTATTAATTTTTTTATTTTCTTTGTTTTGTGGGGGAACTTTATTAATACTTCTTCAACATTCACTCATTCATTTACACAATTTTTTTGTGTACTGTGGGGAAGTGTAGGTGCTTGACGGTGTACTTTTTTGTTTTGGGGCAACAACAGTTGATTAATTGTTTTTGGACGACTCGGGTGGCCATAAGAAGGACTGGTTTTGGTGTGTCTTGTGTGGGCTAATCTGCTGATTTGGGCTGACTCTGCTGGCTGGACTGACTGGGAGGTCTTGACTGTTCTTCATGAGTGGAAGATGGCACTGGTGACATTGCTGGTTGAAATTGAGAGGGTGAAAATGGCTGTGGTGTGTCAATGGTGTGTACTGTAGTACAATTGGAATAGCTCCAAAGAGACTGAATAATCCAGAAGTGTTGTATGAACTGCAACTGAAGGGGGTTGAAAATCATCTTTCTGGAAGCCCCAGGCTGTTGGTAATCCACAACTACATAAGAAGTAGCAGGCTGTGTTGATGCTAATGAAGAAGGCCTTGATGGTTGCTGTACTTTGGCAATCACTGTAGCAGGCTGTGTTGTGGCTATCTATTTAGGCTGCATAACTGGAGTGGAAACTGCTTGAGTTTCCAGTATGGTATGTATTCACGTCCTGCTGTGGACTGGGTTGCTTTTGGAAGTTTAAATGTGGTGATCTGTTGACTTGTGGTGACCTATCTCTTGCATTATTTGACCTTGTACTGTATTTCACTTAGAAGCTTGACTGTCTCATTCCTGAAGGTCAAAAAGTCGCTCTCCTCCAGGTGTTCAATCTCATAGTAGATATAGTTGCGGAACGACTGTCTTGTACTTGGAGTGAGGTCCTGACGTACACCCAGAAATGTGGAAATCATCAACCTAATCTGCTGGAACTGATCTAAGACTGGATCTGCAGCAGTGGTGGTAGTCGTGATTTAAGGCTGATATTGCTATGGTCACGGGCAAGCACGGTAGCAATTACTGGTTGTCTTTAAGTTGCAACAGAAAAAAAGCAAAAAGCTTAACTTAACAAATTTATTCAACAATTAACAATAATGATTACAGTCAACTGGTATGCTCATAACCAAACACACTAATACAATAATAAGATCTAGCTGACCTGACCACTGACATTAAGAGTTAAGTTTATCCGCCGTATCCAGCAATCTGTTCTGTGGTATATTCTGTGAATTGTCCAATGTCCTGTGGTCTGTCCTGTGATCTGTCCAATGTTCACTCACACACAGATATCTATATCCTGTGACCTGCCCCACACTCAACAACACAAAAGGTCCTTGTCCTGCTATCCTTTATATATCCAGTCACACATAATGTCTGTCTGGAGATATTTTAGAGAGTTAACACAACTGTACAGTCTGCTCCAAGATATGGACAATGTCCAAAATGCAGTAAATCCACTCTCTGTTATATGAATGTACAATATCCAAAATATCCAAAGTACAATAAATCTGTCCAGACAATGTATCCAGTTCACTCCAGTAAAAGTTCAGAGCAACACAAGCAATATTATATTCCAAGACACAATAGCTCTCCTTATAGCCAGCGAATACAAAGTTCACTTGTGGTCAGATGTACATTAATTATATACACTCACAGAATTATCTGGAATTGTACAGAACTAACCTGAAGTCCAAAAAAGGTAACTAGATCTAGTGAGGAAGTTCTAGAACCTATGGGCTTCCCCCAAATCTATAAATAGTATCATTGAGGTTAACCTAGAGGAATTCCCCCAGTCCATAAATGGGGTCAATATATAAATACTATAACATACAACACAAAAATCAATAACTCCCTTCCTTTAGATGTTAACACATAAAAAGAATCAATAACATAATCATCTTTTGTGGCAATATAGAAATATAAAGCTTAGATTAAACAATGCACTAACATAGTGCCCAATGTATGTAACACACAATGTATTAATATAGTGTCCAATATATGTAACAGTCATTGCTTAGGATTGGTCTCAAAGGCTGATGAGTAACATCTGATGCAATGCTGATTTTCATTTCGGATTCTGTGTCTCTGGATGTATCCAGAACTGAAGCTGAGGCTGTGGCTGCAGAAGGCTCTGGGGTGACTTGAACACAGAAAACTTGGAAACTCTCTTCCTTCTGATGTGACCTCATAGAAAATTGAAACTGTCCTTCAGCTAGGTCTGCTGTTCTGTTCTCTTCTCAGCTGCTTGTCCTGACTTTGTCTGGGTGAGCTTGCCATATCTGTTATGTTGAGTCTCAAACCACTTCTTTACAGTCTTGACAGGCAATTTCTGGTAGCTGCTAGCTGCTCCCAAAGTTGTTCCTTCTTCTGCTTGTCTTTGAAACTGTTGTTGGTCTTGTCATAAAGTTCCTCATGCTGTTTAACAAACTTCATGATGGCTTCTTTGTCTGAATCACTCAAGAAAATGGACTTCATCTGGCCCTTTTTCTGTCTGAATTGAGTTGATTCTACATCAGTATCCGTGTCTGTTCACACTCTCTTCTCTCCTCTCTCCTGACTCTCTTCCCTCCTCTCTTTCTCTGTATCCTCTCTCTGTCCCTCTCCTCCTACTCTCTCCTCTCTCTCTCATCCCTCACCTCTCTCTCCCTCCTCCTTCTGTCTATATCCTCAGCTGTATCTCCTAACTCAAACTGTGGTTGAGTGTCAGTTGGTACTTCAATCTTTCTCCTTCTGCACCTTGGCATGATGATCAATCAATCAATTGTACAGCTTGTTGAAAAAAAACTTAAATCAAAAGCGAAACCCCATGAAACAGATTTCAATTCCAGCCAGTCCAGCCTATCTCAAACTTAACATAATTTGTTAAAAAATAAAAACCTAAAGAAAAGCTGCACACCTTGTTGTCTCTTGAAAAGTCAAAGGCTAAATATACACAGATTGTCTACCAACTTGCCTTTTTATACCCACAGATTTTGAAGCCAACCAGCTGTAAGAACCAAAAATATTGGGTGCCTGTCTGTTTCAGTTACCAGCTTGTCTGTTAGTGTTACAGGCCTATCGGTTGTTGTTTACAGCTTGTCTGTTTCAGTTTCAGGCCTTTCGGTTATAAATTTTCCCGACTCTGGGATCCAGTCAGAAAAAGCTACTGACTGGCCTGTAAGCTTTACAGACCTGTAGGTAGCAGTTACAGACAGGCCGGCTAAAGTTACTGACTATACTTTAACACTTCTGTTTGTCATCAAGTACAGTCTGGAAGTCTATATTTGTGACAAGCCAGATACTTGTTACAGACAGGCCTGTTTGATTAACTTACAAGCCGGGAAGTGTAACTGACAGGCCGTTAAGTTAACAGACAGGCCTGTTGCTAGGTGGCTGAAATTACGGTCGGATACAAGGTTTGATATTTCACTGACTCTTGCAGTGGAACACCTGCATTACTTTAAAGCTCAGTCTGGGCATATGTTTGCAGAAATCAGTCTAATCTTAACTTCAGATGTTTGCTTAGGTAAACTTATTGATTCAGTTTCTAGAACAGTATCTATGACACCCAAAATTACCAGGAATAATTTACTTCTGCAACTCATGGGATATCAAAACGTCTTGTGGCAATAAACATTACCAATCATAACTAGGATCCCTGCTTTAAACAGAAAGGTGTGTTAAACAGCTTGATTCTTCCTTAATCCCTTGTTGCAAATAATTAGAGACAATGATCAACAGTTAAAGTTTCTTACAACGTCTGATTTTAGGGACTTGAACTGTTTTAAAACCTCCCTGGTCAAATATAATGTTGCCACATATTATGACAAAAAGTCTGCCATGATGAGGTACACCTAGATGAATGTCTTACAGGTCTTACAGGAAATTTGGTACACTTCCTCCCTAGACCAAAAGATTATATTCAGTGATTAGATTCAGTGGTTGTACTTAAGATTTAGGGCAAATACTGGTCCATTCGAAAATAAGGTACATTGTAATAATATGGCTGTTATGGAGGTTGTTCAGAAGGGCAGGCTCAGAGACGCCATTTAGGCCAATTGTGCTAGGAATATGTGGGTCTTGTGATCTATCTTTAATATAAACATAAAGTGGTTTACATATCAGGTTAGACTAATGTCACAGCAGCCCTTTTGTATATGTGGTGGTATTCACCAGATAATTAAAAGGGCCACAGTGGTGCAGTAGTAACACATTCCTCTCTCACCTCTGAGGCCAGCAGTTCAAACCCCGGACCTTATATGGGAAAGTTGGTAGTTGCTTACAGATGGTCAGCAGTTTACAGTTCAGAACCTTGACCAACTCTGTTATATCAGATCCTTGTTAATACCCGCTCACTGCATCTGACTTACTTAACAATGTCATCTAATAGATTGTATATTTGCTTGTAGATGTACCACTGATGGGGGCTTAGATGGCCGCCCCAGCTGCTGCCACGCCCCTTACTCGCTTTAGACCTGCTACCCTTACTAAATACCATAAGATGTGACATGATTATGTAGATTTACATGCAGCAGGACTGCTTCTCTTCAGATAAATGTATATATCATAATACCTTTTCAAGAATATTTGTTCCAAAATGATATATCTTCCATATATTTATCAAATTGTCAGGCTGCTCTCAGGGCTTTAAACATAGTTAATGGCCTTGCCACATCGCCCTTTAGAGATGAAAGGCTATATTTGTTTGTAAAGGCTATAAAAATTCAAGCTCCATTTTAACCATTCAAAGAGACTCCTGACTTCTGATATTAGTCTCCTAGAGAAAATTGAAGTATTCTGTGACCAACAAAAATTTCAATCATTTTTCAGTCACTTTATTTCCTGGCATTCTGTGATAGGCTAGAAGTTCCCTTCATTCTGCCATGTTGAAGTTGAAGGCAAATGCGACCACATCTATGAACAAGAGTACTTCAAGAGCGCAGACCTCCACCAAGTGAGCTCAATTCTGGATCACTCTCAATTTATTTTTCATGGATCCAGAGAGTGATCCACATCACTCCCAAAATTTGAACATTTTTCCTTGTCCCAATTAGGACATATCCTGAAAATTTCATCAAAATCTGTCATTAAATTATCTGTCTTTAAAAATTACATTTCATTGATCCAGTAGATCCAGATAGTGATATTGATCACTCCCAAAATTGAATTATTTCTTACTTTTACGATTTCAGACATTTCGTAAAAACTTCATCAAAATATGCCCATAAGTTTTGGCGTTATCTTGGTTACAAACAAGCTCACAAACTCACAAGCAAACCCAGACAAAAAGACAAACTCCTTGGCGGAGGTAAAAATGCCTTATAAAAACTCCCCTCCCTGTATGTTTAGCTTTATGTTATGTATTGTTGTGAACATGTTACTGTCTGTAGTTTTCATTTTACAGAAATTTGAGTAATTATGGTGGTGTGCTTTTCAATAACAATTTCACATCAGGTGCCTGTATCTGATATATCCGGGAGTGTTGGTTTCTTCATTTTGAACACAATAACTGTGATATATGTTTTGTATTTTGTGTGCCTCCTGTGGTGATATTGTATTACCTAGAGGTCGCGTAGGAGCCTGACCCCCAGTCCCTGATTGCATTAATAACTGTCATTATTCCTGTTTTGAACGTGTTCTTGTCATTATCAACACATGCGACCATAACATGCATGAGGTCACATTGTGATCATCAAGTCTTTGTTATGATCATGAGTTAGATCACTGTTAAGTTACGCCTGTAATGTTCAGTCACCCAGGGCATTTTGATGCTATTAAGTGAGGGGATCATAACAAACACATGTTCAACACTTTGATATAGCAGTGTGGTTATATTTCAATTCTAATGGATGGCATATATGCCTAACCTTATTACTACTGTATAATGGTTACTATGTATCATTATATCATTTTAAACTATAACTCCTCTGTTTTATTCCACAGTATCTAAAAGGTACAACTTGAATTGCTAGTATCATTATGTACTTAGTTTTTATATTTTTGTTTGTATTTGAGTATATACATTCTATATACAGAAGTTTAAAAACGAAACAAATGAAAAACAAAAGAAAAGAAAAAACAGAGGAAGTAGTAAAGTGTATGAAACTGACCCATTTCTAAGGTACATCAACTTGAATATGAACCATGAAACAATAGTTACAGTTTGTGTTAAAGGTCATAGGAAGCATTTTGAGAACTGTTGTCAATAGACACACATGGATGTGAAACTTCAATTTTTGTAAAAATAAGATGCATCTGAACAAGGTTACATGCTATATTTATCCATTTTCTGTCCGTTTTTTTTTTTCAAGTTTTTTACAACTGTCACCATTACTTTTTACTTGATAACTGATAATTTTCATAGAAAATACTAGCCTTGACATCACAGGTTCATTAGTTCGTAAACAAACTGCCATAGTAAGCTATTTCATGTACAAACATACTGTATTTATTTTCTGTGTGTTGGAATGTTTTTTGCTGATATAATGCATCAGTCTGACACAGTAAATTAGCCTTGATAAGATTGTTGGTATTTTTCCAAATAAAAATATATATGTTTGAAAAGAAAATATAATCAAACTGTCTTTTCATGTATCAACGTTTTCAAAAGTACGCATTTTTCAGTGTTTTGAATGCAATTTACTTGTTATGCTATAATATATCAGTGTGTAACAGTGAACTACACAAATAGCCTTTGGAGACCTTTATATTACTGTCATATTAAAAAAGTTATGTGCTTAGGGAAGTAGGAACAAGTTTCATTAATAACACATGTATAGTACATATATGCTAGACCATTTTTATGATAAATTTTAATAGATTTTTCCTTGTTTTTAAAACTTATCTTACCACAAAATAATCATTAAATAAATACTGGATCAATATATGAGAGATTGGGCCCATGAAAAGATATCTAATGTTCACAATTTAACCAGACTTTCAACCACAAAACCTCTAAATATATCTGACTATGTAGATATTGTTCCAACCTCCAGTATTTTTGACGCAATGTTTAAACTATGTAAGAGGTTAGCCTTTACACAAGCTATCTATATAACTGAAATTTACGTACATATACTTGAAAAGATGTAATTAAAGAGTACTGTGACTGATTTTTTGCCACTGACACCAATGTTAGTCTAAATATGTTGCATTAAATCCAAATAAATTCAATTCATCTGCCAAAATTCTTTGAAAGGTTCAGTTTTAACTTTAATATTGCTACAGCTCATAGAATATTCAATAAAGTGTTTCCTTATATTATAGAATTTCACTGGTTTAGTACTTTCTGACAAAGCCAACTGTAAGCTTTTGAACTGATACATGTACATTTGCAACATTTTATCCTTATAATTTGAGTCTTTATCAAGACTGTGAAAGTTATTTAGTAGAGGAAGAAAATAAGAAATGGAAGTATATACTCCAAGTAAGACAAGTGCACACATATTCCTTAAAGTTACCTCCTAGTTGGGGTTTGGGGACTTCATGGACAAGAACTTTAGAGTATTTGTCCCCTGTAGTGCTTTAAATCCCTTAGGTGTAATTAACACTACATTTACAGCCTAACTTTTAACTTCAATCATAATATTCCACTTTAAGGCCACCTTACCATCTTATTCTTTTATTCCAACTTTTAGGTGACCTTATGGCCACCTTTCACTCATAACTATTATTCTAACTCAACCTTAGGGTGACCATAACTTCACCCATATTTATTCTTCGGACCTGCTTGTTCTGGTCCTCAACTTAACTTAGGGTAAGATGGCCTTAAACTGTAATTTCATATGTGCATAAAATCTGCATAAAATTTGCATTAATTATTCATATTTATTAGTTTTGATTGACAATATGGATTGTACATAAATATTAGCATTTTATAGTGTAAATAAAATATTATATATCCCCACTTGCCTTGTTTTCATTATTCTGTATTTGAGGCAATGAAAAACAATTTAGCATTTCCCATTTATCTGCATAACCCATGACAGTACCCTAATAGTTCTTTACTATCCAGTTTTCTACTGTATAATAATGCCTTATCAAATTTTTAAAACCTTGAATACTTAATTACTTTTCATTACATTTTGTATTATGAACATATTTCTTCATAAGTCTAAACAGATAGTTCAAACTGTTCTTCTTCCCAGTAAACATTAGAAACGTTTTTAAATGGTTTAAATGTTTACAAAACGTTTTTACAACCAATTTAAAACCTGTCTTATGGTTTTCTAAACGTTTCCAAGTAAACATTTATGATTTAATATTAAAAAAACGTTTTCTAAATATTCTTTATACAAACATTTTTACTGAAAACATTCATTAAATGTTTATAAAATAACTCAAGAAGCTAGGTTTGACTGGAAATGTTTTAAAAACATTTATAAAATAGCTGAACAAATTGAAGTTTGCTGGAAATGTTTTTCAAACATTCATCATAAAATGTTTGATAAACAGTACACATAAAATGTTTAAACAACATTGCTTGTCAAATGTTTTAAAAACATTCTATCAAAAACATTTTTTAAACCTATATTTTTAAACCTTCACCTTCAAACATGTCCAAACAAAATGGCGGTGAGCAGTAATAGGGGATTTTAGCGGACAAAAATTGCCCCATATGTAATCCCTAAAAGTAAGAATTGAATGGAGGCACAACTTCTAAGCCACTATCTTAGAATTTTAGACATAAAAATAATATTTTCATTAGTGAGCAACCTTAAAAAGATATTAAATTTGACCTCTGACCCCATTATTATTTAGACATTATTCTGTTCATTTGTAACGTTTTTCTAACATTTGTCATTGAACATTTTATAAACGGTATACATAAAATGTTTTAAAAACATTCTGTTATAAATGACTTTGGTATCTATCATTTTTTTACCTTTGCCAAACATTTCCTATCAACCTATCAAACGTTTGCAAAACCTAAAAATGTTTACTGGGTTATGACCTACTACACCCCCAAAAATACATTTATATCATTTATACTGTCTCTAATGTCTGTATTTACCTGAATTACATCCAAAATTGGCAGTCAGAAGGTTTTTACTATGGGGTAAAACCAGAACAGATGTTCTATAGTTTCAACACTTTCTTTACAGAACCAGCATTTGTCACTTTCAACCAATTTACATTTTGCTAGAAATTTTTGGGTTGGTATTGTTCTAAGCAAAATGTTATACTGAAAGACTCTCAGGGAGGCCTCTATGACACTAAGGTAGTTGGTGTGATAGAATTTTGTCCATTCAGATTTACCGATTTTTTTTCAAGAATTTCAGCCCATTTTACCTCATGTCCTCTAGAATAGTTAACTAGCGACCTCATTTTTTTATATGCCCACTTGTTAACTTGTTTTTATTGTAAGGGATTTTGTAATAAACACTAGTTCACTTAAGTCTCATTTAGTTTTCTTTTGTGACTTTTTAACCAATCTCTTGGAATTGAATGCATCATACCCTAAAAGTCTACAAAGTTTATTGCAATTGGATATGTTTCCTTAAATTCATTATACCCTAGAAGTTGGCCAGTGTTTGTCAAAATGTCATTTACATATCTGACCCCTTTTTGCATCATCTCAGCTGACCTGATGAGGAGGTTCTTGTTCTTCATAAAATAAGTTCCCCATATAGGGTACATTCTACAATCCACATTTTGATCAAATTATAATTTGAAAATTTTCCAAATCTGGAGAACATCTTTCCAGAAAGGGTTTAAGCATTTTCACCGATTTTGGCCAGTGATTGTTCAACCAATTCCAATGCAATTTTCTTGTTTATTCCCAGAGATGCCTCAAAAATGTTTTGCCAACCACCGTCCATGGTTGACGAATTATTGAAATCCTGTATATTTATTAGTTTTAATCCACCTTCTGAAATATCCATTTTGAGTTGTTTTTGGTTTATTTTTACATTTTACAGTACTTTTGTTCCAAAAGAAATTTTTAAACTTCTTTTCAATAACATCAAACAAAAATTTGGGGTGAGTTGGTAATACTGTGAATAAGTACACCAATTTTGGTAAAGCTAGTGTTTTTAAAGCATTTATCCTCCCAATTGAGGACAAGTTGAACTTACTATACATGTTCAAGATTTTATTAATTTCACTAATTTCTTTATAAAAATTTAATTGAATCATTTTTTTTTGTTTTACATGAAAAATGATTCCAAGCAACTCAAATTGAGTTACCCAGTTTAAGCTAGAGTCAAAGTGCAGGGTTTCTTGTACCTTTTATCCCCAAACCACACCACTTGGGTTTTTTCTATGTTTATGTTAAGACCAGAGTAGCCCTCAAATAACTTTAGGATGTGAAAGCATTCTTCTAAGGATGAGTCTGTACCATTCAAAAGAAGAAAAGTATATTGTCCAATTTTTATATGGTTTTCATTCACTACAAGACCTTTAACTTTCTTAAAAACAACCACAGTTTCCATTTCATTAAGTGCTTATCCATTTAACAAAGGTAAATTTACAGGTTTCATAAAATATGGTTCCTATGACCTTTAAACAAAATTTATTGTTAAAAGTTAAGGGTTTTTCACAATATAATGAGCAAATACAGTTGGAGTCTATTTGAAGTGTATATCATAAATTGACACCTTCATGTGTTTAAAGATGAATTGACTTTTGGTCCTTTTCAACAAAAACTGCAACTCTTGTGATCATTTGAGAACAATTCATTAATATTTGTGTAAAGTTTAAAATTGTCGTTTCTGAATATATACACAAACATCTAATTTTTATATGCATTTAACATCAAGGGGCAGATTTGACCAGGTTAATATTTCCCAGTAGCCGATTTGATTTGGGTGTTCTCTTGAAAGGGGCCACTTTGACTAGGATACTTTTTTCTGGCTGATTTGACGGGGGCCGATTTGGTAAAGGGTCGAATTGCCTATGATTCAGTTTATCTATGATTTATTGTAAGGACCAGTCTGTTTGGTGGTGAAGCCTATTTTGTCTACATTTTCCATGACACAACTTATCTTTAACAAGAGTGATGCTACTTGGTGTATCAATTCTGGCAGTCCAGAGCAGGTCCTTGTTTCAGTGTGTCAACTTGTAAAATCAACTTTTTAACTTTAGGAAAATTAAGTGAATTATTTTAGTTTTACCATTTCTTGTCCAATTTTTAATTGGCTTCGTGTTAGGATCAACCACAGAAGTGGAACAGAGGTGTTGCTTATGTTTAAAACATTAATAGATTCCGTCTTAGTTAAGCTGTGTTTGGCTATATTTGGCCTTCTATTTCTTTAATTTAATTCAAATTCTATTTGTTTAATATAGTGAGGTGAATATGCATAATATCAGTTGAAACCAAATTACCATAAATTGTCCCTGAGTGTTCCACCAAGTAACCAGGAGAATCTGCACATTATATCATGAACAATGTATGCAGACAAATTTAACACCTGGGTGAGGGGAAACCTTCAAAGCTGAGAAATGTCAAATCAGCAAAACTCTCAAGAATTGTGCAATCTTATTTTATGCCAAGGCAGGAATCATAGATCAAATCGGCCCTTTACCAAATTGGCTCTAGTCAAATCAGCATAGTCAAATCGGCCCCAAGGAAAAAAATACCCTAGTCAAATCGTCACCCCAAAAGTTACTGAACTCTCAAAGACAAAATCACAAAATTGTGTGATACTGAACAGAAGCCATGGGTTTATCTGACATATAATCTAACACATAGAAGGAGAGAGAATAAAAGATATTGATTACAGAATCCAAAAATCTTTGATATATGTTACTCGAACTTTTGCTAAATACCACTGAAGTAGTTTTCACCCTTGACATAATGTGATTATCTGATTGCACTTTTACTAACATAAACAAGTGCCTAAAGGGCATAAGTTAAAAGGATTCGGTAGAATATCCTTTTTATCATTGATAGGGGTTAATTACAAATTGCAAATTATCACTTTAGAAGATGTCACTCTTATGAAAGAAACATAACATGGCAGCTTTGTCATGCCTTTTTCAAAGGATGGCTTTAAAACATTCACATGACACATTTGAGTTCACTTTCCTCTGTCTTAGGATTCAATAACATAGTCCTGGTTGCCTACTCTTTTAAACACTTTGCATGCACATCATAACTGGCCTGTAATGTGTACCCTGTCACAAAACAGATAAATATTTGACATAGATTTTTCCAGATTTCAATGTGCCAGTTCACAAACCTTTCTCAATTTAATTTTTAAATTTGAAACCTAATCCAATTTAAGCTCTCAGTGGGAACGGTATGGCTATAGAAGCGCTTGACTTTTCAGTTGATGCAAACCTTAAAACTCTTTTTTAAATTCCGAACCCATCCACAGTCAAAAAAGCACTACTTCAGACCACCATGGCCCTTAAGGATATCACATTATTACCTTGGCCAGCAATCCTATCTGCATACCCAAACACTATGCATGATATGGAGCAGGGAACACTCACTTGGGATGACCATACCCAATTGTCACTGATCAGGCTATAAACAAATTTCTATGACCAAAGTTAACATTATGTTCATCCAGGGCTCCTATAGAAAGATCTGCAAGTATTTCAATTTGGGCACTTCTACTGTTGATAACAATCATGGTAGCTTTCCACATGTTGTGATTTGATTCATGCAAAATCAGGGAAGAATTTGACGCACTCTGAGTCCAAATGTTACAATACAAAACAGAAGGGCAAGAAAGACAAAATAATAAGTAATGGGTAAAGCCATCACCTGGGCTTTAGTCACATTGTAACCAGGGCTTTAGTTAACTGAGAAGGGGGAGGGGAGACATAGAAAGAATTCTGCTATTATTAACATTAATAATGAGACATGTAATCAAGTGATTTCATCCTTAAAGGGTATGAATTGTGTAAATCAATTGGGTTCTTTTTATGAAAGTGTCAACAAAAGCGTCAATAGGGCGTACTCATGAGAAATATAATGTTTGGCATTCATTGTGGACAAATAAATAGTAGTGACTGGTCACAAGTTATGTATACTGATAGTATAGCAAATTCTGTTGACCCTTAGGGGTCGTTCTCAAACAAAGAATATGAATGTCAATATTCATATGTCAATGTCATTGATGATTACAGGCGAATCCAGCCAGTTGATGTCAATATTGATCTGGGGAAACACATCAACCAAGGTTCCATCTAACTTTGCTAATGCAGGTGGTGGGTTTGTGTTTGATACTAAAGGGTGTTGCACACAGGAAATGACCTGACATGATCCGACATATTAACCATAGTTTGTTTGGAGGTCAAAAGGCATGTTAAAACACACTGGATCCGATCCATTTGTTTTGCTATTTCACAACAGTTTTTTTTTCACTTTGCTTGTACATCTTGTGATTTGCATAGCCTTTACCTGAGCTTAAAAGTTCACAATATGTTTTTAAAATATAAATATCTGGTGTCATACTAAAGCATTACATGTTTTAGGAGAGGCAGAATAATAAGTAAATTAATTTAAAAGCTAAGATAGGTAAGAGTATATTTTAGATTGTGCTGTGTCTACCTATATTTAAGCTCAATATAAAAAAAATTGACCATTGGGTAAGACTATGTTGTACCACTTAAATGTCTTTCATTGATGCAGTGTGTTTCATCTCAGCTTTCCAAGGCATTTATTACACTCAGTTCTCTTGAAATGACATGGGCAATAGAGAACCCCCCTTTCCCCCTCCCTACGACCAGATAAAAATTAGAAACTGTTCTAATTTAGAAATGTCGGGTCGTGTCTTGCAGTGTCTTATCTGATAGGATCGGAGTGTGTGTGCATACATTGCAATGAAACACCATGGGCTATATAATTTGTCTGATCGTATCGGGTCGGGTCGTTTCCTGTGGGCAACACCCTTTACAATACCAACTCATATTGTCATGGTTTTACCAAAAGTGGGTCTGAACGTTAATGTAATAATATTAGACAGAATAAAAATACCAGTGAGTCGTGTCAGGGGTTTAGTGACATTTACCATGAACACTTGGTTGTATATGATGTAGATTTTGTGTACATTGCTAACGACAGATTTCCCCATATTGGGTATCAGATGATATTTTATATTCTTCCACATTTGACAGTGTGTCTGGATTTTAAAATAATGACATAGATTTTTTCGGAAGACTGATTCCTTACCCTGACCCTCCCAGTGGTGCCCTTCAAGTGACATATATAGGTCAAATAAGCATTGTGTCGTATGGTGATATGAATATGCTTTCAAAACCTGGAAATGCACGTATAAAGGAGATTGATATATGATTGGCATATAAAAATTTGATCAGCATACTTGGCAGACATATGGTTGTTCATACAAAAACCGTATCAAGCAGACAATTAATACGTTGTCTCAGTAACAATGTAGTCCAATGCATGGTCAGATTGTTTGTAATGCAAGTAAGATTAACAGTTTATGTTACTCAGCTCATAATTCTAATTCAACTTTTATAGCGCTTAATCTCCACTGAGAAGTGGACTCTAAGGCACAAGACAATATCAATATGCAACTTCAAAGTCCAGGGACGGAAATAGGTCAGTACCACGGAGAAGCCATATGAGAAAATAAGCTAAGGAGGATATGCCTTTGCATAGAGATAGATTTTGAGCTTCTTTCTAAAAGAGGCAATAGTGGGGGATGCACGTATACCTTCAGGCAGTGAATTTCAAACAGTGGGAGCGTCAAAGGCAAAACTGAAGCCAAACTGCTTAGTGGAGTTGTAAATTGTAGGTTGAAATTTAGGTACATTGAGGAAATCAGCAACACTCTGACAATGTCAAGTATTGTAAGTAGTGCGGTATGAGGATAAATATGGAGCAGAATATTTAGGGAAACCAGTATGAATAAACTTGTACACCAGAGTAGCTGCATTATTTTGGATAAACTGTAATCTATGGAGATTGATTTTGGAGAGACTCGTGAAAAGTGAGTTATGGTAATCCAACCGACTACTAACCAAAGCATTGGCAACCAACACAGCTGCATCCTGAGTCAAAAACTGCTTAATATTTCTAAAATCCCATTAGTTGAATAAACCAGCCTTTACAAACATTCTGGGCATGTTTAGAGAAGGAAAAATCACACAAACCACACACCCAGATTCCTGACTGACTCGGTTGGGTGAAGGGGGTTGCCCAAGATGTCAATTGGGAAACATGCATTTAACCTCTCTCTGTTACTTGGAGCCAAAAAGTATGAACTCAGTTTTCTCAGGATTAAGTTTAAGTTTGCTAGCAGACATCCAATCTTTGACATCTTGAAGGTATCTGTTCAACTTATCAAAAGCAGTTGAGGCATTCATATGTGACAGATGGACATAAAGTTGTGTGTCGTTGGCATAGAAATGGAAGTTTATGCCTTTGTGTTTACCAATCAGTATACTAAGGGGAGATGCGTACAGAGAGAATAGGAGAGGACCCAAAACAGAACTCTGAGGCATGCCAAACAGCAATTTTTGTAAATCTGACAAAGAAAAACCCATCTTAACAGACTAAAAACGTTCTGTCAAATAAGAAGAGAGCCATTTGAGAGCGGAGCCACCAACACCGAACCAATCCAGAAGACAGCTGAGGAGAGTGTAATGATCTATAGTATCAAAGGCAGTTGAGAGATCCAGAAGGACCAAAACAGTAGCTTTACCCCAAGATAGTGACAAATGAGTATCATTTTTATGGAAAGCAGAGCCATCTCAGTCGAGTTGACCTGACTTATACCCTGACTGGTATGAGTTATCCAAGTCATGTCAATGAATATGATCAACCAGCTGCTGCACATTCCACAAGTTTAGAAATGAAGGTAAGTCCAGATGATGGACAGTAGTTTTTCAAATCCTCAACAGGAAGAGAGGCCTTCTTAATAAGTGGGGTGACTACAGCTTTTTTGAAACCATCTGGAACAAGTTCCTTGTAGAATGAACAATTTACCAGTTTGGTTATAGATAGTAGAAGGATGTCAATACATTCCTTAATGAGGAATGTAGGCAATCGGTCCAAAATTCATGATTTGGTGGGTGATTGGCTGATTATTTTACCAATTTCATCTTGAGTGACTTGAGTAAAGACTGTTAATTTAGAAGGACCAAAGGGAGGATGTACTGTGTTACAGAACTTAGATGAGGAGAAACTTTCAAAAATTTTCATGATTTTATTTAAGAAGAATGTACAAAAACGATCAGCCAATGACTTTGAGGATTCATAACTGGGCAGAGTAGTGTTGTGGGATCTATGGAGTACTTTGTGTACCTCCCGCCATAGTTTCTTAGAATCATGGCTGTTGTCGGAGATAAGATTCCTGTAATAGACAGTCTTGTCCCTCATACTACTGATACTAATGTAAATTTAACTAACAAACATACTCCGATCCAGAGCAGTATTCCTCATGGTAAGGACACATATGAGTTCTCGAGTGTGATGCCTCAATACCAAATAAGCATATGGGGTCTTTGCACCATTATTCAGCCAAATTTACTTCCATTTGCCCAGGTAGGGCCCCCATTGCCATTGATTCAATTGATAAATGCTGACATAATTCAGAAAACAGGGTTTACTAACTATGCCTAGCTAGAACACCATTGATCTCAAACCTGAACATTGCCGAATGGGACTATGACTTACAGGACTATTCTGATCAAATGATCCTATAATATTTGAAGTTTGGCTTTCCTTTATCTCTTACTAATTATAATTTGTAATGCAATCATTATGACCAATCATTTTGCAAACCATTTTTCCATTGCTATTAAAGATCACTTGGAAAAGGAAATAGTCCTTGGGACCATGTTGGGCCTAGTGAATTCAGTCTAATCCAAGCATTTCCATTGTTTCCCACTTCTTACCCGACCAATGAACAAAGATAGATGTAGAGTTATAAGTTATTTCACCCTTATGGTTGCTCTGTAAATGACAATGTGGCAAAAGATGTATCTGAATCCTGAGAATTTGTGTTAAAATTCCCCACAATTGATAAAATTGTTCACCGCACAACAGGTATTGAGGGTGACCAAGTGATCTACAAAATTGATGTGGCAAGAGCCACCCTTTAGGAACTCAGGGTTGACTCTGTATTTGCTCCTAAATCTAGGCCCCTTTCAGTTTGGGCAAACCCTAAAACTCTTGAGGTATCACAAGCATCATCGTGGATGTGGTTAATTTGGATCACCCAATCACATCAGTTGTTAAGTAAGAATTTGACTGCCACTTTGAAACTAGAAACCAAAGAGTGAACATCTATGACTTTACCCACCAACCCCTACTGTTACACATATTTTACTTTTCTTCCTGTGAGGATACCCCTCCCACAGACAGCAAGACTAGGGTTAACTAGCAGGCCCAGATTATATTTGGGTACTCCCGACTGACAATTCACTCTGATAATTTAATCCTACAACAGAGTTAAGACTAGGATTCTAAGTAGTCATTTCTCTTTAAGCTTGGTCAACTGTGAGACCGAAACCTATTTTATCTGACCTTCACTTGCCTGGACCCATTCTCGTAGTCCCGCCAGAAGGGAGTTCTCCTTCTGGATTGATATGGGTTGAACTTGACCTTTTGACTATGACCCATGGCATTCAGGCAACTTATTAATGCTATTAACTTATACTGACTTCCCTCTTACATATTTTAGAAGTTTACTCTTATGTACATCTTGCTTTGATATCAAGGTGATTTTTAAAATAAATTTTATTCATTTTAAACTTCTGCTCTGCTTCTGTACAGTTCTACTAACATGTAAATAAATTCCTCAAATGTGTCTTTTCCTGTGTTTATGAACTATCTTGTACATGAACTCTGATCTTGGATCTGACCTCTTACACATACCGTGGGTTTCGAGTCTTAATCTTCCTCTTCACCTTTGACCTCTGCAGGGTTTGGTAAAACTTTTCTCGGACAACCAATTGTCTTTCAACACATTTGGGGGCCTACTGACTAAACAATCGTAACCAAAAGTTAACTCAAAGATACTAAAACATAAAAACTCATGAACAGCCAAGAATCATAAGTTTATGCCTTGATCCTAGTAAATTTCATTGTCTAAACAAAATGTCCTGATCATATTGTTCAAGCGTTCAATGAAACCTTTCAGTAGGGCCTCGTAATTCTGAGTGATAAGCACTAGATTTTATGTTTTGCACAAAGCCGAAATCAAACTTGCTGAAAAAGTCTAGACATAAATGATTTGACTGGATATTTTCTGGTAAGCCAATCAATGTTAAGAAATAGGTAAGAGTTTGTGAGATTCACACACACACAATGGTTAAGAGTATGGCCTTTTTGATTGAATCTTTGGTAAAAATCCTACACAATCCGTTATCACTTTCTTAAATGGTGATCAAATGCTTGGATTAGTTTCAGTGAAGGTATTGGAATCTAATGTTTTTGTTTCTCTACTATTTTTGGGGGGCCACGGTGGCAGAGTGGTAACACTCTCGCCTCCCACCTCTGAGGCCGGGGATCGATCCCGTCATGGCCTTAAGTGGGAAAGCTGGTAGTTCCTTGCCGTTGGTAGGCAGTTTACAGTACAGAACCCTAGCGAACTGTATGTACTGGTTTCCTCTGCCCTTTCAACTACCCGTCGTGATATGACCTTACAGTGTTGAAAGCGACGTAAAACCCCAAATAAATAAATGAATTCTCTACTATTTGACATGTGCGGCAGGTTTAACAAACTTCTGCCACACAACACAAGTACAAATGTTTGTTTCTTTAATTATGACTTTCATTGATGCAAAAATGGCCACCAAATGCAGTCATGAGCCAACGTCAAAATAACACTTTGGTACACTTTGGGTACAACATTCTCGTGCATTACTGACCATTCCTCATAGGGATATTCCACTGGAGCCGACCCCATTACTCCATGACCGGTTGCAAAAGCCTGGGTCAGGGACAAAAATCCAGAAAAAAGGGCAGGCAAAATCTAGGTAGGGTTTCACTTCCCCAAAAGGATGTAATACACCAGGTTTGTCTAGATCTAGAGGCCGGCCTTAATTGGGTTGGATATTTTCTACAGGACTGGACTGGAAACTACCAGGACAAACCTTAAACCCCTTACAGACAAGCCACATAAAGTCCCGAGAAGCCATAATGACAGACATGACTGCAGACATATACAGAATCACCACCACCAAACTTGTACTGGATATTGTCATTACAGTTTTTGATGAATATCTGGGAAAAAAGGATTAAGTGTGGACTAATTAACAAATCAAAAATTATGTTAAGGTTCAATATTTTGATTTCAGAATATCCATATTGACACTTTTGGTATTTTAACTATCGTTTTCAGTTTTTTTTGCTTTAATATCATAAATCAATATATTTCTGCCTCCGATTATGACCGAAAAAGCCACATGAAGAAAATTTTCATTAAAAATGTTACTTTCTGTACAAACAAGCAGAAGAGAATGTGCTCTTGACATTATCTTACTTGACAATGAAAGCTCTCTTGCTTGTTTTCTGACTTTTATGCTCCAATTTTAGACGTTTGGGAAAGACACCTTCAATATTTCGTACCTGAGAGCACTTTCTCTGTATATTTACACCAAATAATTTCGAGTCTCTGGGGAATACCCAATTCTGGAAGTAAAGTTAAACATGCTGTAGTTCAGATCATGTGATGAGATCCAAATATTCATTATTGATCTAGTTTTAGATTTGTTGATTGATCAAAACGTGATCCCTCTTTTTCCCAGAAATTTTTGTTCTGTTTTAAATATTCTGGAGTTTGTTGTTAAAGTCTCTGCAATATTTAACACGTGGGACAAATATATCTATGTGTGATGTGCAAATTAGTCCTATGTGATCAACTGATAAATGTAATAGTTTTTACCATTACTAAATGTTTCCATACTTATGTTTATATGGACTAATATATATATTTTCTGTTTCTTTCTTTTTTATCTTCAATTGTTATTATTAATATTATTATTATTATATCTATATATGCCAGTGACTCTGAATCGATTTTTTAAAGTTAAAATTACACTGTTTCTGGTTATTTGGATGATTTATATTCAAATTGGCATAACTATAATCATGGCTACTAGTTGGCAGATACTCTGATATATTTTTCGATGACAGAGACATATCCTGTTAATTTATAAACTTCGAATTTTTGAAACTTTGAGTTAATCATAACTGATATTCAGAATAATAAAGGAGAAGTGACTCTATATTTCTATATTCATTATTATACACTTGAACAGATTCGTGAAATATCTCCCTGTACCTTCGTACAGCTTTATTTGTCTGTTGAACATGTAAATACAGACTATATAAAATATAGATCAGTATATTGATGTATAGACTATGTCATACCAGAAAGCCAAATCCATCAGAATTTTGTCTGATGTCAGAAAGTCCAATCTGTTTTAGTGGAAAATTGCATTGAGGTAGATTCTTCTATTTTGAAGGTATGACATCAGAATTTTTTAACTCTGATGGATTGGACTTTCTGATTCTCCTGTATCAGACAGTCTTATCCATCAGAAAGTCCAATTCCGTTCTTTTTTATTCTGTTTTTATATTTTAAATGATCTTCTCAATATGGTTAAAGGATCTGTCACAGCCCTTCCTTTTTGGATCTCCCTGTTGCATTCAATAATATAAACTACACAATTCTCCTTTACAGGCTGCACACATTCTAAAAAATCAGCCAACTGGTACTTGCTGGTTCAAATAATATCTGTCGGAAAGAGAACACTCAATCAAGATATGTATGCACTCTTACACATCCTCTTCTAGAAATACTAGACACAACAGCCTTAAGCTTCAGTTCCTTTAGATCCCCACCTTTGACCACATAGTTCACAAATCACACAAACATTTTTGTAATTCCTCAAGTCATCACACACCTGCTTTTTGGAACTCTCTCCCCTTTCAAATAAGAAATAACTACTCTGTCACTTCCTTCAGGAAAAACTCACCTCTTAAGCTCTAGTTTTCCCACTTAGTTTTCTTCCATTCAGTTACACCAATAACTCTGGACTACCAACCTTGACCTCAACTATTCTATTCATTAATATTACAGCGTACTTGGGGCAATAAGTTCCCCATTTTGAGGAAGATATTGCTGTGGTATGAATTGGAAGTTCTGTTATCAATACATGTATTTGGAATTTTGGAGTTTCTGATTTTCTTGAATCAGAAAGTCTAATCCATCAGAAGTCCGTTTATGAAATTGAGGATATTATGGCTAAGATAAAATAATTGCTTATGTATACATTCTTTAATACGGAACTTTGCATTTATTACACAACTATATTTATTACATGATCGGCACAAAATACAGTCTGACAAGCAATGTTGCTGACATAACACTTCAAGCCTTCTTCTTTCAATTCTTGATGGACTTGATTACAAGAAAATAGTGAATAGGTACTTAAACCTAAAGGGTTTGATACTCAGGAAAACATAAACATATGTGGTTGCTAACCAACTTAATTAAAAATAGTTTATGGGGAAACCTGATCAATGGGACCTTGTTCTTAGGGAATAGGGAAAACAGAAACATAAAAGGAAAACCAAGGAAATTTAGACTTAAATACTAGAAATAAGGTTCCGATTTCATAAACTCCAAAAACTAATTTTGTCAAAATTTCAAATTGTGAAATAAAAAATCCATCAGAAATCCAAAATGGACCTTCTGACTTCAGAACTTCAAGATGGAGTTTATGATGTCAGGATTTAAAATTCGGATGGATAGGACTTCCTGTTTCAATATTTTTGTCACGTCAAAGTGTTACCTTATGTTTAAGTTACTGAAAATTCTATAAAGTAGTCAAAAGGTCAAGTGTTGAAGGTTTGTATTTTGGTGTTAACATGATCTTACATTCACCCTCACAGTATAACACCCCATTATTAATTCAGATTAAACTATTCTGTACGTCAGGTGGCTTCCTCTGTCTTCCAGTGAATTCCTTTGTTACTTTGTAACCTTCAAAGAAAATTAAGTAAAATTTATTTCAACGGTCAAGGAGGACACACATGAATCATATATATTGCATTTTTCTTTGGTGTTTCATGGTTTACATTTTAATATTTTCTTAGAATTTGTTATATTGTTTTACATTTGATTTTATAGTAACTTTTGTTTTTTTCTTGTATTTTAGATGTGTAGCCAACCAAGGAGTGTTTAGACATCCCTGTCTGAAGGTGTTGTACCCTTTGGTTTCAAAGAAGCTGTTGTTACTCCACTGATCCCAAAAGCCCTGACCGACCTGTCGGGCTTGTGCTTTATCTCCAAATCTGTCATGCTGCTTGACCAATTGGTGTTTGGTATAATTGACCATGTCACATTCCTTGATTGCCTCAGTGTTTATTTTGGCATTACTGGTGTTGTTTTGCACTGGTTCAAGTCCTACATTCCTGATTGGCTCTATTTTATCTCATGCTAAGAAGCTCTTGTATGCCATGCCTGATGTCTCTGTTCTTGGTCCAATTCTCTTCTCCTTACATACTACTTCCCTCAGAAAAGTCATTTAAAATTATTTCGGCCTAGGCTTCCACTTCCATGCAGATATGTAGCTATATGTTCACCATACACACAAGAATGAGGCTCATGCATTTGATAGGTTGAAGGCTTGCTTGGATGATGCCAAAAATGCCTGTCTGAAAATTTTTTTAAGCTAATCCCAAAGATTTGGAATGATTTGCCTGATGATATACGTTTTCCAGTTTGTCTCCACTCATTCAAAAAGAAGCTCAAACCCTATCTCATTGCAAAAGCATATCCACTTTAATTTCTTGTTCTTTTCTTGTTAATTATTCTTGTTCTTTGGTACCACAGACCCCTGCCATTTCTCAGGTTAAAATTATCG
Organism: Sabellastarte sp. h YS-2021; assembly: GCA_964017235.1. Classification (NCBI taxonomy): domain Eukaryota; kingdom Metazoa; phylum Annelida; class Polychaeta; order Sabellida; family Sabellidae; genus Sabellastarte; species Sabellastarte sp. h YS-2021. The sequence continues at coordinate 137,929,846 of OZ024931.1, read as the reverse complement.
ATATCTTCTTTTTTATTTTGGTTTGTCTAGAGTCTATATTTCGATGGAGATTCAGTGTCATAAAAATACTATTATAATTAGAATTCACAGAAATTGGAAACTACCTTCAAGATCTTACGACCTCAGAAGTAAGGTTCTGGATCACTTTTCCAGTTGTTCTGGACCACATTTTTGTGTAAAGCCCCATAAGCCACACAGAACCTCCAAGCATCATTTCGGAAATACACCTTAAGGCCCTCTACATCCTTCTAGAGGGCCCCTACCAAGGAGTATACTACCATTGGAACCCCTCATGCCGATGGTTTTTATGACTGACACCATATTCCGGGATAATGTGAAGTGTTCATAACATTTTTCTATGATGTCCTCAAATAGCAACATATCTATTATTTTATTTGGTCTTCATTGAGTTTATCACATGTACTGTTCATTGATTTTGCTCACACAAAGGTCACATTACACACAACGTTCACTTTAGCTACATGAGTATGTGTTTACTCTGTAGTCTGGTTCTGTAGGAACGGTAAATGACATATGTTTATTTCTGGTTTAGCCATGGGCCTGTATCTGTGACCACACCAGTGTACTATGTCTAATCTAATCTAATCTCTTCTACTGCTTTGCAGTATATTCCCCACAAGGGGAACTCAGTGTGCTAATTAAACAAAATCATTATCGTAGGGAGGTCAGTAATCCAGAATTGTGGGTGTGACCAGGAGGAAGAAGACTAAGGTGGGAAACTAGAGTTGAAGAGGTGGGTTTGAGTAGCTTCCTAAAAGATGCAACAGAGGGACTGTTTCTTACATGATATAGAAAAGAGTTCCAAAGGACTGGGGGCATAGTGACTGAAGGAATTAGAGAAGTGTTTAATTGATTTGTGAACTCTACAGTCAAAGGTGAGGGTTTGAAGGAACTTCGGTTTGCGGGTGCTTTGTCTTGTATTTCTGGAAGAGGTGCAGGGGTGCAGGGATTTTAAGTTGTACCCTGTACCTGACTGGGAGCCAATGGAGTTATTTTAGTTGAGCGGTGATGTGAGAGAATTTAGAGGAATGGTTGACAACCCTGCACTGTGAGTTTTGAATACTAGCTGCAATCTCCTTAACTCAAAATCAGTGAGCTATGAGAACAGTGAATTGCAATAATCCAATCTGCTGCTCACCAAAGCATTTACTAACAGTGCTGATGTATTAAGGTCTGGAAGGGGACGAATTCTGTAGAGGTATCTCGCATGAACTCTAGTGGACTTTATGACCTGAGACACATGGTTTGAGAAATTGAAATTAGAGACAAGCACCACTCCGAGGTTCCTGACACTATGTGTCACTACTTAAATTGTTTTTAATAACATCTACCCTATATTCATGAATATGGTACATGACTCCCATTATTTAACATAATGACCAATAAAAATAAGCTCCTAGTGGGCTACATTCTGTTTTATTACATGTATGTAACAAGTATACATCGTGATGCAACCATAGGTAACTTTTTATGGTTTTCTCAAAGTCTGTCAATAATAGCACAAGGCAGAATGTTAACATGATGAAGTCATTTATGACTAAATACATATATACATGGAAGTAAAGATCATCATTAACGGCGTAATTTGGCAATGTTTGAGCATGTGCATATATATGAATTGTATAGTTTTTGAGTAATTGGATTGGGGGCTGGCCACCCTATCTCTACCATCCTTAAGAAAAAACCTTAGCTCCAGTTAGGGTAAAGGCTATTATGGGGATGGGAAGGACTATACCTACCCCTAAGGGTTGGAAAAGTATGAGAGAGAGGCCAAGAGGCACATATTTCCATGATGAGTAAAATCCTCCAGAAGGAAGAACAACCTAAAAAGGAGACAGAACTATTTATGTGATATCTTTATGTCTGTAACAAACATCCTAAAGCAGACTATGGTGCAGCCAATGTCTTCATAAAACGGGCCCTGCCCTTGTCCTGGCCACTCTACTGCTTCCCTGCATAAGTTGGCCGCGGGTCGTAAGTTGGCCGCCATCATCATATTTTGAAATTTCTATAAATCTAAAGGCCTGTACCATTCTTGAATGGTCTATTATAATAAGATTTATTATAACTACCACTTTTAAAACCTGTGCAGATACACATTTGTCTGTTTGATACATTTAAATGAGTGGCGGCCAACTTACGACCCGCGGCCAATTTATGCAGGGAAGCAGTAAATGAACGACTTTTTGTCTCCACATTGAGAGTGACCGCAGCATGTGCTTTTCTTACCCCAGCTAGAATCTCTGACTGGGTATATTTATTGACCTCATCCATAATTAGGCTGAATTCTTTATCGAAAATTTGACAATATATGAGTACAGTCGAGATACGTTCCATGTGATAATATTTAGCTTGCTCTCTGCCAGCATTCTGATATTTTCCTCTTGTTTAGCTTTGACTCCACTGATACCCGTTCCCATGCTAGATGTGAGCAATGCTATGTCAACATTGCATGGAACCAGCAGTGGTATTTTTTCTACAGCACTCCAGTGCCTTTTCAGTTTTGAGGTCTTCTGGAGACAGTCAGAGTGATCTAGCGAAGTGTCTTGCAACTCTGGATAGAGTGGTGAAGTGCCGTTAGGTAGAGTAGTTGCTTGCTTCATGGTTATTGTTGAGCAAAAGTTCTTGTTCAATTTGGAGGGAGACAAGTACAGATAACAAAGCCACTGGTTGTGGCCAACCTGAAGTTTACTCTGTTTCATAGGGCAAGCTGTAGTGGACTTTAAACACAGTTGTAAAACCTGCATGCAAACCTTTGCATACAATGTCTGTTTTCTCCTATTGACCACAATGTTGACTGTTCTGAGATCTGGGGCGGCAGTTCATCTGCTTCCAACTTGACCCATACAAAGAACCTTGCCTATAGCCAACATAGAGTATCCACAATCAGCATGATCTGTCCCACCAGAATCATTGCCAAAAAACCACCTGTATTCATTTGATTTTTATAGCCCTACTTTCCTCAGTGTACACAGTTATGAGTGATACCCGACTGTCCACATAACTTTTTATGCCCACGCCTTGAATATTGACCTGGTCTTGGAGACTGCTGATTTTCCTTATCATTATCTTCAATTAAGCCACAGATGTTTACTTTATCCAACCCTAGTGTGACAGAGGAGAGGGGGGAGCGCTCAATACAGTCTCTCAGCTAGTGGAACCATGTGGGCCAGGTAGGATGGCCATGGTGTTTTGCTGCTCCTCCAAAGCTCATTCCTACCTCTATGTAGTACAAACCCACAGTGAAGGAGATCAAATGGAGGCCAACACAAAGATCCCGACACAGTTGTCAAGATTTTGTTGGAGGGACACCACTTCCTCACTTTGGACATTTGTGAGGGTTTGAAGGGTTATTAATATGTGTGCCTTTTCCTATACATTAATGGCATTCACATTCATTTCAGATGCCACCTATAGGGTGGGAAGCCACCCCACGTACACACCTCACAAAGAGCAAGTTCATAAGAGCTCAACATCATAGTTTGCATTTATCGCCCAAGTTCCAGATATCTGGCAAGACTGCTGGCTTCCGAAGGTTACAGAAAACAAAAGCAAATGACTGGAAAACAACCCCAGTGACGTTTTGGCAGAATCAGCTTGACTGAGGTCTGATGTGCCATTGCAGGATATGGTGTGTCACACAGGGACCACCTAGCTGGGGGCAGGCAAAAGGCCTATTCATTAAGTCGCTGTATTAGTTTCACATATACTGCACTACAGAACAGCACCATTCTCCTATCAGGCTGGCCACCTACAGTGGTGAAGAAAAGAGGCTTCCCCATCCTTGAATTTATGAGATTGATGTTGGGGTAGGCTTTTAGCTGTAACTGCCCATCAACCAACTGAAATTTTGTTGTCTAAATTTGACGCAGGGGTAAGTCCCTCTCCAGCAAAAGTCTTGAAGTAGTCAATGTCTAGAGGACTTCCAGTGGTTTTACTGCCAACGATAATGCTGATATCATTTGTGGAGAGCATTGAACTTGTACCTTGTGGTACATCACCATATATGTAACATGTATAACAGTATTCAACCAAATGTGTTGGTTTGAATGAGTCATCATACAGCACAGGAAATAAGGGTAATAAATCACTGGACAGTAGCATCACTACAAAGAGAGTTTAAACAGTTTAGTCCTGTATTAGCAGTTCAAGCATGTGCTGGTTATTTTGTGATCTCTGTTTTAAATGCTGAAATAATAACATTTGTAAAGACTTTGTATTTTATTTCTCATGAAATATCAACAAGTCATACAACTTGTTACATGGTGTCAGGTGAATTTTGCACTAACTCTGGATTATTAAAATAAAAGAATACATCCATTTTAATTACTGTAAATAGAACAATATCTGTTCTAAAACAAAGCCAGTAATTAGGATATTTCTGTTTTTGGAACAAAATATTTGTTCTAGGAAGCAAACAGGATTTTTTTTTAATATGGATCCAGAAGGTGAACAAGCAGAAAATCAAAAAGCAGAAAACCAACAAGCACCAGCAGCAGCTTCAATAATGGCTACCTCTGCAGCTTCAATCAACAGTCAGGTACCACTGCCCCCAAATTTTGTGACAACAGGTGACCTAGCTTCTCAATGGAAGAAGTACAAACAAATCTGGGACAGTTTTGAGATTGTAACAGGACTCATAGAAAAGACTAGTGCATATCGAACAGCCACGTTCATTACCTGTATTGGATCAGAAGCGCTGGAAATATTCAATGGACTACCCTTTGAAAATGAAGAGGATAAAAATGACATTGATAAAGTGCTTGAATTATTTCAGAACTATTGCATAGGTGAAACAAATGTGATATACGAAAGATATATCTTCAACAACAGAGTTCAAGAGTCTTTTGATTCTTTTGTTTCTCATCTTCGCCTGCTCTCACTATCATGCAACTATAATGCAATGCGAGAAGAGATGATTCGAGACAGAATAGTGATGGGGATATCTGACGCACGACTGCGGTGCAGCATGCTTCAAGAGCCAAAGCTGACATTAAAGACAGCAATAGAACGTGGAAGAGCCTCAGAAACGACGACAAGACAGCTGAAGACAATGGCTCCCACTGAAGAAGTGAGTGCAGTTAGAAAGAAAGGAAAAGCTCCAAGTTACAGAACTGGACAAACTTCATCCTGGCCCAAAAACTGCAAATATTGTGGCAGAAGTCACCCAAAAGACAAAAGCAAATGCCCAGCTTATGGAAAAACCTGCACTTACTGCTCCAAAAAGAACCACTTTGAATCAATGTGCATGGCCAAGAAGAATCAAGTGAAGGGAAACCCGCGAATGAAGAAAGTGAATTTGTGTGATGAAAGTGAAGACAGTGACAGCCAATTCGAATATATTGAAACTGTGAACATAGACACAGTTAATGCAGCGACCATGAACAGTTATGATGATACAAAATTGTTCACAAACATGCGCATTCAACAGAAGACTGTAAGATTTCAAATCGATACAGGGGCTACAGTGAATGTCATTGGTAAATCTCTGGTTCCAAGCAAATGTACAATAGAGCCTACAACCACCAAGTTGAAAGTATACAACAACACCACATTGACTGCTGAGGGAAAAACCCGCATTCCCATGAAGAACCTGAAAAACAACAAGAAATACAGTGTGGCGTGCATAGTTGTAAATGATGATAAAGTACAGCCTATCTTAGGGTTACGTGCAGCCAAACAGATGAACTTAATCACAATCAACACTGAGAATATTGCAGCCATTAGTAGCAAAAGCAAAACAAAACCACTCACAGTAGCACAGATTACATCTGAATACCCGTCACTTTTTGATGGCAAACTTGGACTGATAAAAGACAATGTAGACCTGAAAACTGACTCTACAGTAAAGCCAGTTCAAAACCCAATCCGACGTGTCCCACATGCTCTCACGGACAGTTTGAAAGCAGAACTGGACCGTTTGCAGACACTAAAAGTGATAGAGAGGGTGAGTGAACCAACAGAGTGGCTATCGAGTCTTGTGACAATGAAGAAACCAAGTGGGAAGATAAGGACATGCATTGATCCACAACCACTTAATGCAGCACTCAAACGAGCACCTCTGTTAACACCGATCCTTGATGATGTACTGCCGAAATTAGAAGGTTCAAAGATATTCTCAGTTATTGATGTTAACGATGGCTACTGGAATCTGAGACTTTCAAAAGAAGCAAGCTACTTGACAACAACAAGTACACCATTTGGAAACATACGCTTCCTGCGATTACCATTTGGACTGAAAGTATCAAGCGAGTTATTCCAATCAGCTCTAAATGAAGCACTGCATGGCTTAGATGGTGTCCATATCATAGCAGATGACATACTTGTTGTTGGAAAAGGTGACACTGATGAAGCAGCCATACATGACCATGACAAAAACCTTAGAGCACTGCTACAACGATGTGTAGAAAAATCGATCAAGCTAAACAAAGACAAAATCAAATTAGGACGCAAAGAAGTGCCATATATGGGAAATACGCTGACCCCTGGTGGCCTGAAAGCTGACAAATCAAAGATCAATGCAATTGTTGAGATGCCACCACCAAATGACATCAATGCTAGAGTCAATCTGCAAGCTAACCCTGAAAGACGTAAAGTTTGAGTGGACAGAAGAGCAGCAAAAAGCGTTTGAAGACATCAAACAAGTCATAACAAGCAGACAGGTTTTAAAGTTTTTTGATCCGAAAAACACAAACCTAGTGCTACAGACTGACAGCTCAAGATCAGGCCTTGGAGCTGTATTACTACAAGACAACAGACCAGTTGGATTTGGATCAAGATCCTTGACATCTAGTGAAAAGAACTATGCCCAAATAGAGCTAGAACTACTTGCTGTTATATTTGGCCTACAACATTTTCATCAGATGACATATGGCAGACATGTGGAAGTGCAGACTGATCACAAGCCACTAGAAAATATCGCCATAAAGCCTCTGATCAAGGCACCAAGAAGACTGCAAAGAATGCTACTCCAACTGCAAGACTACAACACCACTGTTGTGTACAGGAAGGGCTCAGATCCGTATGTGCCAGACACATTATCCAGAGCTAGTCTAGAAGAGACTACTGGCCCATCTGCTGATAGACATACTCATGTATTCTATCTGGAACTCGACAGCATTAATTTGACTGAGACTCAAGAACTAAAAGATGAAAAGCTACACAAGATCAAACAGGCAACTATGGAAGACAAAACTCTGCAAATTTTAAAACAGACTATCATACATGGATGGCCAGAGCAAAAACAACTTATACCGATGGAAATTGCACCATACCAGCATGAAAAACACAACCTCACAGTGCAAGATGGAATCATTTTTGTGGGAGACCGTGTTGTGATCCCTAGCAGGATGAGGAAGGAAATTATCCAGGACATCCACCTTGCCCATGCTGGAATTGAATCTTGTCTGAGAACAGCAAGAGAATATGTATATTGGCCACAGATGTCAGCACAAATCAAAGAACATTGCCAAAAGTGTGATACGTGCCGAGCGACTGATGATAACAGCCAACAAAAAGAAACCCTCATCAGCCATGAAATCCCTGAACGACCCTGGCAACATGTATCCACTGACATCTTCACATTAGACGGAGTCAACTACCTGATAACATTAGACCAGTATTCCAACTTCTGGGAAGTTGACAAGATTGCAACAATGACAGCAAAAACAATCATACACAAACTCAAACACCATTTTGCCAGATATGGAATCTGTCAAACGCTCATCTCTGACAACGCACCAATATTTCACAGTGCTGAATTCAAACAATTTGAAAAGCTATACAAATTCCATCACAAGTATACTTCACCATATCACCAATCTACAAATCCTGCAGAGAGAGCTGTGAAGACCTGCAAGAACTTGATGAAAAAAGCAAAGAGAGAGCATCAAGATATATATTTAGCTTTGCTTCTGCACAGAAACATCCCCATGCAAGCCTTTAATAGCAGTCCAGCACAAAAATTCCTGGGGAGAAGAACAAAGACCACAATTCCAACAAAGGACAAACTACTCCAGCCAAAAACAGTTGACCCAACAGTGCAGAAAGAAAGGACACAAACACACCATGCAAAACAACAGTTTTATTACAATCGTACTGCGAAAGACCTACATCCTCTACAAAATGGTGACACTGTCAGAATACAGCCATTGGTGAATAAAAAGGCTGACTGGGAAAAGGGGACCGTAATTAGAAAGAGCGGAGAAAGATCCTATGAAGTACTGAGAGAGGATGACATGATACTCCGGAGAAATAGAAAACATCTTAAGAAGACTCAGGAAGATCCAGGTCAGATCACACAAGAGGACAATTACATTCATGCAACACCTCAAACGCAACTGCCAGCTATCAATCTAGAAGCAGATGTGACACCCTTACCAAAAATGCAACGCACACCACCGAAGTCTCCTAAAAAGAGCCAACCCCGCAGAAGTGCCAGAGAAAGACACCAGTTTACACCATATGAACATATTCCATAGGTTTAATTTTTTCAAAATTAAACAACAAACAAAAAAAGACCCAGAATAATGGTCGTTTATTGTTATGGTTACTGGGCAGTCTACCTCAGAAACCAGAAATTTGATATTATTTTGCATGTAAAGATATAATTATTACTCACGAAGCAAAATGGACAACAACTCTTATATGTAATAACAATGCATTTTATAATGATAACAGTTGTGTGGTTTTTGTGTACTTTTATACTAAAATTTATATTTTAGAAAAGTGGACTTTATTTCATAAATTAAAACAAAAAAAAAAGGAAAAAGCATGTAACATGTATAACAGTATTCAACCAAATGTGTGGGTTTGAATGAGTCATCATACAGCACAGGAAATAAGGGTAATAAATCACTGGACAGTAGCATCACTACAAAGAGAGGTTAAACAGTTTAGTCCTGTATTAGCAGTTCAAGCATGTGCTGGTTATTTTGTGATCTCTGTTTTAAATGCTGATATAATAACATTTGTAAAGACTTTGTATTTTATTTCTCATGAAATATCAACAAGTCATACAACTTGTTACAATATATAATGCCTTTTACACCGGCATCATCAAATGCAGGGTTATTGAATTCAAAGTCTGCCATATTCTTACATGGCCCAGTAATATTGAAGGATTGTCCATTAAAGTAAGCCAAGGATACAAGTGCATACTGATGAAAGTTCAACCTTTAGAGGTATCTTAGGTCTCCCCTAGGGATCACGGGCCTGCAACAGTGCAGCACAATCAACCAGGAACAACAGCTTCTTGTTCGGTTCCCTAACCTTGAGATTCATGACATCATTGTTCCAGAAACTGCCGGACAATATTCCTGACCTGCAGGGATAATGTCCAGATGGTAGTCCAGGCTCTTGGTGTCACTGTGGTAATCAGCAGCAATGATGTGATTTTGATCGATGACCTCAACGTCCATTAATGCTACAGAATACCAAGGCATTGATACTTCAGAGAGTATGTTACCAAAATCCATGTTGTGCAAAGAATGCCACACTAAAGACCACTGGCTGTGCTAGCACAGATGCCACTAACTCTTGATATCTCTTAGGTAATTCTTGACTTTGAGTAGTGGGATAGCCATATGCCACTTTACCAGTCGATCTGAAGGATAGGTTCGAATACAAACCAATGTTGTTCTGTATAACCATGTGCTTCGCAATGTAAAATTAGTTGCAACAAGAGGGATTTCCTATGAAACATTAACTTAGCATACCAGCATCTTGTCCAAAAAACTGTGATATTGCCATCATTGTATTTTACATGGCCACAAGTGGCCTTGTGGCATACAAGCTAATCAAAACAGACTGTTTTATCACTGGAAGGCATTTTGAGCCTCCTTACTGACAGTAGTGAGATTCTCTCCAGCTGATATTTTGTTGGAATATTGTAATACTGCTACACTCGGGACTACTTGGAGGGACTTGCAGTCATCAAGAAGCCGGCTAATGTTGCCACAGTCTCTGAATATATGGCACACGTCTGGTTGAAGAAGCAGGTCATCTGGAATATCTATTTACCTGTCTCAAGACATATTCCTCAAACAAAAGTTGATGTCAGTGTGCCAAACACAGTCCAAGAAGCTGACCTTCTCTTTGTACATCATAACAAGGTCAGGTGCAAGATATACAAATATGTCCTTACTGTGGTTGTTGTAGCCAGTCCCTACAAAGAGACTGAGCCATTGTCCTTGAAAGACTCTACCGAGGTGGCTGATGCATTTATAATTGAAGCCCAATAAAATGGCCAAAACTGCTTCAAGTTGATCCTGGCCGAGAGTCCTTGGTTACTATGTCTCAGATCCTAGCAAAGCACAAAGTTGCAGTCTTGATATGGGCACCATTATGACCAGGAGATGGACTCTTTCCAGCAGAACAAAGTAGGTGGCTAATCTGTCCTGAGGTGGCCTTTGATGAGCCGGTGCTTTATTAGTTAGACAATTCATCGAACTGCCTCAGTGTGGCAGATGAGGTTTTTATATGACTTTGTCATTTTGGCGGTAGGGCTTCCCTGGGTTCAGGCCAGGATATTAAATTAATTTTTATTAATCTAGTGCTTACTGTGAAAGGGTGAGTGGGACACCTTGTTTAGGTGCTGCCCATAGATGTGATGGCGCTCTGACCATGGCTGAATGTCTGTGTTTGGAAAGATTAAATATTACTCAGTTTATAACGGGTTTCTGAATCATTATTAGGCAAGAATCTGATTATTCTGTTCATGACTGCATTCTAGGTTGTGTTCTGGATCTCCTTGTTGATTCCACTGGCTTCTCCTGGCAGTAAGCGAAGCTACGCCATGTGGTTTGCTCTGTATGATGGAACAAAGTGAGAAGACATATTGCGGTAAAACATAAAAGAGTGATAAAATTCACATGGTTAATCTTAAGAAACATGTCTTTCTAGGAGTTCTTAAGTTATATCCGAATCAAAACACAAAAAAGTCGGATCTAGTTCCAAGAGCTTGCTAAATCAATGTTTTATTACAATGAGAATGATTTTTCCAATCAGAGAAGTCATCAGTTATGACCCCATGGCTGTCCATAACCATAAGTAGCTCCTTCATATACCAATTTTCAATCAAACCTCTCTTTTGCTAGTCTTGTGTGAAGCTATAGTGTTAATCAAAAAACTTAAAATAAATGTGTACAGGGCTTTGTGGAAAAAGTAGCTTGATCTAAGTCACTCATTTATAAAAAATAACAGGATTACCTTAACATAGTCAAGAATCACATAACTCAATCTGTAAATTGACAAGTGGGTCAAGGGAGAGTATCGCCTTCAACAAAACCTGTCAAAACACTTCAGTGGAAAGGTGATTCCTTCAGGCCTGTCAACTGAAAGGACTCCAGCTTAAGCTGTCACAGCTCCAAATGGTTGGAAATTCCTTCCTGCAATCTCCCTAACTTAAACTTTTTGTGATAGGCTTGCTCATACTTGTTCAGTCCAGCATCAGGGTGCCGGACAGATCGGTCCTGGGGGAGCTCCTATTATTGATCAGTGTAAATATTAGTCCTTACCAGCTGGGTCTTTGTGTCCTGTCCTGTGATTAAACAGAGATTGGTCACCTTGAATTGGAAGTCTTCCTTCTGCCATTTCAAATCTGCAGGACAATGAGGTGACATTGAACATTTTTAGAGTTTTTAGTTTTATTGATTTATCTCATTGTCGATATGGCTGCTACATCCACTCAACAATATAGTTTGAGATCTTGAAGATAGGGGACCATTCAACTACCTGTGCAGTTACAACTGAGAGATGACACGAAGCTTCCGAAAGATCTTCTCAGACAAAAAAACGGACAAGTGTCAGATTCAGAATAATCTATTAGTGAAGCAGATTGTGAGTCCTTGTTAATAGTTTTGAACAAGATTCTTTCAGTGACAGTGATACTAGTAGCAAGAGTAAACAGAAAAGTCTGTATCTAATAGTAAAGTGTCAACGTCAACAGACTATCAGCATATAGATTCTGGCACAGCTAGAAAAGCTGGGCAAGCGTTTAGATAATATTGAGCAAAAAGGATCCAAAACCAATGACACTGACAAGAGCAAGGGTCAAAAGGTTAAAAAGAAGGTCATGTCTTCCAAGGTCGAATCAACACCTAGTTACCCAGTCCCTCAAATTCCACATTTGAACATCTTAAGACAAGATGTGACAGTGAAAGCACTGGTTGATCAGTGCCTTAAGCAGCTGGAAGATAATAAGCAGAAAGGTACAAAAGTTAAGTCATTGAGAGGGGGTTCTGTTGAAGTCTTGGTGTTAAATCGTGTCAAATGGCCCCGTGAATATATCTTGTCAGGTATCAGTACGGAATGTACTACACACGACCAATTGTCAGTGTGTCAATGGGTGGCTGGCTTTTGTCGGATCATGACGGAGGAGGAAACTTAAATCTCAGGAAGCATATGTTGGATTATATTATATCCTTGTTTGAAGATGCAAATGATTTCTCCTCGGATGTGGCAAAGACCAACCACGCAGTACTCCTATGTAGAATGGAGCGAGGAGAGGTGTCAGATTATAGTCAGGTTGACAATATAGATAGGATTTGTAACAGTGTCATACATTCTAGTACACTAGAGTGCTGTGATGCCACAGCTACCAATCGGAGAAAGGTCAGTGTGACAAAGTGCTTTGACAAAATCAACAAACACAAACAACCTAAATCGAATGTTTTGCGTAATAGGCCACTGTGGCCTAGCGGGTAACACACTTGTCTAGGAACTCAGAGGACGTGGGTTCAATCCCAGGTACAGGCAGATACATAGTGGCTCGGATGACCACTTAAAATGGCGGTCCTCTGTCATTGGGTCCTATCCCCAGTGGCAGGTTAAAGAACCTCAAGGACGTTGATAAATGGTCGTCCTTGAGCCTCTATCTTCAGTTAGGGGAATGTCAGTTACTTGTGAGTTGGGACTGGACCTGTACAGTCGGATTGGGCTGACAAAGTGCTTTGACAAAATCAACAAACACAAACAACCTAAATCGAATGTTTTGCGTAATAGATTTCACGTATTGCTACAGTATGTTGATTCATACAAGGTGTTTCATAATAAGCATGATGATACCAACACTGGTGGTAAACATGCAGATTTAAATCAAAATTATTCCGGTACTGTGGTGCCTCAACAAATAAGTAACATTGTTTTTACATTACTTGATGGTAAAATTGATCCTGTATTGGATCATAGGTCGGAAATAAAAATGCAACAGTATATTGATTCGGACAAGGTGTTTGATAATGTGCATGGTGATGCTGACACTGGTAACAAACATACGGATTTAAATCAAAATTATTCCAGTACTGTTGCCTCAACTAGTAAGAATCGTTGTTTCTACATTACTTGGGTGCTGAAATTGATCCTGTTTGGATAATAGGTCGGAATAAAATTGGAGGCAATAAAAACTAAACTGGGTTTTTGATGGGGTGTAGTGACATCAAGAATGAAAGACCAAAACATCAACTACACCAGCACCCACACAAGTTCAAATCATCCCCAATGCTTCCTGACTCCAAACATCAGCCTACATTGGCAAACATAGGTAAAACATGTGAATGCAATAGAAACGGAAGTGAGCTTTGTATGCGAGATCTTATGACAGTCAGGAAGGACAATTATCTTGATGCTCATGTAACTCCAGACGTGTCATCTGGTGAAATTGTAGATACACAGTTTGTTGCTTCGAGCAAAGCATTAGACGGAAACTTAATCCCTCATATTTATGAAATTACAGATTATCAGAAGAAATGTGAGGCAGTTGATCAATTCATACAGGTTGTTGACAAGATTAAGAATGCAAATAAATAAGGTTTTGTCCCTTAACCCCACTGAAGTTGTACACCGGGTATCCGGTTTATTATGACACCATCTAGTCAATGTTTGATCTATGAGCTGTTTATTTTAGTAGGGAGCCGTAATTTTTGGCCATGTAGGTGTAAATAATGAGCTAGACGGAATACACAAGCTGTCAATTTCCTGACCTTTCCAGTGTATCATTACTTTAAATCTGTTATTATTGGACTCACCAGCCACGTTCCCTCTTGCAGGGTGTCACAATGTCTTTCTCAGATATGTTATGCAAACCTTTATTCAGTTTTAATAACAGTTTATTTTGATGCCCCCCTTTAATGGGACCTTTATAAAATAGGTTTACAGCCGTGTGGCTTGGCTTCCCTCCATCTTCGAAATTCTAGTCAAACAGTTACACTGAGTAGCCACTCGTGAGCCGGTATTACTTTCACCATTGCTTTGAGTCCATTGGTGTTTCAGGGGCTTTGTCCCTTTCACTTGGTTTGAGTTTTAACTTTCTAGGTTTGGCTTGTTCTGTTTCCTAGTAAGCTCCTCCAACCAGTAGTTTTCTGCAAGTCAGCTTAAATGAAATCATTATTATTAAACTACAACCACGTTGAATGTGTATAAAAAAGTTTCTAGTAGATTGGAAAATAGAAATTTTAATCCCATGTTGGTGTTTTATTGTCTTGGTGGGGCTCCATGGGGACTGGGATAAGAATGCTCTGTCGTCTGGGACTTACATGAGGATTCGTTTTTACCTACAAGATTAATTGAATAAACAGTTGGTGGATCAATTAGATTTTAGTTTTTCCTCTTGATTTTGCGGATCTATCCCCCCATGCTTCAGCTGACCATTATGCAGACTTTTCATACTTACAAGACCTTTCTTTTGTGTCCACGTATGGTCCATATGTCAAACCTATTTCACATACGTGTTGTTCCCTTAATTGTCAGTCACAAGAGTTCATATAATACCAGTAGGACTATTGGGGATCTTAGTAGGCCTGTAGGTGACTCTCTTAATGATGGGGTTTTCAAAAACACATATGTAAGTTCAAAATTTTTATTAAGGTATCCTATCATTTGATGCCTTTTTCGTAAGGTCAAGAAACTTGGCCTCGGATGTTTATTGAAAAAGGACTATTTCAGCTGAGCTTTTTGTCATTTAAAAATTATCCCTGGGGATTTTTTCCTTGTTAGGTTTAAAGGTGGGAGATTTCTTTTCCAGGACCAAAGTGTACCTCAGTTTTCTTTCCACATTTGTCTAACATCATTCATTTTATCTTAAAACAAGGTTACACAGGTTTGTTTAACTATGTGCATGACCTTACGTATGTTGATTTTCCTTCTGAAACTCAAACATCTTCTGATTTTTGAGAAAAATTGAAGATTGCTTGTCAAATTAGGTAGAAAATGAATATTAAAAAGTTTCACCTACCGCCAGATCGATTTGTTATGGTATATTGGTGGATTCAATAAATAAAACTATTTCCATACCTCTAACATGTTTGAATAGATTGTATGAACGTGCCATCAATGGTCTGGTAGGTTTTTGTATTAAAACTCAATCTCTATTTTGTTCTTTGCTTCATTTATCAAAAGGTATCTAACCAGTTTAATTCTAATTTCATAAGTTTAGATTTTTTTAATATTCTACTTAAGGTTACTTGTCTCATTGTAAATGTTTGATACCTGAACAAGAAATTTAGTTTAACAATGTTGTTAACATTTGTTCTACCATTGCATATCTAAGGGGTCTTCATTTTTATGGATCTTGTGTATATTAACTTGTTTTTTCCAGTTGATAAATATTTACTTTGGACCTCATATCACATGTTGTTCCATGACCCGGAGTCAGGCTTGGTGATGGTAGTTGAGATCAGTTTATGACCTCCAGGTCATATCACTAGTTGTGCCATTAGCTTCTCTTGAGGCTATACTAAGTTTTCTAACATTTCCAATTCATTTTATAAATTCTAAACATTTCTGTTTTTCTGTGTTTACTATTTAGGCTTTCAAAAATAATAAATTCTTGGGGTAGGGTATTACTGTTATAAAGCTTGTATCCATTTTACAATGAAAAAATCGTATTTTAACTAATTAAAATGTTCTTATGTTGAATAATGTTCAGACTTTCAGTTTAATAGAATATCTTAGTATCAAATGTGCCCCTTTGTAATTTAAAGAAACTGATGTTAAATGACATTAGAGCACAATAAATTTATATTTAACAACAAATCAGTGGCTTAAAAAGCGGGGGGGGGGGGGGGCATCATATCTCCCCCCCCCACTTTTTGACATTGTAAACCCATAATTTTTGATAATTTTCTTTTCAAACACTTCACACTCTATCAGGGTTAAATACATTTTGAGATTAACTATTTAAACTATTTTAACGAGGTAAATTAAACACAACTTATATTTATGAAAAAATATAACCTTACACATATAATATTAAGAGACATGTTCTTGCATTCCAAAACATAATTAGATAATGATATGGTATCCAATGTATGCTTTAAATATGTTGCTAAATTTATGAGTGATGCCACAACCTTTGACTGTTGCTAGGGACGTTATGATGCCATTGTGGTGTGTTGTTGGTTACTCAGAATAAGAGCATGTGGTCTTGAAAGTGTGTTAGTGTCCCAACTTTGGTATATATAATGTTTATAGAACTTGAGTTTTGAGAGAAAGGCTTGTCAGACAGAACTATACTTCAGCTAGATTGTTTTTGGTTTGTATCCTGAGCTCTTTCCTATTTACATTTTATTTGGCAAAGAGGGATACATTAAATGAAATTTGTTAATGGTATTTTAATTACATGAAAGAGTTTTTTTGCAGGGATGCTATGGATAGGTGAGGAGATTATCTGTAACCAAACTGAGGTGTGCTGTGCATACCTTGGTTACATGTTGTGTCAATTTCTGGGAGATTATTGTAATTGGATATTTGAGTATTATAATGATTGAAACAAGAATATGATTCATGAAGCACAATCATGCCAACACAGCCACTTACATTTGTTTTGGCATGCAATAACTAATAATATTTTACTTGGAACTTTTTAATTTGGCATGTGGGTAATATAGGTAACACTGAAAGATCAAAGTATAGGTCATCAGAATATTAATGCAGTTATATACAACTTTGGCTTTGCTTCTTTCTAAAACTTTGGGCAAAAAACTCGCTTAGTATTGTATCCATCGGAGGCATCCACCAAATTTGCAGGATATCTTCATTGGGAGGTAAGCTTCTCTGGGACTGAAATTAGCCTCAGTCTGAAAAACAAGATGGCCGCCGCAGGCATTTTTAAAAAAAATTATCTACTTTTTCTGCTGGCTGCTTGTCACAGGTAGATGGTTGAATCTCTTCACAGGTGATATGTATAACAGATATACATGTCCTCTACAACCTTGTAGACATTTCATTCTGACCTTGAAGCTCTTAATTCAAGGTCATCCACGGAGTGACAAATTACCCCATGTAGCAGACTTTAAAAGTGCCTATATCTCAAATAATATTGACCCTAGAGGTTTGCAATGTGAAAACAATCTATAGGAAATCATGGGCTGGGAATCTTCTGATGTGTTCAGATTTGACCTTAGGTCCCTCCTTCCAGGTCAAATTAGGACAACCAAACTTAAAAGTGCTTATAACTTGCTTATTATTGATCCTAGAGATTTCCAATGTGAAACCAACTTGTAGGATATCATGGCTGGGAATCTTCTGATGTCAGATTTGACCTTTTGCCCCTCCTTCAAGGTCAAACAATGGTTCACTGGTTTTGGTGAGTTGTCTTTGTTGATATAAACTTGCATCGGTTCTCCGATACGTAGGCCTATTTCAGTTCTACATCCATAGTCTATTTTTCCAAGGGGGAAATGGTCATTGATGCAGTGACTTTGGGTATGTTGTGCCTGGCCCGAGTTGTTGCTTTCATGGGATGCCAAATCCAGTCATTCTGTAGCCCAATCACATTGATTGCATTTCATTGTCCAAGCCTCCTAATATGTTTTAACTCAATAGCCCATTGACGTTATTAATGCACAGCTTAAAACCCAGGTCGACAGCTAATTTTTAAAGCACTTTATTGCCATAAATGTATAGTAAATTTGTAATACAACAAAACGAAGAGGGGTTTACATCCTATTCAACACATGGAATCATACAGGGATAGACCCTCAAAATTGCTACATATGGGACTCGAATTCATGACCCCAGAGCTTGCTGCCTATGATTAGATGCACAACTATAACAAACTTTTGTACAGTTTAGGTTTGGCTGTTTGTAGATTAGTGTGGATCTAAAATGGATATTAGTTCAGGGACCCTGTGGCCTAATGATGGCCTTCTTTGAGTGATTTGGTTTCTTAATGTCCCCAATTTCGCTAATGTTAACTTGCAAGTTTGAGCTTGATCATTTAGTGTTTAATCATGCTAGTGTTTTGGGCAAAATTAACCACTGAACATTTTTTTTGTATTTTCTCAATGATAAGTACCTTTTGTTAGTGTAAAAGTTTATTGTAGATTCATGGAAGATTCATTTGCAGTTTATGCCCACTTTACCTTTGTTGCATAAAAGCGATACTAAAAGTTTAAAAGAATATCTTGAGGACTCATCCCCCTCTCCCCCCAAAAATACAAAAACGTTTACATTTTTACTTAACATCCCCTTGACACCTTGAGAATAGTATCACTTCTACCAGTGTCATAAGTTAAAACAACCGCTGATTTTAACTTTGCCCCCCCCCCCCCACTTTTCATATCTTTCCTACGCTACTGCAAATATTATTTAACTGAAAACAAATTTTACTGTTACTCATCACAATGACTGAATCTTGTTTTGTAAGAATGCACTTCTTAAAATATATTTTACTGTCAATACCCTCCTTTTGTGATGCTTGCAGCACGACGATTCTGCTCTTTGGTGAATTTCCTACTCCTCTGTCTGTTTTCGACCCTGAAATTGATATAAAATAACAAACATAGTTTACTATTTTTCCAATAGATGAACTCTAGGAATTGTGTTATACTCCGATCGAGTTTTTTTCTGATACAATTTCATAAGATTGTTAAATAAATGCCCTTATTTATTTTTAACTTCTAAACTTTAGTGTACTTTTGTTTCCTAAAATATTATAACAAGAATAGCCCAATAATATGCACATAAGGAATTCTTACCAATTTAATTACTATTATGAATTAATGTAAGGTTAGCACGTTTTGGCCATTTTGCAATGCTAGAACAGTCATATTGAACAAGAATTAATAAAATTATTTTATTATTTTTACCAAAAAGAAAGAAAAAACAATGTAATTTATAGGAGACAGGATAGTTAACATTAAGCAGATCCCAGATTTATATTTTATTTTGTTCTCCAGTTTGCTCCAGTTTTATTTGCCTATCAGGAATGTGATTGTTTCACAATATAAACCAGCCAGAATCATTCTATTGCATGGATCTTTGTAATATTTTCAAACGAGATGGGGTCTATCTGTTGCTCAGGCCCTCTCATTCATCATCTGGATGCAGATAAAACATCCAGAATTTATATGTCAGACTAATTGCAAACAGAAAGTGACAGAACAGAAGAATCACAGGCAGTGCCTAAAAAGAACACACCCTTTCTTCAAGATAGTAAAGAAATGAAAATTTTTACGGACTTGATCTGGATTGTTTGAGCAGGGGACCTACCCAGGGGTAGATAACACCCGGCATACAAATATGACTGGGATCCAGTGTGCAGTTTATGCATGGACAAAGAAACAGACCATATTTCGATATCATCACCCCTACCGTTCAGGGCTGCATCAAAGAAGGAAAGTGTATAGCAATGGCATGCTGTGAACATCAATTAAATGGGAAAAAGAGAAGAGAATATTAAGATTCATTAAAACCCTTTATTTAACTTGCACACCACACAACGTTTTTGTAATTCGTAAAATGCTCTACCTGTTATCCACACCATGCATTGTTTGTTGGTGATAATTGATCTTAGCTGTTAATATTCATATCCAAATGTGTTAATTATTCATTGATCGGTCGTTTTATCAACGGGACAAGGAGTTACGATATGGAGTTGATTTAATAATGGTCCAAGTGCTGTGAGAGGCTTGAGGTAAATAATTTTGACAGCTTTTGTCAGGGGCGTAGGAGGCAATTTTTGGTTGGGGGGGGGGAGCTATGAACTAGATTCTAATGACTTGACGCCAACCAATCCCCAGACAGGCCGCCCCTCAACCCATAGGCATTCACTGGGTAGTTTTGTAGCACTATTTTGTGTGATTGACAATTATTAATTATCACAATTAACTGAAGTCTTTTTTAGGATGTTATGATGTCAAACATTTTTACAGTTAATTTTACAGAATGGATTGCATGTAGGTAATATACAAATTCAAATGGTCCAATTAAAATATTTCTAAGTTCCTTTGGCAAAGGAAATCTTTGTGACAACAGTTTGACTGACATAAAACCTTGTCCGGGTATAGAAATACATATAGTTACATCTGCATTGGAAAGATATTTCTAATATATTGACTACATGTGTCCAGAACTTGTGACCTTTCCTTGGAAGGGCCGAGCTGAAAGATATTTTTTTAAGTGTGAACCTCGATAGAGCTCGCGCTTCTACAGATCACTTTTTCTTTTTTTTTTGTCTCCGGACTTTGATGAAAGTTACCTCTGTACTCTGAATTTACCCCTTTTGCTCTCCAGTAGCTACAAGGACACATGTCCTTTTGATTGCTTCATATACATATGTCCTTCTGTCTCCACACTTTCATGACATGACAACACTGCAGTAGTTAAAAGGACACATGTCCTTTCAGCTTTTCCCCATACATATGTCCTTTTCTCTCCGGAGTTGGATGACCTTTACAAGACCTGTGAATTCTGAATTTACCTCTCTTGCTGTGGAATGTCTTTTAGTTAGAATGTCTTTGTGTAACCAGACATTCGTAAATTCTACTGCACTACTCATGCCTTTTATGGCTTTGCGCTCACGCTAGGTGACCAAAACACCTTTTGGCCTTGTTTCAACTTTGAAGGTAAATCCCCAAATTGAGGGGGATGTATAATCATTGGACTGACTAAGTCCAATAAACACACAGTAAATAAAGAAGAGTTTTCTGGGAAAAATCTTAACAGCTGACAAATTGCTGTGGTTTAATTGCTCTTTGCGAATTTGAAACTATATGTCCAAGTTCTAAATAATTAGCAACAAGGTAAATTAAATGTAAAAGATTACCATATGTATGATTATGGTCTACATAAGTGAAACGTTCCACAGAATTTTACAAATCCTATCACAGGTTAACTGAAACTGTTCTTTTACAAATCATAAACATACATATTTCAGAGTTGAAATGGTAGCTTACACAATGGTACATGTAAGCAGTGAACAGGATAAAAGTGTAATTTGACCACATATTATTGAGTTACCTGTAAAAATTTACATCAACTTCAAAATTGGAGTTTAGTTCTATTGCAAAAGTTGGGGGGGTGAAAAAAATATCCCTGCCTCCCCAGCTTTATAGTTGGGGAGGCAGTGGACCCCGATCCCACCAGTTCCTACACCTATGTTTGTTGTCATTTTGCATCAATTTAAATCTTCAACCCTACTCCTGATGCACTTTAGGCATAGTTTTGGGACTGAGAAAAGCACAGTGCAGTGTTTTGCGGATGTTAATTGTTGTATAATTTGTAAATGAGTGAAAGTGGTCCTTGCATGCATGATGGTGCCATTTGAGGTACCATTCAATGACAAATTTTACTGCCTCAGCACATGTACAAATTGAGGTTAGACCACATAGTTTGTGTGCTTTTATAATACTCACATCTATATTATTTTTATCCCAGGTTTTTTTCACTAATGTGCAACATTGAGCGATTAATAACTTACTAACTTAATTCAATTATGACCAACAGCTATGGCTGGCCGGGTTGTGGCATATGCATTATTTTCTTTATTTCTACTTTAGAATGCTTTAACTTTCACTTAACATTATGCAGCAATTCAAATATATCCCTTTTTTTGGTTGCTTCGGGAATACATATTTGTATGAATTTACTGAAAGTCACAACCAACAGGGCCTTTTATAAATAGCATGGACACAAGGCACCATACTCACTAACAGTAATACACCAATACTACTACTTGGACAGCATGATGGAAATAGTTTTGTTTTGGAGTAATTGTAAAGTTGAAATGAAACAGTATTTGTAGCGTTGTGGACAATTGGGCTTTTGGTTTTCAGAAGATTTTAAATGATATGGCTCGTGTATATGTTATCAATTGACAAGGCATTCCGGGCTAGATCCAAGTCATTGAACAATTTTAGTTCTACATAGTATACAAATTCCAAAGAGGAGGGCTTTACAGTAATTAATTCGAGAATGTATTGTGCCTTGAACCAATATTTTGCATACATTTTTTGACAAGAAACGTCCTTATCCTTTTCCCTATTCTCAACAAGAAATTGATGCCCTTTGACTTTGACTAAACTTCAAGTCTATAATTTTAAATTTTCATGTAATTGAAGTTCTGATGCGAATATGAATTTGATAAAAGAAATGGCAGTTCTGAGCCGCTATAAGAATGACTACTACTAAGTAATGTCATTTTCTCAAATTTCTCATTCATAGCGACAACAAAATACATTTAAGATTTTTACAAATAATGACATTCAACCAATGATGGGTTGTTTTGATTCATAGTTTTCTTTGTTGCTCATTTTATTACATACCTGTTTTTTCTATCCAACCTCGAGAGGCAGCCATCGCGTGTCCAAAATTAAATAATGTTCATAATAAATAAACAACCTGTTATAAATGTTCCAGAAATAAACAATATGTCCAACATGCCAAATCAACAAGTAATATGTCTTATATGTCCAATCTTTAACTACTGAAATAAAAGTAGCAGGCAGTGAACACAAGTTCTTATACCATATAGTTTGTGTGTCACATGATCACTATTCATATTGGAAAAAAATAGCTACTTAATGCTTGAACTAGGTGTGCTTCAATAGCATCAAACATTTAATGATGTTTACAGTTCTCATATATGTTAATGTTAATTACTAAATGAGATTATGAGAATGAAAATTCAGGAAAAAATGTTAAAGCTTAGCAAATATATTTACAAGCATGTGCAATAGTAACATAATTATATTTAAGAAAATATGACAATATCATTTATCATTGCATCGGACCCTTTAATTTTACATGTTCTTCCATCTTGATAACTGTTAACATATTCCATTTATCTGACCTCAGCAAACATTATTTAATTGTGTCATCTAAATAAAATATCAGAATGGTAATTTCCATTTTGTTGCATTAAAATCAATGAAAAAATGATGACTAATCATCAAGCTACAAATTTTGTTATAGTTTATGGCAAATTTGTCCTCTATAACTGTGGGACGTCCATTTGGCATTTGCCTGTTCATTAACGGAGAATAGTGTCTTTTCCATTATGAAGAGGGCCCAACATAAGCTGTATGATCTCTTTATTGAAGTAGTGAGGTTTATCGAGCACGTGATGCAGAAGTATGACTATAAAAGTATAATTTATTGAATTTATTGAATCTATTAATACTTTCCTGAGCCTTATGTCTGTTACAGTGGGTTTATATCTCTAAGTATTTGTGTTTTTTCTGGTTGACAATCTCATCCTAATACTTTCCCAAAGAGGCCTATCGAATCCTGGTTTTGTGCGAGACCTCAAATACTACTGACATATCTACTACATACAACCAGATATGAGCCACAAACATGCAACATACATACACAAATGTTGAAATGTGATCACTGATTTCGACAACAAAATATGGTCTAATACTACCCAAACACATCCTGCATACAAGTTATATATATTTTGGTCCTTATGCGTCCTTAGAACCACTATGATACACAAGACCTAGACATGAACTCTAACATGCTACCCACACACATCTCTCATTGTGTACACAAAGCAACACTTATCCCCACATATCCCTAATGTTTGGCCTCTTTATGCCATCCTTAGGCCAAGCTATATGTCTCTTGATATTTAAACAGAGGCTCAGAAGGCTTGAGAAATGACAAGCGCCCACTTCATTAGAATTTATTTATTTTCTGCTTTTCCACTGCGAGTGTGTTACATGCTACATCATTTGGACATTTATTGGAGTCAAATGACAGGTCAACCAACAGGCTCCCAGAGAATGGAAACAGTTAAAATACTGGACAACGAATGACAAAATGTGTAAATAGTGTTACATATGAGGGCACTACACAGGGTATTAATTATACCTATACCCTGCAGAGACAGCTAGCTTTCAGTATATTGAATGACTGCACAAATGATTATATTGAGTATCCTCCTTTCTAGAAAATTCTGGGCATATCTCCACCTGTATAAAGGATTAACCGTTTGGGTGGTTATATTTGTAAATTTTCGTGAAGTAAGGAAACACATTTTATTTGGAAATTTGCAAAAATGTAAAAAAATTATATAAATTCCTACTTAGTTTCATTAATTTGTCAAGAATAGAATAAGAATGAAAGGCAAATTTGGGTGTAGTTTTGAAAAAGTTTGTAATATTTAGTACATTCAACAAGTTATGTTTGGCAGTGGGTTGGTCTGTTTCTCTGTCAGTTGGACTTATGTTTGGCAGTGGGTTTGTCTGTTTGTCTATTGGTTGGACTTATGTTTGGCAGTGGGTTTGTCATCATCATCACCAGGCTGTTGAACACCATGTTGACCTTGATACTGGCTTATCAGTATGTTGTGTAAAGGTAAAGATCACTTCTCTCACTCTTTCTGGGGGTGTTTAAGTGGTCAACATCACTCTGAATCTTGAGACCAGGATGCCAAAAGCGTTATCAACCACTCTCCTGCCCCTTGATATTCTGTAGTAGGCAATCCTTTCCTGTCTGCTTAACATGCTTCTGCCATAGGGTTTCATCATCCAGGTCTTCAGGGCATAGGCATCATCTGCCAGAATGAAGTAGGGGACATCTCTACCGCCCTGGGTTATAGGTGCTGGGTCAGGGAAGCCTAGCTGCCATCATCAATCTTCCTCTTCAGCTGACAAACATTAAATATCTGAGCATCTGAGGAAGATCCAGCTGAACCTGCATCCACCCATCTGAACTTGTACTATCCATCGACCAAGGCCAACATTACTACTGAAAAGAATCCCTTATAGTTGGGGTACAGGGCTCCAGTGTTCTCGGGTTTCTTCAGGGCCACATGCTTGCCATCAAGGGCTCCCAGGGCATGTGGAACATTCCACCTGATCCTGAATTCCTTTTCCAGTTCTTTCCACTCATCTGGAGTAGTAGGACATCTGAGATGCTCTCTGGTGAACTCATCCTGGGTGGCCCTGCAGACCTCTAGTAGAAACTTGGAGATGGTGGATCTGCCAACCCTGAACTCACAGAATAATGATGTGTATGACTCTCCAGTAGCCAGATATCTTATAGTGAGGGCTAACTTCTCCCCAATACTGATTGGAGCTCTGTAGCCTGCCTGGCTAGACATAGTTGCAGTCTAGTCTTCATCGTTTCAGAGAATTCTGGGGTCTTCCTCATGTAAATGGTGAATCCTGGAATGTCTGTGGCATACAGGTCAGCCATAATGTTGTGGTAGGCCACCCTATCCTCTCTCTGTAGTAGCCATGGCCTGACCCACATGTTGTGCCTTCTTCTAGGTCTCTGTCTGGCTGGTGGTGGTGCTCCTGTGGATGGTGCTTGTCATGTTTGCTGTGGTCGACATTGAAATAGCAAGTACATCATTATTTGTAACTGAATAAAAACTAAAAAGCCCTTAAATGTTGCTGAATCTGTCTTCCATTAAAATGTGGCATCCTGCTGTGTTCCTAGAAAAGTAATGATGATTAGATCACGGAATTTATATGTATATATACCCAGAAAATCCAGTTCTCTTGCAAAACAAGAATCAGCCACCTTGGTCTGGGGAAGACTGAGGAGGCCTGAGGACGGCGGGACTTAATTGGGGGTTAGTTGGAGCTTAGTCCTAGGAAGTCAAGACTTAATTGGGGATTAGTTGGAGCTTAGTCCTAGGAAGTCAAACCAACCAGAAAACTGGCTTAGTTGGTTCTTAGTCGTAGAACAGTCGGGGACTGTGTGGGGCCACCTGGGGACGCCTCAGGCTTCCTAAGACCTATCTGATGTTAATCCCAGGCTTCAATACCGATTCAGTATTCCCACCCTATTTACCTTTTTTGGCATTGTCTGTCCATGATTAAGGGTCACCGACAGGATCAGGGCTTAGTCCTTTGGTGGAACAGGGGCATTAGAGTTCTTTTTGTTTTTATTGTGTTGAATATTTTAATTTTTATCATGACTTACAGACAAAGAAGGCCAAATCTGATCCCAGGACCCCCGTAACCTGCCATAAAGCCAGCACCACAACCTCAACCCCAGCCATCCCCCAGAACAAGAAGAAAGCCCCAAACCCCTGGGTCATGCCCTCGATCCTTCAAAGACATACAAAGGATGCTACAGCAACCTCCTTGTTGACTTAATACATACTGACATCCCAGGATATCAATATTTTGTCAGATTGCCACCTACCTTTTTGACCTAATCGAAGAATGCACACACCACCAAAACAAGAAGTCAGTCCCCTGCAAAAGGGGAGACCTGTACCTCCTTTTACTATCACTGGCTGGTTCGCTGCACCATCTGTAAATTCTTCTGCAGGTGCCATGCCATCCTTGATGAAATCTAGGATGAATATTTGAACTGCTCTTGTAACCCTGTGGAGTGTAAAAGGGTGGAAAAATAGTTCAGAATCAGATGGGATGTCTCCCATGCTCTTTGGGCCCTAGACAGGAAGCATATCGCCATAAAGAAGCCAAAGAAATGAAGCAGTGGTAATAGCACTTCTTTTCCCTGGTGTCTGGTCAACACAGAATATAGATTCCTCTAGGTCAATGTGGGGTCAAGTGAATCTTTATCAGTTGCATAGATTTTCAATAGAAGCGATTTGAGGGAGAATATAGAGGAAAGCAGCTTGGGGCTTCTGGCGCCTGAACCACAGGCGAAGCGAGGGACAGATGTGCGCTATTTCTTACTGTTTGACGACACATTTGCCTTGATGCCATGGATGGTGAAATGCTACAGCAGAAGAGAACTAACAAGGGAAGAAAGAATAGCCAACTACAGGATCTCCAGAGGCAGGAGGGTGGGGAAAAATGCCTTTGGAATATTATAAAGCAGGTTAAATGTCCTACTAGGCACCCTAGAGCAAAGGCTGAAAGTTGTCAGCAACGTTGTTTTTACATGTATGGTATTACACAACATGCTGATGACACACTCGAGCAGAGCAGACAGGGCACCAACCTCAGCAAATGATCCAGCAGCCCTACAAAATGAACAGGTGATGGATTTGCCAAATGAAAGCTACACAAATCCTTTGAGGGAGGCCAGACATCGGCAAGAGAAAAGTAAGGGCACCACAGGCTTCACAAATGCAGTAAGAGAGCCATATCTATCACACATTTTTTTGACTGCCAAACAGTTGTGTTGTGAAGTCTAGAATATATATAAAATACACATATGGCATATCTAACGAAGACTTCCTTTCTAACACACTGTAAAACATGTAGTTCTACACCCATATCATTACGTTTCTATAATGAAGTAATTCGGATAAAAAAAAAATTTACTTGTTTTATAATGAAATTCCAGGAATTTTAAGGAATTTGGCTTGTGATATTCTTAACTGAAGGCTGACTATTTATGGATTAGTTCATAAAACAGTAATTATGTTTGTCATGGAATATTTAAAGTTAACCTATATGTAGTTAACTCAACCCATAACTCCAGAAATGAACATTTCATCAGTCAAGTAACTTGCAATTAACAGGCGATTGTGTCCACCAGAGTGCAGAGTTTTGGAACAAAGCCAGTGATGCACCAGCTTAACTTGGCAGTGTAAGAAAAATAATTGTCTAGTCTAGGATAATGTCTGTATTGTAAACAGAATTAAAATGCAATTGAACTAGACAATATACACCACACCATTGTCTAAACTGCCTTATATTGACAGCAGTATGTGTCAATATTTCGGAAAGCTCAGTTACTTTTCTCATCAGAGGCTGAGAAAATAATCCCCTTTTGTCCTGATCCACAAGTTTATGACTATAATCCGCCAGACTGAGCCTCTATTTGGAGGCTCAGAGGGATCAGTTGAAAATGAGGCTCATTCTCATTGTAAAAGACAAAAAAATTACCAATTATGGTTATTATAGTTTGGATAATTGTTATGATGATAGTGTTATATCCACAGAAACATTTTACTCCCAGTTGATCATTATTCCATATGATATCTTTCTTCAGTTTTTACATTTTAAATTGTATTGTATTACTTTACTTGTTCATTATTTTATTTCCTTTTTCTATTTCCTTTTTCTATAACTTTTTAAATTTTGGGGTGGACCAAAGTTTCATTGCCTTAGCTTAATTGTTTTGGCAAAAGTTTCTAAAGCTATTCTTGATCAAAATGATTTCTTAAGTTTTAATGCATTTTTATATATAAGTTACTAAAGAAGCTTTAAAGCTTTTAAGTTCAATTTTGAAAATTTTGAAGTTTTTTTACTTTAAATTTTTCTTCAATCACACATTCATTTATTTTGTTTTGTGTTTAGAGGCAAAGTGTATTGTGTCGGGCAGTGTAATGCTTCTTGTTTGGAAATTTTTAAACAACAGCTATTAATTTATTTGGGGGGATATTGGTGGTCCTGAAAAGAACCGATTAGAGGTAAATGCAGAAGTTCTACTGATGCTACTGTTTGACAAATCAGGCTTCCAAGTATCTGGATTGCAGGACCATGCCACAACTCCCAGCGGATGATGCTGAGGCCGAGCTGGTGGCTGCTTGTGTTCTTGCTGGGCAGCGGTGGTGGTTGGAGGAGAGGCGACTGATGGTTGCATGTTGGCTGGTGAAAAAAGCTGTGATGTGTCAATCAGTTGGTAGCTCATCACAGATTGAAGATTTCCGAAGAAGCTTGAGAATCCTGGTATGTTGTCCTGATGTTCTTTTCCTGTAACAGAGGCAACTGATGGTGGGTCGAAGTGCTTTGTTGGGGTCAATGTGAAGGTGAGTGGTCTGGAAGGTCCAGCCTGTTGGTTGTCAACTACGAGGTGAGAGCCCTCTGGACTGCTGCTGATGTCCTTTAATTGCCACTTGGCTCTACTTGGAGGGTTGGGTGGCCTGGTTTGCAGGCATCTGAGTCTATGGAATGGTTAAGCTGTACTCGCTTGTAGCTGGTGCTGTGGCTTTTGAAATGTTTAAGGCACCAATGTTGAAGTTGCACTTGAGCTTCTTGAAAGTACATGTTGCTGTGGTTGCTGGGGCTGATGGCCTTGTTCATCTGCAATGCTTTGGATGCTGCTGAGAAGCTTTACAGCCTCAATTCGTAATGTCTGAAAGCCTTTATCTTCTAACCATTCCGTGTTTAACCCCAAGTAGTTGTTCTTGTTGCTTCCTGATTTTGCTCGAGGAATGATGACAGCATAGTGTTCATCTGTATGAACTGGTCCATGGCGTGCTGGTTGAAACAAAAAACGTTTGCAAGGTGCACCAGTGGTTGTAACTGAAGGCTGTATTATGGTGTCGGTTGACTGCATGCTCATCTCCATACAGTCTGTGTCAGTTGGAGCTCTGAAGATGTCATGTGCTGAGGCAGTGGATGCACTGGCTGATCAGGCCTTGGACTTGAAGCCTAAAGATTTGCTAAGTCTGTTGCATCTGATGTGTTACTTCAGGAAGTGAAATTTATCCTGTATACAGTTCTGCCTTTGCATCATCTTTTTGAGGCCTGTCCAGGCTTGGATTGCGTGAACTTGGCATAACATGGCCTAGTGAAACCAGGTCTTGCACACCTTGATAGACAGCTTGCGACTGTTGGCAACACTCCTTCCTTGCTTTATCCTTAAAATATTCATTAGACTTTTCAGTAGACATTTAACTCCTCATGGTCCTTCACAAAGTCCACAATTGCCTATTCATCCAAGTCCATCAGGTAGATGTTGGTCATGTGCCCCTTCTTGTGTCTTGAGTGCGACTGAGATGTGACTGCCTCTCCTCCAGCCTCTGTGTATGTATCCATTTATGTGTCACTTTTGTCTATCCTTGCACGCTTTTCCGACACTCCTTCCTATGGTGAGTGTGTAGATTCCTCCCTCCTTGTCTGCTACCACCTGGGATTCCCCCTCTGCTTCTCTGCCTCTTCCTCCTTTTCTCTTGCCTCCCTCGCCTTCCTCCTCCACTGTATATCTGCTGCATTGCCCCAATTTTAAACTCTTGAGGGCTCTCTGTGGGCACCTCTATCCTCCTCAGTGCCCTTCTGCCCTTCTTAGGACCCATTTTTCTTTGTTAAATAAGCAGGCAATGATGCATTGCGCAAACAAACTCACCTTATATCGACTGAAATTTAATAACAGACAAGCCTTCAGTCGGAAAATGATGCTGGCTTGTCCTAAACACTTCCTGGCTTGGCTGTTGCTGTAACCGCCTTGTCAGTTTCAGTTTATGGCTTGTATATATGTATTCCCAGCTTGTCCAGTTGAGATGTTGCTGACTCTACAGTTGAAGACTGGGAGAATTCCCATCTTGATCAGAAGTGCCCAAGTCATGCAGGCCACATTTATGGCAGGCCTATTTGCTTTCAAGTACAGTTGGTTTGTGTTGACAACCTGTAGGGAGGTAGTGTCTTGTTACTTAACCACAGGACAGCTTGTTTTTCAAGACAAGACAGAAAGTGTAACCAACAAGCTGTAGATATCCAAGACAAGACGGTTTCCATGTGGGCGGGGACAAGATCTGGGTACAGAGTCATGGAGGGTCAGTGAAATTCCAAACATGTTTGATATTTTGCCAATCCACCACGACAATCCAGGAAACAACAACCAATCCTAATCCACAGTTACCAACAAGATTTGACCTTTGACTCTTAATTTGAGGTACTCCATATTTTTATTGCCTTTGCAGATCTAGGTATATAGCTGAATGTCATTATTATTCGACTATTATGTCACTATTAGTCAACATTTTGACTGAATTGAGAATTTCATGAAAGTATACTACCGGTTGTGATATGACTTATACAATGTGTTGTAAATGACATTAAAACTCAAATAAATAGCATCCATAGGCTTCATGGTCTCCTATTCCCATAATACGATTCATCTAGGCAAGGAAGTACCTGCAGTTTTCACGTCCAGGACCATTCCTACCAAGTCAAACACTCTAATTTGGTCTGTTCACAATACCTGGGGAGTTATCTCACGGTATTGGCAAAGGAGGTCTAACTATGGTATTACAAAAGGTTTTATGATCCACCATTCCACCATATTTTTCAAGAGTTAGGCTGGTTGATAAACATGGAGATGTTAGAACTGGATCTAAGCAAGTCTTTGACATCATAGGCAACCTGTTCGACCTGAAAGGGGGCATGGCCAGACCCACTATAGAGTGCTGGGCAGGCATTAAATGCAAAATCCAGATACTTCTCTCCAGACCCACATGTTTGACCCGTCAGTTGATGTCCCTGATAGGGTTACTGAGCCACAGAAAAGCAAGTCTAGCTAGGTCACCGATAGAGTGGTACTTGTAGATCATTTAGAATGTTACAGATTCACTAGGGAAGATAAACTTATCCCAAGGTTGATCCATCTTCACTTTAGATGGTGGCTCCAGGAAGACAAAGTCCTTCAAGTCCAACCATTGCACCCCTCAGTTATGATCTGCAACCTTTACAGACACATCAGAAAAAGGGCTAGAGGTCATTTAGAGGAATACACAGCAAGGGGAACTTGGTCTTTTCCAGAAATAAAGTTACACTTAAATTATCTGAAAACTGAGAAGTAGCAGGACCTGTGCAAGAGAATTATTCTAACTACTCCAGGATGGCCTTGCTTTTGGGACCTAGTGGCCATGTCGAGCCAGATCCTCTTGTGCCTACCCAATCTGCCTAACTTGTTTACTCAACCATTCAATCAGTCCTTCACAGGAACCTGTCAAACCTGAATCTTCATGTCTGCCTCCTAGAACCTCAGCTATCAAGGAGCAGGGCTTCCCTAAGGCAGTGGTGGCACAAATTGAGGCTTCTTACAGAGTATCAAGCAGATCAGTCTGTGAGGCAAACTGGACCATATTGTTTACAAAGTGGTGCGACAGCAATTAGGTGGACTTCAGGGCAACTCCTATTAAATATATAGCTGAATTCCTGATGTACCTGTTCCAAGACAGGAACCTACAGCCAAGTACCATTGATGGTTATAGGTCAGCCATTGCAAAAAAAATGGGAAACTCCATTAATGCAAAAAAAAATGAGAATCTCACTCTACTCTTGGATAGCTTTCACAGAGATAGACCCAAGGGTTGTACTGGCATCCCCTCCCAGAACCTTTCTCTGGTGCTACACAAGCTCACAGAGACTCCCTTAAACCCCATAAAGAGGCCTCTTCGAAGCATTTGACCTTCAACACATCCTCTTAGCTTTGGGTTCACGCAAACGCAGGAGTGAGATCCATGCTTGGTTAAGCAAGAACCACATACATCATACTGATCAATGGTGTCTCTTTACCCCTCACCCAGATTTCTTTCCAAGAACCAGCTGACCAAAGAAGGTCCAGACAGTGTTGGCCCAGTGGTTATTACAATCTCAGCCCAAACTCTGGATAAATCATTCAAGGAAAAACGTTCCTATGTCGAATCAGAGCCACGCTCTACTATTTGGATAAGGCTTCAGACCTCAGGCAGTACAAGGAGCTGAGATGGTCTTCTGTCTCTTTCAAGATAGGCTTCGACAAAGATATGATACACAATGGACAGGAAAGGCCCTCTGAACCGACCCCACTATCAGCTTGTTATGGGTTTAAACAGGTTTAGACAACAAAAAAGATGCTGTGACGTCATGTTGTCCAGACAGGAAGGAAGTATGATGCGCCATCTAGCGAATGCACACTACTTGGTATAGCAATTGCCCATTGGGTAAGGTATTAACTTATAAAAATTTGCTCACTAAATTTGCAAGTTTAAGTTAATAAGTTAACAATATCCAGAAGGTTACTTAAGTTTTAACACTGGCCAAACACGAAAAAAAATTCAATATATTACATAGAGCTTAAGTTCACCTAAATATAAAGAAGAACTGAACAGGGAAAGCTACACTTCACTGCAATACCACTAGAGGGTTGGAAGAAAATCAAAGAAAGATTTATACACAGATGCAATGTCCCCCATGCAGACGGTGCACTAGATGGAAAACATATTGCTATTAAGAAGCCACGAAGTCAGGCAGTGAATATTTCAACTACAAGGGCTACTTCTCCCTGGTACTTCTTGCTTTAGTGGATGCAGATTACAAGAACTCATTTGGTACACTTGTCAAGAGATTCAGGGCACTGTTGACCACCATGGAGTAGAGGCCAAAGGTAGTCAGAGACATTGTGTTAACATGTGTGGTACTGCATAACATGTTAAGAAGCCATCAGGGAGGAGGAGACAGACCACCCACACCAGCCAACGACATAGTAGCACCACAGGCAGACTAGGGGGAACAGGGACAACATGAGAACTTCAGAAACCCATCGAGGGAGGCCAAACATCAACGAGACCTACTGAAAGACTATTTTAACCACGTGGGGGTGCTGGCTGGGCAGGATGACAGAGTCTAAGAAAACTGAGGGGGAGAAGATGCTGTCATTTTTGTCAGTTCTTTTCAGGACTACACAAATAATCCAAGAACTTTTATTTAGCAAAGTGTCGCATCCCAAATAACCAAAAATTTTGTAGCAATTTCATTCAAATTCTAATTTACCAAAAATAATCTCCATCACAAATACAAGTCCCTCCAAAACTCAAATCTCTCATCAAAATATCATCTCATACAGATTTAAACCCAGTTCTTTATTTTGCAAAGTTCACATCCACCACAAGCATGACTTGTGTTTATTTTTTTTTAAAAATCTGCCAAATATCAAAACAAACTTTGGCAGATAAATTTTGGCCAGAAGCTAGAAAAAAAATATAAATTTCGAAAAGATTATGTTTAAGGGTTTGTAGGGCCTGTCCGTTTGTCCGTTTCCCCCACACCTTTAACATAAAGCACATGGGTTTCATTCCACTTATGGTTGGGGGTGGTAGGGACTTGAGTTGGGTTCTGGATCTTTGGGATTTGGGTGGATGGACTTTGCTCATGTTGGGGGGTTTGGGAGGGGTTTGATTTTGAATTCTTGGGGACCAAAATTTATTTTGTGCTTTTCTTCTATTTTTTAAATTTTCTTTAAAGTTATTATATAGATAAGGGCCAAGTTGCGCTCCATTATGTAAACTTAATGGCCTCTGAGGCCAACGGCCGAAGAGCCACTAAGTTTACATAATGGAAGCACCACGAGGCTATTATCTATTATAAAACCCTGTGAATTGAAACCAATTTGTGATTCAATATTTAACACCATTTGCAAAATGATCAATCTAGGCAATCTTCGCAATGATTCCTTTGGTGTGCATACCATATGTGGCTTTCACTAAATTAGTTCTATGGTCTTTTTTATTTCAATACACAATCAACATTGTTTCACCATGTGGATCACTGGTTTTCTTTTAGGGTTTCTCAAGATTTTTATTTTTTATGCTTTTTTTCTCTAACTTTTGAATAAAGGAAAAATGCAAGATTATCTCCTGGAAAAAATCCTCATAGAAAGAATGAATACTCCACATTCCATAAATAACACAAAGTTCAAAACAAATTGATTTCAACCACAGTTTATCATGTTAGAAGTATATAAGAAACTGTACTAAGGTAAATTAAAATTTATGTTTTGAACTTTAAAACATTGAAAATTTAAATCAAATTTAAATGCAGCAGAAATGCATTTCAGTACTATATTTTAGCACTGTGTTTTTCCTAATTTTACTTCAGTTAAAAAACTTCTTTTATGTGTCATAATTTAGATTGTACATCAACAACAATGTACATTCTGAGCCACTAAACACATTCCTTTTAATGTAGTATGCTAGGTTACATATTAATAATGACAATAATTCTTGTAAAGTCAGATTGTAAAAAATGCAAAGAATTAAAACAATAAATTAAATTGCTTGTTTTGTATTTGTATAACAGTATTTTTTCAAGGTAGTATTTTTCCATGAGGTGTTTTCCTATGCACTCTGAATATCATGCAGAATTAAAACGACTTTGTAAATGTACCCACTGAACTAATTAATATGAAAGAAGTTGTGAAAACACTTCAATATTGAATGCATTGTGCTGAGGATGACTGACAAATACCCCTTTGTTCTTGGCCGATTGCTCATTGAACAAAATCACATTCCAATGTTACAAAATAATGTAGTGTTAACTCTCCATTATGTAAAAATAATGGAGAGTTGACACAATGGCAGGGTCACCCGTCTGGGTTGTCCATTTTATTCATTATTTTTTTTCTTTTGGTTTGGTGTTGGAACTTTTTTTAATTTTGTTCAACATTCACTCATTCATTCACACAATTTATGTGTACTCTGGTGAAGTGTGTCGGACAGTGTGCTTTTTTGTTTTTGGGTTATCACACTTCAGCTTATTAATTGTTTTTGGACAATTCGGGTGTCCCTAAGAAGGGCCAGTTGTGGTGTGACTTGTGCAGGCTAATCTGCTGATTGGAGCTGACTCTGACTCTGCTGGCTGGACTGGCTGGGAGGTATTGACTGTTCTTGATGAGTGGAAGATGGCACTGGTGACGGTGCTGTTTGAAGCTGAGAGGGTGAAAATGGCTGTGGTATGTCGATCTGCTGATACTGTAGAACACTTGGAATAGCCGTAAAGAGACTGGATAATCCTGAAATGTTGTGTTACTCTCCTCCTGTTTTGAAGCTTCAACTGAAGGGAGGTTGTAAATCTGGACTGGAAGTCCCAGGCTGTTGGTCATCCACAACTCTGTAAGAAGTAGCAGGCTGTGTTGACAGTGATGAAGATGAAGGCCTTGGTGGTTGCTGTACTTTGGCAATCACTGTAACAGGTTCTCCAGTAGAAGTATGTGTTGGCTGAACACCTGGAATGGAAACTGTCTGAGTTTCTGGAATGGTGAGTATGTATTCACGTCCTTCTGTGGCCTGTGTTGCTTGAGGAAGTTGAAATGTGGTGGCCTGTTGAATTGTGGTGACCTGTATCTTGCGTTCATTGGCTTTGTACTGTATTTCACTAAAAAGCTTGACAGCATCATTCCTGAAGGCTAAAAAGTCACTCTCCTCCAGGTGTTCAATCTCAGAGTGGAGATAGTTGGAGAAAGACTGTCCTGGACTTGAAGTGGGGTCCTGACATGTCCCCAGAAATGTGGAAATCATCGACCTCATCTGCTGGAACTGATCTAAGACTGGATCTGCAGATGATGTAGTAGTCGCGACTGGGGGCTGTCATAGCTTAGGACTGGTGCTCGAAGGCTGATGAGTAACATCTGAAGCAATGCTGATTTCCATCTCAGATTCTGTGTCTCTGGATCTATCTGAAACTGAAGCTGAGGCTGCGGCTGCAGAAGACCTCTCGGGTGACTTGAATGCAGAAGACTTGGAAACTCTCTTCCTTCTGATGTGATCTTGTAGAAAACTGAAACTGTCCTTCAACCAGGTTGGTTGTTCTGTTCTCTTCTCAGCTGCTTGTCCGGACTTTGACTGAGTCAGCTTGTCATATCTGTTACGTTGAGTCTCGAACCACTTCTTCACAGTCTTGACAGGCAAGTTTCTGGTAGCTGCTATCTGCTCCCAAAGTCTTTCCTCTTTCTGCTTGTCTTTGAAACTGTCGTCATAAAGTTCCTCATGCTGTTTAATGAACTCATCGATGGCTTCTTCGTCTGAATCACTCAAGAAAATGGACCTCATCTGGCCCTCCTCCTCTCTGAATTGAGTTGATTCTGCATCATTATCCATATCTGTTCGCACTCTTCCTTTCTTCCTCTTCAATCTCTCTCTCCCTCTGTCTGTCCCTCTCTTCCTTCTCTCTCCTCTCTCTCTCATCCCTCTCCTCTCTCTCCCTCATCCTTCTGTCTATATCCTCAGCTGTATCTCCTAACTCAAACTGTGGTTGAGTATCTCCAGTGGGGACTTCAATCTTTTACCTTCTGCCCGTTGGCATGATGATCAAATCAATCATTTGTACAGCTTGTTTTAAAAACAAAACTTAAAATAAAAGAAAAGTGAAACCTCACAAAACAGATTTCACTCCCAGCCAGTCCAGCCTAGCAAAAACTTAAGCTAATTTTTCAGAAAATAAAAAACTTAAAAATAAAAGCTGCACACCTCAACAGTCAACGGCCAAATATACGCAGATTGTCTACCTACTTGCCTTTTCATTCCCCCAAAAGTAAAAATATTGCTGGCCTGTCTGTTTCAGTTCCTGGCTTGTCTATTAGTGTTACATGCCTGTCGGTTATTGTTTACCACTTGTCTGTTTGAGTTTAAGGCCTGTCGGTTACAATTTTTCCTGACTCTAGGACCCAGTCTGTAAAAGGTACTGTAACACTTCCCGCACTGTCGGTGAGTCATCAAGTATGGTCTGGAAGTCCATATTTGGGACAAGCCGGATACTTGTTACAGACAGACCTGTTTGATTAACCAAAAAGCCTGGAAGTGTAACCGACAGGCTGTTAAGTTAACCGACAGGCCGGATGCTAGTTGCTGAAGTTAGGGTCAGATACAAGGGTTGGCAATGGTCGTAGAAATATCAAACATGTTTGAGTCATCAAGTATGACCATACTTGATGACAAACATGTTTGATATTTTACTGACTCTTACTGACAGGCCGGGAACTTGCAACCAACACTAACCGACCATGTAAACATTGTCCCCGACCCTCCAAAAATACCCAGTTATCAACAGGCCGGCTCCAGTTGAACACCTGCATTAGGCTAATACACAAGTCAAATATCAAACTAGTGTCCAACTATTGCAAATACATTACACACTGATTAATGTTCTGTCAGAGCTAAACGAAGAATAATTCAATTTTCATCAAAACAGTAAATAACAGTATTATTATGATATTATACAGAGGTACAACAGAATAACAAAAATCATTGTTTATATCAAAAACACTTTTGACAAGCAAAGGAAGAATATTTGAAATGTAATGTTTATCATACAGTTTTTCAAATATAATTATTATTATCTCCTGTCAGCGACCAAATGCCATAGTCTTGTGATTATAAAATATCTTCCAAACATGCATCCATCCATGCCACCATAGCTGATTGTTTGAAAATTATAAATATTGCAGCTATTATCAAATTTGCACACATGATATATGGCTGCTATATCACACGCTTAATTTCAAATGGTGCTATCCTATTAGAAAGGCCTTATATCCCCTTTGTCATTGCTCTTATGGGTTCAGAATGTGGAACAGCTTGAAGAAAGTCATGGCCTAGGAATCTTTTCCAGGTGATGAATTTAACCTTTGACCTGTACATTAAGTTTAAATGGGGTCATCATACTACAACATCCCTATATCTCGATTATTATTGATCCTTGGGCCACAGAATGTAAAAACAACCCATGGGAAGTCATGGCCCTCAAAACTTTTTTCCTGTGAACAAGTTTGGCCTCATTTTGAAAAATGTAATGGCCACCACGGACAAATCGGACAAATATTTAAATATGATTTAGATGCTCAAAAACTTGAAATGTTGCAGCTAGGTTCATCAAATTTGCACAAAAGATATATGGCTAGAAAAGTTAGGATGACAGTATTTTGTACTAGTTTCAAAAACAAAATGGCTGTATTATGACATGTTTAATTCCAAATGAAATTAGCCTATTGAAAAGGCCTTATATCTCCCTTATCGTTGGTAATAGGGGTTTGGAATTTGAAAACAGCTTATAGGAAGTCATGGCCTAGAAATCTTTTCCAAGTATTAAACTTGATCTTTGACCTCTGCTTCAATGCAAAATTGGGTCAACATACTAAAAGTCCTGATATATCCCTTATTATTATCCCTACAGCTTCAGAATGTAAAATAGCCCATGGGAAGTCCTGGCCTGCAAATGTTTTGCCTGTGAACAATTTTGCCCTAATTTTGAAAAACAAAATAGCTGCCATTGACGATTGTTTGAAAATCATTTAGATAGCCTAAATCTTCAAATATTGCAGCTAACATCATCAAATTTCCACAAAATTATCGCACCTCGATGATAGCACCTCGATTTAGTTTCAAAAACATCGCCATCATATCATATGTTTCATATCACATGGGGTTATCTTTTTAAAAAGAGCTTATATATCCCTTTTCATTGCTCTATGGGTTTCCATATTGTGATGACAACTTACAGGAAGTCATGACCTGAGACTTTTTCCAAACTGCTAACTTTGACTTTTGACCCCTTCTTCAATGACAAGTGAGGTCATCTTACTACAAAATCCTTATATCTCCTTTAGTTCTCCATTATAACTGATCCTAAGTCAGGAGAATACCACTGCAGCAGTAGTCTTGTTACCACTATTGTGAAATACTAAGAATCAACAAAAACACTAGGAGAGCACACACCTCCGACAGTAGTATAAAGGGGGGCATTATAGCAATTAAAAGTTAATCTGAGGAGCGGTTTGGAGCTCCTAAAACTGGGGTTTCCAATTAAAATCAACGGGAGTGGATAATCTCAGGAGTGATCAGATATGAGGCTTCTGAGATTATCTTGAGCTCCTAAAACTGGGGTTTCCAATTAAAATCAACGGGAGTGGATAATCTCAGGAGTGAACAGATATGAGGCTCCCGAGATTAACCGGAGTGCGCATGCGCGCGCAAAAGATTAGGGGATTGCGCATGCGCGCGCAAAAGATTAGGGTAGATTTTAAATTTTAGAGAGTGCGCATGCGCGTGCAAAAGATTAGGGGAGTGCGCATGCGCGCGCAAAAGTTTAGTGGAGAGTGCATGCGCGTACTGTTTATTAAGACGTTGCTTACAGTATAAAAAGACGATGCTTTAAAACATAGATACATTTGTTAAAAAGAATCCAACAGATCATTTCACGGTTAAATCTTTGATTTTATTTGTAGTTCACATCCTGGTGTTACTTCTTCAAAAATGAACAGGTAATGTCAATACTGTTTTAAAGCGTTTTCTTGCGCTTACAACAAAAAAAGACATGAAAACATATGTCTTGAATTGCAGGCTAAAAATAGATTGCATTGTTACATTTGTGGTAAAGGGTATGTGAGTGTACAAAAAAGGGTGAAACATGAAAATCAGTGTGTGAATATAGGGGCAAATCTTTTGCAAGATTTAAAAAAATTTCAATGCGAAAAGTGTCATCACACGTTTGCTTCAAAGCAAATGTGGAAGCAGCATTCTTGTACAGTCAAAACGAATGGTAACATTGAGGTCATCGAGAAAAACAAATGTGAAACTTGTTCAAAGACATTTTCATCTGTTTTTAATAAAAAAAGACACGAAAAAGTATGTTCTACAGCTAAAACTAAGGGTGAACAAGCAAAGGAAATAAAAGAAAAAGTATCATCTGCAACAAATGGTGAACCATCTGATGGTGTTGTTGCAGTGAACACCAAAAAACGTAAAAGAAGCGATGAAGAAATTTTACCTAAAAGGAGAAAATGTCAATGTCGTCGTTGTGACGTTATATTTGAGGGACGTCACGAATTGCACTTGCATCAAAACACGCAGCATGGTGGTGCTCTTCAGAACAGGCCTTGGCGTCAAGAGGCTCATTTAGACGAACCTCCCTGGGGTGAACCGGTGAGAGACGACCCTTTGAGGCAGATTTATGAAGGAAATCAAAACGTTATATTAGCCGATGCTAAGATCAACAAAGGACGAAAAATGATTTACAATTTACCCACGAATAATTTGAGGGATGGTGTAGATGAAATTTGGTGGAAATTGGATGAGATTTTTACGGATCAAAACGGTGCTTTTAAAATCAATCTTTCTTTAGGGCTTATTTTAAGGAATATGGAAACTGGAGAATATAGATATTTTGCACCTCACGTAAACGACTCTCTGTTTCCCTCACCTTTTCTGATTGGAAGTAGAAAATATTTGAGAATATTTCAGAATAAAATTCGTCGTCTGGATCCTTTGGAATACATGAATAATTTGAGACCCAACAGCAAATGGAGACCTTTTATGGTCACGAATGTGAGATTTGACGTCACTCCGACGAATTTTCCTCTGGGAAAAGGTGTGTTACCCGATTATATCAAGCAAAAGCGCAGCATTGTGAGTATGGAAGTGGATTCTAATAACAAACCGTATAAAGATGATCATTGTTTTTTTCGGTGTTTGGCTTATCATCGAAATCGAGTTCAGGAGAAAGCAAACCTGTTGCAGACGTGGGAAGAATTTTCGGGTAAAAAAACCGTGGAATTAGCAGATATGCCAGATTTGGAAAAGTGTTTTCGCCTAAACTTGCATGTGTACGAACTACAACCGGATGATACCGTGATTCCTTTATTTATATCCAGGTCTCCATTTGAAAATGACATGTATTTAAATCGATACAAAACTCATTTAAGCTACATAAAAGACTTTCACAGTTATGCCAGAAAATTTACTTGTGTGGCCTGTCAAAAGATGTTTCATAAAGCTTATAAGTGGCGCAGACACATGAAGCAGTGCAAAGGTTTAACCAATTGGGAATATCCGGGGACATTTTATGCGCCCTCAGAGACCATGTTTGATCAAATAAAAAGCTGTGGAATTTCAGTTCAAGATGCATTTTTTCCTTGGTTTATCGTGTATGACTTTGAAGTTATTTTACAAAAAGAACCTTGCAGAGTATCGGATAAATTAAAATGGGAAGCCCGACACGTCCCTATCAGTGTCAGTGTCTGTAGTAATGTGGAAGGTTTTAGGGAACCTCGGTGTTTTGTGCAAGATGACTTGAAAAAACTTTTAAAAGACATGTTAAGCTACATGACTGAGATAGGACAAGAAATCTGTGAATTAGCTCACCTTAAATGGGGACATATTTTAGAACAAATCAAGGAAGTTTCCATCAGGGAAAAATTTGAAACTTATTTGCAAGAAATCCCCGTTTTGGGTTTTAATTCGGGGAAATATGACATGAATTTAATGAAAACAGAAATTGTGCAACTTTTAGAACTCGAAAAGAAAAACAATTATTTCGTCATAAAGAAAAACAACAGTTACATGTGTTTGAGCGACAAAAAATTTCGCTTTTTAGACATTTCTAATTTTTTAGCTCCCGGCTGCAGTTACTCCAAATTTCTGAAAGCATTTCAAGTACCTGAAAGTAAATTTTATTTTCCTTACGAATGGTTTGATGATAAGACTAAACTGGACTGGACACATTTACCTCCTCCCGATGCTTTTTATTCCAGTTTAAAAGTTCAAAACACTTTGGGTGAAACGGAATCGGACATTGTCAAAAATTACGCTTTTGTTCAAAAAGTCTGGAAAGAAGAAAATATGCGTACTTTTCAAGATTTTTTAATGCATTACAACAATTTGGATGTGGGTCCCTTTGTCAAAGCCGTTGAAAAAATGCATGTGTTTTACAGGGACAATGGTATTGATTATTTGAAAGAAACTATTTCTGTACCCGGGATTGCCAGAAAAATGATGTTTCAGCAGTCTAAAGATGCGTTATTTCTGCTGTGTGGAAAAAAGGATCAAGATTTGTACAAAACGGTGAAAAAAAATATCATTGGTGGAGCTTCCATTATATTTTGTCGACATCACAAAGTGGGGGAAACTCTGATTCATGGAAAAAAAGTGTGCAAAAATATCATTGGCTATGACTGTAACGCGCTTTATTTGTGGGCTTTATCCCAGCCCATGCCTACCGGTTGTTTTGTGAGAAGACATTTTCCCGATTTTAAGCCAGAGGTGTCGCATAAATATTTGGACATGTACGTTTGGATGGATCATTTGGCCGACG
This sequence comes from Sabellastarte sp. h YS-2021, assembly GCA_964017235.1. Taxonomy (NCBI): domain Eukaryota; kingdom Metazoa; phylum Annelida; class Polychaeta; order Sabellida; family Sabellidae; genus Sabellastarte; species Sabellastarte sp. h YS-2021. The sequence continues at coordinate 137,887,100 of OZ024931.1, read as the reverse complement.
TGGGAAAAGTCGACATTGAACACAAGTTAAATACCGGTAAAGAAAAAAGAATTGGCAAATATTTTTGCGACGGTTTTGACAGGGAGAACAATGTGGTCTATGAAATGGACGGATGTTTTTTTCACGGGCACAGGTGTCACTTAACCGAAAACGCTTGGAAATCGAGGCCTAAATTGATGGAAAAAAGAGAAAAAAAAACAAGGGAAAAAGAACAGTATTTAAAAATAAATGGTTACAGAGTGGAAAAAATAAGGGAATGCGACTACGTCAAACATTTAAGACCCTGTTTAAATTATGACAGATATTTACCCCCTTATTATCAAAAGCATAAGGGTTCACTCAGTGTTGACACGATATTGAAAGATATTCAGCAAGAATCTTTGTTTGGAATGGTGGAAGTGGACGTGGAAGTACCAAATCATTTATATGATTATTTCAGTGAAATGTCGCCTTTATTTTGCACCTGTTTTATTCCTTTTGACGCGATGGGGGAATACACTCAGAAGCAAATTGAGGAACTGAATTTAGGAAAGCATCCTCGCAAATTATTGGTGGGTGGCATGAAAGCCAAAAGGCTTTTACTGTTATCCCCTTTATTAAAGTGGTACTTAGACCACGGTTTGATTGTCACACAGGTGTATCAAGTCATTGAATTTTCTCCAATGTCTTGTTTTAAACAATTTCACGATAAAGTGAGCGATGCCAGAAGAGCTGGTGATGTTCACGAAGATCAAAGTATTATAGCAGATACAATGAAATTAATTGGAAACAGTGGATTTGGTTCTATGATTATGGATCAGGAAAAACATCAAAAAGTCATTTATGTGAGAGGGGATAAAGATATTCAGATGAAAGTCAATGATCCCCATTTTAAGAAGCTGACAGAATTTTCAGAAGACTTCTGTGAAGTGGAAATGTCCAAGTCGAAACAGATTTTGAACTTACCCATTCAAATAGGTTACAGTATTTTACAGTACGCAAAATTAAAAATGTTGGAGTGGTATTACGACTGTTTAGACTATTATGTGGAAAGAAGTGATTTTGAATATATTGAAATGGATACGGACAGTGCCTACTTTGCCATGTCTGGAAATACACTGGTCGACATTGTAAAACCGCATTTAAAAGAAGAGTTTTTACATAAAATATTCAAATCTTGTCATTTAAAGGAAGTGATCCCCAATCCTTACTGGTTTCCCAGAGAATGCTGTGAAAAACACAGGGCTTACGACAAACGTCAGGCTGGTTTATTTAAGATTGAAAAGGATCACGGACAAGAAATGGTGGCTCTTTGCTCTAAAACTTACGTGTTAGAAGACAGGGATGGATTTTGCAAAACTGCTTTAAAGGGTTTAAATAAAGCTGATATTGAAAATCCTTTGGAAAAGTGCAAAGAAGTTTTGTATACGGGTAAAACTGATGTGGGAATAAATAAAGGTTTTCGTGTCAGAGATAACACTTTATTTACTTATGAACAACGTCGAGCCGGTATTGGAAATTTTTATTGTAAAAGAGAATTGGTGGATGATGTGCACACAAAACCTTTAGATATAGTCTTGTGTCCCTGGGAAGAACACCAATGTACAGAAATTACAGACAATATTTTATCTCCTGTTTACCCTTTTAGTTTTAGTGTGGGGTCTAAAGATTTTCAAAATATTTACGCGTACTGTCAGACTTTAAAACTTCTGTCTGTTTTTGATCAAAATTATTTAGTTAAGTTAATTTTAAAGAAAAGATGGCAGACAGATGAGACCTTTAAAAACTGTTTAAAACAGCAAAAAAACAAAACCTTTGTATGGGTGCACGAAGATATATTTTGGGGATGTGGATTAAGCAGAGTTTTATTTAAGGTCACTGAGTTGAAACATATGCCAGGAGCCAATCAGTGGGGAGAACTTTTGAGTGAATTGCTTTGTGAAACGGCTTATACAAAGAATTTTGAAAAAAAAAAATCTTGATTTAATTTCTTTAAAGTGAGCAAGATTTTATTCCACATCCCTTCCAAATTTATTTTGTTTGGAGCCAGAGGTCCAGACAAAACCAATTCAACATGAAACAACATGTTTGAATCTCCACCTTTTAAAATTGGATCATCATGGCAATTATAACAATTGAAAATACACCGGTATTTTGCAGTCAATGCGCATAAATAGATGCCTCTCTCAGCAGAAGGGATCATTCAGTTGCAAGGTCACAAAGGAGACACATGGATAATTGGTGTGAAAAGTCCTTGGTCAAATATTCCCGTCAGATGATCATACTTGCTATTGTAATCATAGCATCTGTTGTGAATTTGTCATTAAACCAGGACGAAAAGGGTATTTGGTTACCATTGCTGTGTTCATCTTTGGGCTATATATTGCCAAATCCCAGTATAAAAAAGAAAGAATGAATAAGCTTTTAAGTTCGATTTTCTTTGATCCCTCACACCCCGCAAGCTTTTCGGGTCCTCAGAAACTGTATGACGCTGCAGTCAAACAAGACAGCACTGTGACCCTCAATGGCGTAAAAAGTTGGTTGAGTGGAGAGGAGACATACACATTTCATAAACCATCCAGAAAGAAATTTAAAAGAAATAAAGTCATTGTCGGGTCAATTGATCAGCAGTGGGATGTCGACCTGATGGACATGACGAAAATTGCAAAATACAACGATGGTTATCATTACATTCTTTTAGCTATAGACATTTTTTCACGTTATGTATGGACGGTGCCACTCAGGGATAAATCTGGAAATGAAGTTGTTCGTGGGTTCACAAAAATTTTTAAAGAAAGAGTACCCGAAGTTGTGCGTTCAGACAAAGGAACAGAATTTTTAGGACACAAAGTTCAGAATTTATTCAAATCGCACTTGATCCGTCACTTTGTGACCCAAAATGAAGTGAAGGCCAATTATGCTGAACGGGCTATTAAAACCATCAAAGGAAAAATATACAAGTACTTTACATATAAACAGTCTTACCGTTATATCGATGCACTGCAAGACTTTACTCGGGCTTACAACTCAAGTGTACACCGATCCATTAAAATGGCACCAGCACAGGTCACAATGAACAACTTTAATTCAGAAGGAATAAAGAATGAAGAAAGAATGAAAAAGACCACTTTTAAGTTTAAAGTTGGGGACTTTGTCAGGATCTCACGTGCCAGAAAGACGTTCACAAGGGAGTATGATCAGAGGTGGAGTGGTGAACTGTTCCAAATAGTCAACCGAGATGGGACACAGAGGTATCCCACATACAAAATCAAAGACTATGCCGGGGAGTCCATTGATGGAACATTTTATGAAGAAGAGCTGCAGAAGGTCACTCCCAATGAGTATTATAAGGTTGAAAAAATTTTGAAAAGTCGCAAAATTAAAGGTCGCCCCAAAGAGGTCTTGGTGAGGTGGTTACATTGGCCTCCAAAGTATGATTCTTGGATACCAGCCACAGACATCACCAGTTTTTATAAATAGAAGGTTTTCTAAACCTGTGTTGACATTTCAACGTGAGCAGTCATGGTGAAAACATGTCTGTCGTTAAAAAGAACAAATACGTGTTAAGGATTTTAGCTGAAGGTGACCCTAAAGCAATAAAGTACATCATTCGTGGTGCGGACAGACCACTCATTCACTGTTTTGTGGATTGCGCTCACAATATTCTAGAGGGGAATATTCCTCTTGGGCTTAAAGAAAAGAAAAGACTGGCAAAGTATAAAGAAGAATTGCGAGCATTAAGGAAAAAGAATACCTCTGACAGAAAAAAGAAACAGATTTTGCAAAAGGGTGGATTCCTGCCTGCTTTATTGGCTCCTATTTTAGGAACTGTTATTCCTCCACTTGCTAAGAAACTGGTAGGGCTTTTCACTCGGCGATGAATAAATTTATAGAAAAGATTGTTGTGCCCAAGTCATTCTTGATCACCAGAGACTGTGCACCAGTGGGAAGAGATGCCACAGCTACTGCTATGGCCAGATTAGAAAAGAATATGAGTGGACTGTTAGAAGACCCCGTATTGGAACCAACTGAAAAAATGAAGCTGCACAATCAGTCGATGAGTCGTCTGCTGACTTATGATCGAAAGCAACACCCCGAACCTGGGGATCCTTTTCCAGATCCTGTGGTCCCTGTGGAAGACCCCAAAGAAGATTTAGAAAATGACTTGACCATCACTCTGCCACCTTCTCTGAGGAGTAAAGGTCAGCACCTGTATCAAAAGTTAAAAGGAACTTTACAGTGGAATGACAAAGGCGAAATTTTAACAGAAGACAATCGACCCATTAGTGGATCACACATCACAGATTTGATTAACACAGCTATTCGGACACAGAGAAAAATAAGAACACTCCCAACTGGTTGGGGATATTTTAATCAAAAGTTACAAGAGGCTAACATTCCAGAGAGGTTATTGGGGCGTGGTCCCCAGTTTCAACCGCAAGAGGAGGTGTGGAAACCCGAACCAAAATCTGAACCAGATTCTGAACCAGAATCTGAACCAGAATCTGAATCGAAACCAAAGATTCCAAGAAAAAAGTACAAGTGGGAGAGTACATAAAAGGGAAAGCATCCCTTGATTTCCTTCAGTGTGACGAGAGAGACAGACCATGAAAGACTTTTATCTCTATTTACCAAGTAATACAAAGCACACGGGTAATACTCCCGGAGAGTTTATTGTACCACTGGCTCAACCTTATGAACTGGTCGGTGAATGGGAAGTGGGACTGATGGAAATTCAATATGCAAGAACGTGGTATAATGTTCCTTCAGATCAATTTGTTCAAGTTGGGAATACAACCATACTCATTCCCGAGGGTATTTATGCTGATATAGGGGAATTGATCAAAATCTTAAATAAAAAAATTAAATGGGGCCTTGGTGGAAACCCACCTGTCACTGTCGAATTCAATACCATTGAGACCACGCAAAAAACGAGACTTAAAATCGAAACAAATGACGCATCAGAGGGGTTAGCACCTGACTTGTATCTTTCCAAGAGATTGAGTGACATGTTAGGATTTGTCATGACAGGCCCATTTTCAGCTGGTGATAGAAAATCAAAGTATCCGGCTGACATTGAAGATGGCATACACAACTTGTACGTCTATTGTGATTTAATTGAACCTGTAGCCGTGGGAAATGCCAAGGTGCCCCTCCTGAGAATTGTACCCATCCAAAAGGGACCCATTGTCACCACCTCCTACAGTAAAGTATTCTACTATCCAGTGATGAGAAAGATTTTTGGAGCTGTTGAAATCAATATAAAGGGGGATATGGGTGAAATTATTCCATTTGTTGGTGGAAAGTCATTCGTAACGCTTCACTTTCGTAAAAAATGAAGCATAAGGATTACTGCTGCGACGATTCTACCCGTCAAGCATACGAGCAGTATTACACGAGTCAAGCAGGAAGTGGATTACCAGGATTTCAAGGTTTGCGATATCAAAGAGGTCACGGTTTGGGAAGTCTATTTCGGGGTCTTGTAGGAGTGGGTGCTCCCCTGTTGAAAAAAGGTGCCATTGCACTGGCAAAATCCTTGGGACAGAAAGCTCTCAAAGCAGGAGTTGAACTGGCACAAGATTACTTGGGAGATAATAAAAGGAACAGCAACCAAAGAAAGCGCGTCATTTCATCAAGAGCAGTCAAAAGAGGAGGACCTTCCAGGAAAAAAAGAAAAGATATTTACTCTTAAACATGCCTCTGATTCACCCGCTGTCATGTGAGTGCGTCAAAAGTGAATTGGATTTGTTTGGTGTGCCACTCACTCAAACCAGTGTTGAAGAAGGGAGATGGGTAGAATATGGACCAATTACAGCAGTCAAGGACAGTGATGATACCATTGAATTTAAAATTGCTGAGACTGACTCAGAGTACATAGATTTGAAAAACAGCTTCATTCGAGTCAAGGCTAAAATTGTGGATGCTGACGGAGAGATATTGGGTGCCACTGCAGATGTCGCCCCGGTAAATTTATGGCTGCATGCTTTGTTTAGTCAGATTGACATGACCCTGAAAGACACTTTAGTCACCACCTCCAATAACACCTATCCTTACAAAGCGTACATAGAAACAGTCCTCAGTTTTGGGACTGAGAGCAAACAAAGCCAACTCACGGCATCGATGTGGTACAAAGACACAAATAACTTTTCTCTTGACCAGCACAATGAGGGATATGTCAAAAGAAAGGAGCTTGCCCGTGAAAGTCACTTGATAGATATGATGGGAAAACTGCACCTGGACCTCATGTTCCAAGATCGCTACATACTCAATCACACACCCATCAAGTTGCGTCTAACCAGAAGCAAGGATAAGTTCGCCATAGTCAGCCCAACGGATAATACCGTATTTAAAGTGAAGCTGGATAGTGTTAAGATGATGATCAGAAAAGTTCAAGTGAATTCAGTCATCCAGGCAGCTCACGCAAAGGCCTTAGAAATGGGAACAGCCAAGTACCCCATCACCCGAGGTGAATGTAAGACGTACACAGTCAGTTCAGGCACAAGAAGTCATGCAGAAGAAAATTTGTATTCGGGTCAAATTCCAAAACGTATTGTCATAGGTTTTGTCAGAAACAGTGGCATCAATGGAACGTACCAAACTAACCCGTTCCAGTTTGAACATTTTGATATGGACCATATCGCACTGAATGTGGGTGGCACATCCGTTCCTGGTAAGGCACTTCAACCTGATTTTGAGACTGGAGACTACATGAATTGCTATATGACTCTCTTCTCTGGCATGGGATCCGTGTATCAAGATGAAGGGAACCACATAGATAGGGAGGAGTATAAAAAGGGATATACCTTGATCTGCTTTGACTTGTCACCTGATCTGGAAGAGGGTGGAGGATATGTGAATTTGAGAAAGACTGGCACAGTGTCACTCGAGGTGCACTTCAAAAAAGAATTGACAGAAACTGTGAACATTGTCGTGTATGGAGAATTTGAAAATACTATTGAAATTGACCAGTACAGATCCGTTGTTACCGACTTTACCCTGTAGAGTTCTGAACTGATGAATACATTTGAATTGGAACAAGTGTTAAATACCTTCAAGCCACCGGAATGGGACACCGGAGTTTTTGCCAGAAATGAGCTGAGAAGTCCAACAGAAAAATGTGTCTTTATTTGCAACACAGACTGCTCTCACAATGAAGGAACCCACTGGGTGGCACTCAGCATCAATGACCAAGGCGAGGGTCTGTACTTTGACTCTTATGGATTACCACCTGTCTTCAAAGAATTCAGCACATTTTTTGAAGGTCATATTTGCACTTACAATGATGTTCAACTGCAAAGACCTTTCTCACTGGCCTGTGGACATTACTGTGCATTATTTGCTCTCCACACCTTTGCTGGCTGCAGCATGGAGACGACTGTCAACAGGATGGAGAAATACAGTGATGACCAGATTGAAAACTTTGTAGAACAAATACTGATGAAATGATGAATGGTCTTGGTTAAAATGGTCTTGATGAAATGATGAATGGTCTTGATGAAACAATAAATGGTCTTGATGAAATGATAAATGATCTTGATGAAATAATAAATGATCAAAATGAATAACCAAAAAATTATAATAAATAATAAAAGGTTAAATAATAAATGATAAAAAAATAAAAATAATAAGTAAATAATAAATGATAAATGGTCCTGATGAAATGATAAATGGTGAATGGTCTTGATGAAATGATAAATGGTCTTCTACTGATGAATCATAAATAAATTATTTCCATTGGTTTAACTTTTGTTGTGCTTTAAAATTAGTTGTTCGAAACCATTATATTGTCTTGCACATTTATAAAATTAATATTTAAGCTAATTAATTGTACATATTGTACCTATATTTTTAGTCAAGGCATTATTGTTAGACAATAAATATGTTTATACAGTAAAAGTGTTTTATTTATGCAGTGAGAGGAGGAGGGGATGGAGTGAGAATGAGGGACAAGGGTAATATTAGGAGGAGGAGGAGGAGGAGGAGGAGGGAATGGAGTGAGAATAAGGATCAAGGGTAATATTAGGAGGAGGAGGAGGAGGAGGAGGAGGGATTTAGTGAGAATGAGGGTCAAGGGTAATATTAGGAGGAGGAGGAGGAGGAGGAGGAGGAAAAATGAGAATGAGGGTCAAGGGTAATATTAGGAGGAGGAGGAGGAGGAGGAGGAGAAGGAGGGAATATGAGTAAAAAGAATGATCAGGGGTAATATCAGGAGGAGGAGGAAAAAAATATAAATAGCAGTAAGTTTTACAAACAAGGTCATTTTCCACTAAAACACTGATCTGAAAAGATGTCTCAGTGTCCTGACTGTGGCAAGTCCTTTTCTCGAAGAGATAATTTGAAAAGACACATAAAAAATGTCCATGAGAAGATGCCACCTGAAATGCCAGTGCATCATCCAAAATCTATGCACCACCAAGATGGTTCCTGCATCACTGTTGCCCTACCTAAGCTGATTCATCCATTTACTTGTCTAGTGGCTGGCCCGACAGGAAGTGGAAAAACATCATTTCTGAAAAAGCTACTGGAACTGAAACATGAAAAGATATATCAATGCCCACAAAGAATAGTGTGGTGCTATTCCCAATGGCAACCTCTTTACACCACCATGGAAAATGTGGAATTCCAACAAGGCTTACCAGATGTGGAAGAACTGGAATCGTGTCTCCTGGTGTTAGATGACATGATGGACTCCTTGGACAGTAGAGTGGCTGACCTCTTTACCAAAGGGAGTCATCACAAAAATATATCCGTCATTGCAGTGACCCAGAATGTGTTTCACCAAAGTAGATTCCAGAGGACTATCAGTTTGAACACACACTACATGGTGCTGTTTAAGAATCCCAGAGATGCCAGTCAGATTCAATATTTAGCAAGACAGATGTACCCCAAAGATCCAGAATACCTTGTACAGGTGTATGAACGAGTGATGACCCTGGGACCATATAGCTATCTGTTCATTGATTTCAGGCAGGAAACACCGGATAACATGAGACTGAGAGCAAATATATTAGAAGATGAAGAACGATATTACTGTCAAAGAAAATAATAATAAACTTTAAACTTTTTAATGTTTTCTTTCTTTTCAATGAGTTGGATAAAACGAAAATAGCTGGGTTCACTTTGCACTTCTTTTTCCACACAAATTTACATTTCAATGCACTTTCTTGAGTAAGACTTTTTGTGCATTCATGGTTAGTCACAGGAGGCACTATATGTACAGAAAATAAAATTATTTAAGTTTCAACACATGCCCATATTATCAGATGTAAAACTACAAGTTTACAAACTCTACTAAACAAGTCGTGCATGCACAAGGTCATGCGCAAGACACACATGTGCATCCTAATAAACAGTACGCACATGCGCACTCCCCTAAACTTTTGCACGCGCATGCGCACTCCCCTAATCTTTTGCACGCGCATGCGCAATCCCCTAATCTTTTGCGCGCGCATGCGCACTCCGGTTAATCTCGGGAGCCTCATATCTGTTCACTCCTGAGATTATCCACTCCCGTTGATTTTAATTGGAAACCCCAGTTTTAGGAGCTCAAGATAATCTCAGGAGCCTCATATCTGATCACTCCTGAGATTATCCACTCCCGTTGATTTTAATTGGAAACCCCAGTTTTAGGAGCTCCAAACCGCTCCTCAGATTAACTTTTAATTGCTATAATGCCCCCCTTTATACTACTTCCGACAAAGCATGTATAGTTTACATTAGAATCTTTTTCACTGTTTTAAAAGCAAAAGGGCTGAATAATAAGTAAATTTGAAATCCAGATCTTTGTATTTTTCTATCCAGGCAGTAATCTGGACCACTCAAAATTTAATCGGATCTAAGTTCTCATTTTTCATGAAGATTGAACCAGCAGTATTATATACTCCTGGTCATGGTTTTAATACCTCATTTGTGGAGATAATAAATGCACATAGCTGATGACAAAATAATAAGAGACATCACACTAAATGAGGTCTTTGCATATTTTTCAGGTTTTTTATTCGTTTTAATAAAATCTTGATTAGTTTTTCCTTCAACTTTTCACCACTTTGCACTGTAACATTTAAGTACACTTGGTGGAAATCATGAGTAGCTTTGATCATTCTGCAAATTTATGTTCTTTCATCTGCAACTTATCACAATCACTCACTTGCAGCTACAGACCTAAAAATAACATACACAAGTATATCACAACAGAATCCATAGTTTTATTGGATTTGATGTACTTACATTTAGTAGAAAATAAGGAAACTAATATCCTTATGCATTTTTCAAACAGCTTGAATTAAATATTTAGATCTGAAGTGATTAAAAAATCTAAAAAAAATACATTAGAGATTCTTCAGGTGCTTGTAATATCTGCATTTGTTAGTTTTGGTCAGTTGCATAGCAAATCTTAGCTTATTTATTATTCAAAGTGTACATTGAGCCAAATAGTGTTATGATCTTAGACTATGTAATGACAGATGTTAACAATATCCCATTTTTTTATTTAGAGGTACCTATCTTCATGCATTTTTGATTTATAGGGCTGGTGAAAACTTACCATACCTTTCTGGAATTCTACACCCTATTAGATGCTGGTGTGTCAGAAGAAAGACTAGCTCACAACAACAGAGTACCATTGATTGATACATGTATTTTGCTGTAGTGATAATTATTCAAAGGTAAAGCAATTTTTGTGAATGAAACTAAAGCAAAAAAATTCTTAAGCACATTATACATTGTAAACAAACATATGGATCAAACATCCAAATTTAACTATTCATGTGCAAGTTATGCACACTGAAAACCTTAGGTGATTCTGACCAGAGTTTGAACTGTGTGCCATTACTACCTGTTCTGCACTTTTCACAATGCTCATGTTCATCAGTTTTCTTTCTGTAAACTTCTATTTGATTGGAATCGTTTCCCTTGCCTATCTGTTCCAGATGTAGTACTCTTAACAATTCGTCAATCATGTTTGGTGACAGAGAGTTATTAAATGCCTGTGCCACAGAAGATATACATAATCTTGCTACAGATAATACTCATGTGGATTTATATTATTCCTTTATGAATCAACACTATACATTTCAGTGCCTTTTGTTCAGCACAAATCTCTGTCCGATCTCAAGTGAGAAATGTTGGTTGCTGATTTAAAGTGCAAAACTGTTGACAAATGTTTGTACAACTAGCTACAATCCTCCAACTACCCATCCCATTATGACCAATACAAAAGGAACTGCATAAGTGAAAACACTGAATAATACAAAAAAAACATTTTAGGGAGCCTAAAATGAAAGTTCATACTTTAAAAGAGTTCCAATTTTACATCTATTTGCATCTATGGTGCTGTCTGTTCCTTTTGCCAAAGCAACACACAAGAAATAATTATTTTTTGATTGACAGGTTCAGTTCAATGGCAAGCTTTGTATGTGATAACTTTTTATAGTGAATTTTTATGTATAATGTAAAAGACGGAGGTCTCAAATGTCATGTAATACCAGGATAGTTTTACGTCACTTTGAACACTATACAGGTCATATCACATGGGTAGTTTTCTGGGCATAGGAAATCAGTACATACAATTGGTCAAGGTTCTGTACTATAAACTGCCGACCATCAGTAAGTAACTATCAACTTTTCCACATAAGGTCCAGGATTTGAACTGTCAAGCTAGAGGTGGGAGGCCAGTGTGCCACTTTGGCCTAACCAGGATAGTAAAACGATATTTGAGCATATGGTAAGGTTCAGGAAAGTAAAAATATTGGAAATATGTTGTTGTAATTATACAGAGTAATATCATCCATAGTGAACTTTGAAATTTGACAAAGACATTCTGAATGTATACCTTAAAATATAGTGACTGTATCCCAAAGTCAAAATAGTAGTATTGACTTATTAAATCAAACTTAAGTTAGAAAGTATTTTTAATTAATAATACATTGTACAAGAATGATGTCACATACATAAAAACAATAAAGCAAGTGTCTACTTACATCACAAATATGGCCTAAAGGGTCTGCATCATTACTGCATGATTTGACGTGTGTTCTGTGTAAAAACATCATCGCTTAAAAAGATACAAAAGCTTGTTCCTAGTTTAACCAATACATGAATGACATCTAAATCTTTTATGGTACTTTTTGCATGCAAGGGGCAGTCACCACGAAGCTAAAGGAAATTGAATTAATGTTGAAATAATACTAAACTGGTTTATTCAGATGCATCAGGTAATTATGATAATATTTTCCACTGTGTTCTTGCAAGCGGCAAAAGTAATTTTTAAAACATTTTGCTTAGCCTTTTATCTCAGGAATGCAGTTAAAACTGAAACAATTTGCTAAGCTAGGTTAAGTGGCATTTTTGAAACTAGCTAAAAACTTTTGTTTCACAGTTTGTAGAAATCACTGTCGAATAGTATGTTGAGTAGCATAAAACATCGATATGAATAAAAATTAATTAATCAGGTAACAACAGGCTCAATTACAAATGCACTCACATCATAAAGCCCAAAAACATTCATAATACGACTTGCAATTTCCAACAAAAATAATTTTTGTAATGTATTTTAGTAACATTGTCTTTCTTCATAGAATTTCTATATTTTAAGGTATACATTCAGAATGTCTTTGTCAAATTTAGGTATAAGCGATAAGCAGTTGTAAGGAAAAAGTCCCCTGCAGATATTTATAATTTTACTGCTGATGACTTTTATCACCATTTTCAGTGTTTTTCTGAGAGACATTGCTTTCAGATGGAAGGAACTGTTATGCGTTATACTTTAATGCAAAACCAGCTTAAAATTGAATACTTTGCTGTAGAAATTATTTAAGAAAGTACATTTTATACTACAAGTGAAAATCCATTATGGGTGACAGAGGAAAATTAAATACATGTACTTGTTTTTACAGAGGTCATTAATTTCAAACAAAAAAATCTATCTAGTTTAGGCTGATGTCAACAGATTGACTAATGCTTGTATGTAGGCAGTGTTAACAGAATATAGATTACAGTAGATTAAATTTGACTGCTATAAGTTGTAAATACCTTGTTGATATTTTTCTTTAAAAATCTGTAAAGAAGAGAGCTGATATGCAAGTAATAAAACCTAACCGTAATCTTGATGATTAACTTTGGAATTCACAAAACAAATTGTAGTTTTTCATTCATTCATTTTCAAACAAATTTCAAGGCGCCAAGACAAAGTCACTCATCATATCCTACTGTCATTAATAATAGACAGAAGATAGTTGTCAACCACAAATAGCAGAAGCAATCAAAATGGGGTACATGGGGCCGTTTGAACAGGGATTTCTTCAGCCTACGACAAATGTGCATAGAAATAGAATAGCTCTATTATGCATTACATTACAAACTTTTCGTCATATTGGATCTTACAACTCTGAATGCCATACTAGAACAAAGAAACCTGAAGAAACCTATTTTAGTGACAACTGTTGTTGCATTACTCTTGTAATAGCAAAATAATGGCTTGAAGTATTGTGGCAGTATGGGGTAGATAAACTTGTACATAACACACTGAAAATTGATGGAGGGCCAGTTTAAGTGAAACATATGTGGGAATTCAGTAGAATTGTAGGAAAACTGAGTTAAAATTCTTAAAAGTCCCTTTTAGCAGTGCTGTAGAATTGCAGTAATCAAGCCTGATACTGACCAAGACATTTGCAACAGTAAGAGCCATGGACTTAGACACACATTTCCTAATTTCTCAAATGTTTCTTTTAACTAAGAAAACAATACCTGCAATGTGATACCCCAAGTTTACAGAATTAAAAAATTTTGTCAAACAAAAACACCAAAAATTCTTACTTTAAATGAAGGAGTGAAGGGTGTGCCAAGAATATTGATTGAAAGCAACCTGTTGAGTTACTATACATAACTATATCATTAAAGTTTGGGTTCATTCTGAGCCTAATTGTCTAGAATGTTGTAAATATGATTGCTGTGAATTTCTTGTGGAGTGAACCACAATTTCCAGGTTGTTGTTCTCAATTTACTACATTTGTTGAATGCACACCAATTAGAAAACATTTGTCATTTTCATTAATATCTTGTTTATTGAGAAAACTTCCTGTAGCAAACAGTCTCTCTATGTGTTTTCACAAAACACATGACTGATTACTCTAGCAAAACAATATAGCCATTTTCATTCGTACAAAGCCTTCTGTGAATCTAAAACTTTACATTCGAGTGTGTATAAACCTGGGACGGTATTCAGGAAAGGTCTTTATTTGTATACAAAACTGGGCCTAAGACCTGGCTATGACCCTGAGTGAATATAGCCAATGGCACAGCATGACCCACTCCCTGGGGGTTTTCTTAGTTTATTGAAGTTACTTTAAGTAATAGAAACTATTTATTTTTGACATTAAATGGTATAATCATAAAAATAAAATTTTAAATAAAGTTTTAAATCCTGCACTCATCAATACACTATTAATGATGTTAGGTGAGTATTAATAACACAGTAGCCGATTAATGATTGGACCCTCCTAAAGAAGTGTGCCTACTTTAGATCTAGTAGCTCAAAGTATTAAAAAACTTTGTGACCAATTCATGTTTATCAAAAACACCTAGTATCAAAAAACATAGTTTTGCTGAGAAATCTATTATTAACTTACTTTGTGATCCAAGGACTCCACAATATGAGATGTCCACAATACCACAAAATGTGTAATAAATTATGTACTTACTTATTTTATTGTTTTAAAAATAAACACAAAAATATGCAATAAATTTTGAAACCAGCATACTGAAAGAGACTATGACTTATGTGATATGCAATAAAACATTTTGGCTTGGTAAGAGAAAGAAAAGAACTAACCATGACGTATAGCTGATCAATATCACTGGTATAAAAATCTGATTTTTACATTGCATATGTTAACTGGATATCTATCACTTACAGACAGTGATATCAGATATAAAATTATAAATTGAAATTATTCCTCTTAAAAGTCATCATTAAATCGTGAAGTACTCTTAAGTATCACAAATCAGCATTCGTTAATTATTAATTGATGTTAGAAGAAATAAACAATGACACAAAAAACATACACTCACAAATCAACATTTTAAAATTGTTAATCAATGTTTGAAGAATAAACAATGGCAATATACATACATATTTTGGATCATGAGATCATGTTCACTCTATCATCCCAAGTGTCCTTAGGCAAAACTCTCCTACATGTCCAGAGTTACGACATTGCATAAAGCAACACACTTCATTTTTCAGTGTACATGGTCGAGCCATGAAGATCATATATACTTTACAACAGTATAAAATATTTTGCACTTTGTAGTTAACTTCCAAATTAAATTCTACATTTGAAAATAGTTTTGTAACACTGTGCTGTTCAAATGATTTTATTTCCAGGTCAAACAATGCGCTTGAAAGATTATTTATTGATGAAGCATTGTCCAAAAGTGAAGACAATTGATCAGAAGCAAACATATTACCACTGGATAGAGCTGTGTATCCATGATAATTGGATATACAAAAATGGGGGAGAATTATGCATAAAAGACATTTTTTGTCCTTTTAAATTTTTCGGTATAACTACATGTAAACATTGAACACTGGATTTCAACTTTCAACTTGACCTTCCTGTAGTTCTTAAATATCTCTAGATTTCCCTTGATTTCTTTATTTTTTCCTTCTTTTTTGGGAGAGGCTTAGTCTTTAATTTTGGGTATTCTGTCTGTAACTAGTAATATAAACCAATACGACTAATATAATTTACTCAACAATAAAGTTAGGGGCCACGGTGGTAGAGGGGTAACACTCTTGCCTCCCACCTCTAAGGCCGGGGTTCAATTCCCGGCTTGGCCTCAAGTGAGAAAGCGGGTAGTTGCTTGCCGTTGGTCGGCAGTTTACAGTAGAGAACCCTAACAAACTGTATGTACTGGTTTCCTCTGCCCTTTCAACTACCCGTCGTGATATGACCTGTACAGTGTTGAAAGCGAGGTAAAACCCTAAATAAATCAACAATGAAGTTAATCTCGTCTAATGTGGAATTTAATACAGTTTAATCTCTATCAATTCACAGGCTCAAAGGCACAACTGAACATGCACAAAATGATAAATCGTGAGTTCAATGACATAGCCAGATCATACCAAAGACGACAAGGGGTGACAGGGGAGGTTACAGCAGATAGGCTTTTACAAATAAGTAAGTTTGCTCTATGTTTACTGTAAACTATGCTTTGTAAGTGCTTTGTAGGTGCTTTATTACCAGGTAAAGACATTTATGTGTTCGCTATTTTCTCTGTTTGAGAGAGGACATGATTTATGTACATGAATATGTTTGTTTTGTTTTTGTTTTGTTTTTTGTTTGGATGACACAGAAAGATGAAGCATCAAGGGGCTACATGGTTTGTATAGTGATCACACTTACTTAAAAGTTGATAATACCAAACATAGCTGTGTCAGTAGTTTTACTGTGTAAGGGGGTACATCTACAAGAGTTATATTACAAGGTTACATATACCTGTTGGTGTAAAGTAAGGAAGCTTAAAAAAGCAACTGAAGAACCCATAGCATTGATCAAGTTTCCACACTTTGCCTCATCAGTGCAATGGCCTACTAAACATTTAGATCTCTGCAAGTGAAAAAAGGCTTTGCACCACTCGGACGATGCTCTAAAAAGTAAAAAGTAAATCTTTAAATATTATTAAGACATTCACATTTCACTGCTTTTTATTAAAATTTACTTTTGGCACAATTGAAATATAACTTATGAAGACTTACCAGAGAAACACATATCAACATGGTATCACAATTATTATATACAAGCAGGGGTCCTCAGTTGCCTCATGGGCAGCAAGTTTGGCATCTAATACCAAGTAAACAAATGTGTGTTTTCACCCTCACAGGTGACAGTTCTCAGGGCCTGACCCTGTCATTTAAATGTGACATAAAACCCTAACTTTGACCTTTTCGTTCTTGATATACAAACTTAATTACTGCACTTCATTTGGCATTTTATGGGGTTGTTCCACTGGAACCGACCCTGTAACCGACTCTGCAACTCTAGGGATGAAAATGTGTTTGAAAACATTTTTGGTGCCAAAGTGTTTGTATGGGGCAGTGTAATGCTTCTTGTTTGAGATTTTTTTGAACAGCAGCTATTAATTGTTTTTGGGAGATTCGGGTGGTCCTGAAAAAAGATAATTTTATTTTTTTACAACAGTGGTCCTGAAAAGAACCAACTGGGGGCATGGAAGTGGTTCAACTGTGCCTCATCTAACTGCAGAAGAGGCTGAGGCTGGGCTGGTGGCTGCTGAGGTTCTTCCCATGAGACGGTGGTGATTGGAGGAGAGGCAGCTGGTTATTGTGTGTCAGCTGGTGAAAAGGCTCTGGTGTGTGATCTACTGGTAGCTCAGCACTAAGGGTATATTTCCGAAGAAGCTGGAAAGTCCTGATATGTTGTGATGATTTTCTTTGCCTGTTGCAGAGGCAACATGTGGAGAGTTGAAGTGCCTTGTGAGTGTCAATGTGAACGTAATTGGTGTTGAAAGTCCAGTCTGTTGGTCGTCAATTACTAGGAAGGAAGTCAACTGCCCTCTGGATTGCTGCTGCTGTCTTTTGGTTGCCATTTGTTTCCGATGAGTGGGTTGGATGATGTAGTTACTATGATGATATAGTGGTCTCTGATATAGTTAAGATGTATTCCTTTACATCTGGTGTTGGCTGCTGTGGCTGTTGAAATGTCTGAGGCACAAATGTTGAAGTTGCACTTGAACTTCTTTAAAATGTTTATTGCTGTGGCTGCTGGGGCTGATGGCCACATTCTTCCGAAGCCGCTGATGCACTGTCTCCTCTGGCCTGGGATTTGAAGCCTGACTATTTGCCCTTGCATATAATTTGCAACCTCAGAAATCCAAATTTATCCTGTATCCAGTTCTGACATTCTGTCATCTCTTTTGTGGCCTGTCCAGACTTTGCTTGGGTTAGCCTGCCATAATGGGCCCTTTGTTATTCAAACCAGATCTTGCACACCTCGACAGACTTGTGACTGTTGGCAAAACTCTCACAGAGACACTCCTTTATTGCTTTAAAGTTTATTAGTCTTGTCGTACAACTCCTCATGGTCCTTCACAAAGTTTACAATAGCCTCCTCATCCAAGTCCATCAGATATATGTTGGTCATGTGCCCCTTCTTGAATCTTGACTGTGATGGTCCCGTCTCTCTTCTAACCTCTGTTTTGTGTCATTTTTCCCAGTTCTGGGCAAATTTTCTACAACTTCCTCCTCTTGGTAGTGTGTTTCTTCCAATCTTCCTTCCTCCTGCTTAATGGAATGCTCCACCCTCTGTTTCTGTGCCTCCTCCCTTTCTCTTGTCTCACTCTCTTCCCTTCCCCGCTGGATATCTGCTACTGTGTCCACCTAGCTCAAATTCAGAAACACTGTCAGTGGGAACTTCTATCTTCCTCACTCTTCTCCTTCTCTTAGGACTCATTGTCAAATAATACTCAACGTCCACAAAATCCTGAAATACAAAGTCAGCCAACTTCAACTCAACACTGCCCTGTGTAATTGTGAAAAAACACTCTTTAAAACATTGCCAGATGTAATCTGTCAGATGCCATATTCTAAAAATGCATTGCGAAAGGTGACTCGCCTTATATAGACAGAGATTGCATTAGCAAACAAGCCTAGGGTCCTATATATGAAGTCCTCTTCATAGTTCCCAGTTTGTCTCCTGTATAACTGTCATGTTGATTCTGTGTTTATGGCTTGTCTGTATGTGTTCCCGGATTGTCCTGCGGCGATTTTACTGACTCTACAGTTGAAGACTGGGAGACTTCTCTTCTTGATGGGAAGTGTCCAAGTCAGGTTGGTTATATTTACAACAGGCCGGTTACTTTCAAGTATGTTCGGTTAGTGTTGATGGAATGTCTGGAGATGAGTCCTGGTACTTAAAATCAACACAGGATGGCAAGTTTTTCAAGACAAAATGGTAACAGTATAGGACAAGATGGGAATTGAAACAAGCCATAGAGATCTCCAACAGGATGGTTTCCAGGTGGTGGAGCCACAATCCGGATACAGATTCATGGAGTGTCGGTGAAATATCAAACATGTTTCATATTTTGCCAATCCACAAGCCAGAAACTACAATCAATCCTAACCAACTCTGTAAACACTGCTCCCTACCCTCCCAAAATACCTAGTTACCGACAAGTTGGCTCCAGTGGAACAACCCCATTAGCTTGCCCCCTTCAGAGGGCAACTCACAAATGTGAGAATACAGTTTGTAAGGGGTTTCACAGGGATGACCACACTTTGGCATGTATTAAGACAGATTGTAATTTAGACTATGTGCATGACTCTCTTTAAGACATCCAAACAGACCTGATGTATAAAAGTTGGTAGTTGGTGTCTGAGGGTTCTCAGAGGAGTATGTTGACTAATGACTATGCACAGGTTTCCTCTACCCATCATTATATGATCAATACAATGGGTTTAACACCCTGTTAACCCCAGTCAAACTATGCTTTTATATTTTCAATAGATTTTTTAATCATGTAAATATTTGGCTGTATTGACAACATTCATGATAAATGTTGAAAAAGGTAAAAGGTATCTGTTAGGACCATAAGGCCAAGGTCATGTAGCTCAAATTAAATGTTACAGATACAACCACAGTGAAAGGTTGGGTTTAGGCATACTTAATCATTCTTTTACAGCGAACTGTTAATAAATTTCCAAATTATAAATTAAAGAAGCAAAGACTACACAGAAGTCCTGTAATCAGATGGATCTGACATTTGACTTGATTAGGTGTTGCATTTTAAAATCAAAACACATTGTTTATGATATAACAAACTTCTTCAACATCTTTTGAAAGATTTCATATTGTCTGAGCAATATTCTAGTGTACACTAACAGTTTGACAGAGAGTAAAATTAATGTCATTTTGAGAGTCCTCTTGTGGATACAGTACCGGTTTAACACCTGTACCACAAAATCATCTGACATCAGCTGTTAAAATGAAAGTAAAACCCACTCTGTCACTTGAACTCTACATATCCACGGCTGGCTATTCTGACTAATTTCAAGTGTGTTCTCTATACTGTCAATGAGATCACCGATTTATGTCTTTATCATGGTTTTTTGCTAAGGAGCTTGTTATTCCACTTTCTAGACTGTGTGCACAGACAAGTGTGACAATGCAAGAAATTATAAGAACATATGGTTAAATAGGTTGAATGAGTGCATCACTCTTCAAAATAACATCAGCTTGAATCAGTTAGGTGTTCATATCAATTATGATTCATATCAAAGACTCTGCATTCTTAATTTTATTTAAATCAGGGAATGCATGTCACATATTCGGGCCATTAGATTCTGTGAGAAACAAGTATTGTTGCAGTTATTCAGGCCAGGTTAAACGTAGGTTTGCCAAATATGCCACAGAAATGTTTCAGCCAAAGTAATATATTTGAAACATTAACTAATTGCTCTATATAAATACAACTGTTTTTTAATTCCATAGCTTAACAAAAAGACATATTATTTGGTTCCTCAAATTGCTGTAAACAATTGCACGCATGGTATAAATAAAAACATGTGGATTTTTAAACACTGTATGGTATATTTATACTCAGCACAATATCTCCTTATACTACAGAACCTAAGGGGATATTTGACCCAACTCAACTGCACAAGTACGGCCCAGATTTCACGTGACTGACATTCCCCTAAAGGAATAACAAAAGCTCCAGGCTGACCCTTTAACTACATCCCTGAGGTTTTTAGCCTGAAATCTGGGATAGGGCCCAATGACAGAGGACTGTCATTTTAAGTGGTCATTTGAGCTACTATGTGTCTGCCTGTACCTGAGTTTGAACCCATGTCCTCTGTGTTCAGAGGGGAGTGTGTTACCCACTATGAAACAGTGGCTGATTTATTAATATTTACATATTTTGCTCTTATGAAATCATGCTATGGTATTTCCCACATTTTTAAAGGTGTACTTGGAATATTTTGTCATGGTCTGAATTTGCCATTTAAAGTCATTAATCTCCAGTCATGACAAATTGGAGGTATCACTTAGCATAAGAATTTGTTATTTCGTAAGATTAAAATCACATTGAGACAGGCACAAAGTCTCTGGTAAAGTTTTGACAGCCTGTTGGATACCTGATGCTGAAAATTATATTTATATTCTAAAGCAGCTACCATGGCAGCCATATGCAATACATCTAATATGCACCTGATATCCCCTGCTATGTACACTGTAGGCTATAATAAAATAAAATTGAGTGAGAAAATTACTTTTACAGCTGATGCAGGGTATACTCCCCCCTCCCCCCAAATACGTGATTAAATATGTGACTTACGTTATTAAGTGTAAGGAGCAACTACTTTAAACTCATGTTTAATCACTTTCCAACAGAAAGGTAGTCAAATACTCACCAAATAGTAAATATTGTGAAGCAATGAAGCATTAGTTGCATAATATAGAATTAATGAAACTTGGTTCATTCAGTGAGGATAACTATAACACTGGACACTGGACATAAGTTTTGTTTTAATTTATTATGAGACAATCATTGTCAGAACAAATTGATAGAGATATTCAATGTACAGAACAAAATATCCAGAGACTTAGAGGAAGTCCCACAGGAACAAAACAAAGAACGCTGAATATATAAAAAGTGCTGTCAACTAAAGTACTATCGAATATTTTGCGTAGTTGCTTGTGAACCATAATCAATAGTTCCTAAGACCAACGGACTGTTTTAAGTCAGATTTATGTTTTGTGGGTCTGAAATGTTAATTGAACCATGATTTATATTAAGTGCATAAAATTACTGGACCACTATTTATAGTTCTCAAGCCACTTTAAAAATTAATATATATTGGTTAAAGATTTATTGGTATCCAGAATTTTTCAAGATGTAATCATTTATTGCATTGACCAAGACTTATGCACATGAAAATATAACAAAACATCCACTCATTGATTTTAGATTCATATCTACCAGAAAATTAAAGTCATTGAAAATACATTGCAATCCACAATACAATCCAGATCATTCCCAATTTCAAATCATTTGTTCCCAAACCCATAAACAAAGTTCATAATATAAAGATAAGTTTGGAGTAAATGTGAATACAACATACAAGCAAACGAGTCCTTCAACTAATATAAATATACATTTGAAGTAAATGTGAATACAACATACAAGTAAACAAGTCATTTAACTACAATATGACATTTATATGCAAACTTGCAATACAGTGGCCCGCCATCACATTCCTTGAGCATTCGAAGTGTTTAAAATTTCCATCTCTGTTTTTATCATCACCTCTGTGTTTATATAAGTTTATGATTTGGTGTTGTTTCAGTAGCAGATGTTTGTCTGATAGCTACAAAAGGTGAGTTTAGGGTAATGGAGGTTCCCGCCTGGTAACCAGTGTTTGTACTACTGTTGTCCTACTGTCACCCTATACTGTTATTGATAGTTACTATCCAGTTAGTGACTGTGCACATGTAGTGGGAAAGGTTTTTCAAATTTCTCAAGATATGAGACATCCCGGGAGGTAGTTTTACGCCAAATAAACCGTCTAGCCATGGGATATACAGCCTGTAGTAAGAATGTGGTTTAAGTCTACCAGTCAGTAAACAAATCAGTGACAAACATTTTGAATATTAGCCTTACCCTATTGAGCAAACCAAAAGCAATAGAGAAAAGGAAGCTTCAAACATTAGCAGTGTGATAATACTGCCCTGAGACTCGAAGCCAGAGAGAGAAAGTCTTATTCTAAGAGTATTTTATAGCACTTAATCTCCATATAAAGACAGACTATAGGTGCAACAAACAGAAAAGCAGAGAACTATAATCATTAACATGAGACATAGCAGGGGTCAGCACCATGGAGAGAAACCAGTATAAGCAAATGTTCGGGCAGATAATCTTGTGCAAAGAGATAGGTTTTGAGCTTCTTTCTGAATGAGTGGAAAGAAGTAGTCGAACTTTCATCATCAGGCAAAATCATTCCAAATTTTTGTAGCATCATAAGTAAAGCTGAGGCCACAATGCTCAGAAGAAACCTGAGAACCCTGGGAAAAGAACCTAATGAGTACGAAGTATGTTTCTAAATTACTCCTTATCCTTTAGCATTTTAAATCCATATCATTTTTAAAATCTATTTGTAATTATTTCAGCGTTATCGTAACAAAAACAAAAAGGTAACTTTATCTTCATTTTTTTACTGCAAAATATGCCATTTTTCATGAAAAATTAACACAAAATTAACTCACGTGATTGCAATTTCTGTCTATAAATTCTATCATTCTGTTGTTTGCATAATTTCTTTTCTCTGATAAGAGTCTTGACACTGTTTTTTTTTTTCAATATGTCGTCAGTATTTCAAGGGCTTTGTATTAAATCATGACAATAATATTATTAAAAACATCCTACAGACACCACTGATAGACAAATACTCTTAACAAGATAAGGACTCTTGATAATTATCACATCAGCCAAAGCAGTGTAACTAAACAAATTGATGATACTTACAACAAATCAACATATAAGCAATCAATTTTACTTTATGAGCATTTGAACTTATCTGTTTGCAATATTTTTGGTCCGATGAGATTATAGAATGCAATTTTTATATATTAATAATAGCTTAATATTTAAGACATTGTTATATATATTTCGTTATTGATAAAAGCAGTTTTACATTGTAAGATTAGAAAACAGATCAAAGATATAGGTACTTACGAATGATATAATTATTATATTTGAAATTTTGCAAAAGTAAATACAGATATTGCAGTTGACTAAAAATAAACTGGATTATATGACCCAAATAATTATCAATTAGGTAGAAATATTTACCCTGCATGGACTGCAAGTGGTTCCCTGGAACCAATTTTATTTTTGAATCCAGACTATATAAATGAGGCAGATATTAAATGGATAGGGTACATTCAAGATTGTCACCACGATAGCTGACGTCAGTACAAAAACTTTTTAGTTATGGGCGTATGATCATTTTTTTATTAAAAAGCTTTTCTTTTGCTCAATTCTTTGCTTGAATTATTTTTAAATTAAATATAGCACTGTCAATGTTCAAAATTATTCACAGAAATATATTTAATAATGAGCCAAATTATTCATGACATCACAATGATATTTTAACTAAATGGTATCTAGTGGCCTCTAATGACATTCTGTCTAAACGCAGCCTTACTTGGGGACAGTATGTTTGGATGGCTCAGGGACATTATATTTTTTTTCTGTTCTGTCACACTTTGGCTCCAGTTCCTGGGAAAATTTTACAATCACTCATTTAGTACCATTTCCGGATGGAAGCCTCATCTTCTGCCAACATCCTTTACTGATTCAAGCACAATTTGTTGCTGGTGTGCCAGAAATATTTGAATGTGTTTAGGAAATTTTATAAGGATATATGTGTTACTTTTCAAGTGTGAGCTCTTTTGAAGTTTGTGCTTCTAGGGATCACTTTTCTGGGGTTTTTTTGGGTCTCCAGACTTTCTTGAATTGCGGCGTAGTGTGACGAGTGCCTTCACTGAAGTTAAGCAGCAATGAGTTACCTTAGTACTGTGATAGGTGACCACCTCAGTGTACTACTTGTGTCTCTGATGACTTTGTGGCTTGCTCTAGTAGATCGAAATCCCTTCTGCCTTGTGTTTTGGAAGCTTCAGGTCATATAGTCATAGACAAACATTAATATTATGGATGGGAGCTGTGAACAACAAATTTCATCATGTTATTACCCGCCCCTCTAACTTGGCAATGTCATGGCAGCTGTAAGTTATTTTTAGTTTCAAATGTTGCCTGGTTGTGGGAGAGGCCTTTTCCTGGCGTCAACAGTGCAGTGCTATTATCGGTCTGGTGAGTTTGAGCCTCCTACACTGTGTCATCTTCCTGCCCTGCAACTATTGTGCCTCCGATAATTTGGGTGAGGTCTTCAGCTTTGTCTGATTGGCTAGTGGTCTGCTTGGTGTCTGCCTGTTGGTGTGGAAGAACCTGATGTCGGACATCTGCTGCAGGGTGATCGCCAGCTCTGTTTGGTTGGCCTTGTGCCTTTCAGTTAATGTCAGCTGGATTGGTTTGTCACCTGAACATTATTATCATTTCACCTGTAAGAAGAGCTCATTGACCTGAACATCTTGATTACTCAGATATAATTATTATTTTACTTGCCTATTATCTTCATTACTCACCATTACATGGGATTTCAGTGCTACATTATCATGCCTGCTGTTAGAATGTTCCCCTGTGGCGCTGGTAGCAGGGAGGGTAAGGGTACCTTCTGCTTGTGTCTGTTATATTTCAAGGTGTATAATACTTATGTGGGTCGGTAAAGATTGGCTCATTTACACATCTCTAGCTTGTGTTTATAGGTTTATATGTGGTCTGTGATCATCTGCGTGGGCATAATCAGCATTAACTCAGAGGAAGGGACTGTCCTGGCGCCTCTTGGCTCTTGCCCTGGCGCAGTATTGCGTCCAATAGAGCACTACTCTTACATTTGAGGAACAGATAGACTGCCCAGTATCTATGCGCCTATACATACCCAACAGTACGTTTATTATGCTTGACTTAATATACTGTCCTGTATTGGCGTCCAATAGACACTATTCAAATTCTGCCATTACATCTTTATGATATACCACTTATTTTACCTTATATTTTATTTAGCGGCCAGTTAAATGCTTATTTCTGGCAGTAACTTTTTATGTTTCAATTCATTATGGCTGAACTTACATACCTTATGCCCCGTTATTTTGCATACCTTTTATCAACTGTAACAGACTTTACAAGGGATCCACTTATTGTTACGACCTTCAGTTATCTTCTGACCTTGCAGCCACTTAACGGGTTAGTTTTGGTTGCTATTGATTTAAGCTAATTTTACTAAGGTTGAACTTTGATCTCATTATTCAGGTAACTGTGTTGACCTTTCAGTTTGGTAATTGAACTATGATATCAGCATCCTGATTAATTGTTGTCACCTTTTAATTTCACCTTGTCGGGGAAAAGTAATGAGACCGTTTAATTTGATCCTGGGGTTAAATTTATTTATGGTGTTAGGTTAACTGGATTTTGCATTTATATTATATCAGTATACATTCTCATAATGTCACCTTCCAGACACCTTCATGTTTTATCATGTTCATCATGTTTAATCATGTTCATATATACGCATATTCTTGTCTTATTATAATGCTCTTACAATAACTTTTAGTGGTTGTCTTCAATTTTGTATTATAAATTATGTAATCTCATTGCTTATTTTGTTGGACACCGGGAATGATTGTAGTTTTTTTAATATACCCCATGTTTAAAAATCCTAGAATTTTTTTAATTGTCCAACAACAGCTCAACCAGATAACAAAATAGTATTAGAAATTCTTACTTCCGTATTTATTCATCGTGATCATATATGATATACAGTTTGTCTAAATACCTAAATATATTGCAAGAGGAACACTACATCAATACATCATGACAGTAAGCAGTAAGTTGCTGGTCGGTGTATGTAAATACTGTCAATTAATTTTTAAACTTGCACCCAATCTAAAACTTATGGTAAAGTCATTGACATATTCAATCTACAAGACATTATGATATAGTCATTTGGAATTTTAATTGTATACTAGCATTGTTGGAGGCTGTAGTTTTTCTTTGGAGTTAGGGAAAATAGTCAATTCAGATATTGAAGTTTCTGTTTATATAATATGCTCATACTTATACTGGCTTTTGCATTAGTATACAGCTAAGGCAGAGCTCTGTCCGATAAGCTTATATCTCATATCATGTATGAGAACTTTATGAATACCGGATATCTGTGTGCATGTTTGAAAAAAAGACGTGGGATTAGTTGAAGTCATATTTTCCAACTACGATCATGGGTAGTCAACTCTGCTCTGCTGAGTCAGTCAACAATTTGGGTGTATGGTTCAAATATCTGCAAAAGTTGTTTTGTGCAACTCTGTAACTTTATTCATGTCACTCATAATGCTTCTATACTTGTGGCCAATGCTCCTTTTAGCAGTCAGTTGGTTTACTGTAACTCACTTTTCAGGAGTCGCTGTAAGTTCAATCTTCATAAATTACAATGCATCCAAAATGGTGCAGCTAGAATCATATCAAATACCAGTAGGTATGCTAGTACTAACTCCTGTGCTTAATATATCGAATTGGCTTCCTGATGAACATCGCTCAGGCTTTAAAAACAACCACCTTTGCTTACAAGTTTCTTCACACTAGCTTTATCAAATATTTTTGATCCATATACATGTATGTCTTCCTACAGTAGTTCTTACAGTACCAGGTGCAGTTAGAGTGGTGGTAATTTCCTTGTGGTTCCAAAGTTCCAACCCTCTATCTATAAATCTATCGATCAGTTTGGTTATAGTTTAGCTTTTGATGACCCCACTTTTTGGAATGCTCTTCCTGATAAGATTTGTACTTCCCTCTCCCTAGCCTCTTTCAGAAAGCAACTCAAAGCTTGCCTGTACCCTGGGGCATACCCACGTTCTCTGTGGTGCTTGGCCTTTTGTCTGTCCCTGGATACTGAAATTGGTTCTCTGCTTTTGGTTTTGCTTTTTTCAAGGTCACGCCATGACAATGCACAACGCAAAGCCAAATCAATGCAATCTCTCTTTATAAACTTTTTTACACTGTTACACCTTTCAGAAGACATGATTTTAAGCTAAATATCACTACAGCAAGGTTAAAGGTCAAATCAATAGTGCAACACCTACACCCCATAACCATGTCCCTGTCAAGTATCAAAGTTTCTGCAAATTTAACTGTTTTTAGACAAAAAATCTTCAAGATCACTACAGCAACATCACAAATCAAAACAAGGTCACACCATAGTGTTCCACTCCATGAATGTCAATGTGGAAATCCTTAAGAGTTTGCATTGACTATGAAAAATATAGATTTTGAGAATGCTGTGCATAATTGGGTGTAATCAGTACATGCTACAATATCACATAAATAAGATAACTGGGTGGGTTGGTGTACAAACAGTTGGAACAGTTACAAATTTGGAGTAGTTACACTATTTTATATGTTAAATAGGACACTTTCTGTAGAGTGGTGCATTCTGTATGAAGTTTAAAAGCAAGTCATTTGACAAACCTCAACAAGATGCATGGGTCACATGGTGAGACGCCACCACTTTTTCAAGAACTTATAAAGTGCAGACCATTGGTAGTTGTGCCCATAAAAGCCAACCATTGTGATATGACCTGTATAGTGGTGAAAGCGACATTAAAACCTAAATAAATACATAAATAAAAAAAGACTTATTAAGGTTGATAACAGGCCTATTAGTTTTTAGCACATGTTTATCGAGTGTTGACTTTTTTAGGAGTGTAGTGAAATTGGGCCTGTTCAAAAGAAGTTTTGGGTCCTTATCACCTTCAACTGATGCATTGACTATTGAAGTGATAGTGAAAACAAGATTATCCATATCACCCAAGACAAGGAATGGCAGCCATTCACTGGTCAACAGAGTACTAATTGTAATTACCTCCGCCAAGGAGGTTAATTTTTTTCCTGGGTTTGTTTGTCTTTTTGCGTATTTGTGAACAAGATAACTCAAAAACTTATGGACCGATTTTGATGGAATTTTCAGGAAATGTCTGAAAAGGTAAAGGGAAGGAATGGTTAACTTTTGGGAGTGATCCGGATCACTATCTGAATCTGGATCCATGAAATATAATTTTTAAAGACAGATAAGTCAAAAAGTTATGGACGGATTTTGATTAAATTTTTAGGATATGTCCTAAATGTGTCAACGAATGAATGATTATATTTTGGGAGTCATCTGGATCACTGTCTGGATCTATAAAAAATTTATTGGGAGTGATCCGGATTGAGCTCCCATGGTGGAGGTCTGCAGTCTCAGAGTACTCTTGTTTAAAATAAGTTTGACAACTTGATCCTCTGTAGAAAAAGGTGAATAAAGTAGGAGGAGCAGGGGGATCAGGAGTGATGTGTTGTGGAAAATGGGACACAGTCAAGGATGAATGTATTTGTGTATTTTTCTGTGGTGAATTCAACTGTCAGGTTCAGAGATGGTCCAAGGCCAGTTAAAGGTCAAGATAATGGGAATGATTGTAAAAAATAACAAATCGGACATGAGAAAATTGATTTTATTTTATTATTGGTACGATTAGAAACATTTATCTAATTTACCATCGAACTACTTTTAATATCTAAATACATTTACACTAAGTTGAGACTTGAATGGTTTGCCTTCTATAACAAATTAAATTAGAAATTTAAAAGCACATAAACTACTATAAAGATAATTAAGAACACTTAAAGTCCAAAATACGTATTAAATACGTATTAAAATAACCATGCATAATTGCAGCATTATATGAGTGCCTTATGATCATTTTCATTTACAATGTCCTGATTTAAGTCTGATTAACTCGACTTGCTGCCATCAAAACTGTGTATATGTGAGATCCTTCAAAATGTGATAAAATTATATATGAAATTTGACAAGTGTAATAAAGTTTACAATATTCAGCACCAAACACCCAACTAGACATAACAATCGGGCTTCATAGTGTGGATTTGAAAGAGTCTAATACCATAGAGGATGACACAGGATCTGATATTGTATATCTATGCACAATATCACTGGGCCAGCTACCATGGCGCTTTATGGCTTGAATACTAACATTGTTATTGAACACCAGGATAGTGCATTGACGTCTAATTGTATGGGATGAGTACATTCTGTTATCTAAATGCAAGATAGTCTTGATTTGTGCCAGATGATAATGTACACATTGTTATATGAGCCTCTGAGGTCAACATAGGTACATTTTTGTGAGGTGGGAATAGAGAAAACATTACCTTTAAAGTGGTAACAGGGCAAAGGGGATTAGGCTATAGTCTAGGAATGACTACACATGTACCTTTCCTTAAGGTCTGTAAAGTCTTAGTCTATTTGACTATTATGACAGCTTGATGAGATTCAAAAATGATATCCCCTCTGCAGAGATGTTTTCTTATACCAAAAGTGGACCTAGAAAAGGGGACAAGTTGGGGATCCGAAAAACAAAACCAAAAAAAGCTGAAGGATATATAGCGCTTCAAAGGTCAGATATAGATCAAAATTCTCACGCAATTTATTAATGGCCTAAAGAGCTTGACTATTAAATACACCTTTAAACAATAGGGGAACTGTACTCTTTTTTAACTGCTTTTAGCATCATCTTGACTTTATTATGATCAAAAATGGCATAGGAAAAATTTAACCATCTCATTTGTGATCTCACAGCAGTAACATAATTAAGAAGAGAAGCAGGTTTCGGGCCATTGTAACATAAATATTCTATAAAAATCAAAACAGTGACCAATGTGGGTGCAGCAAAATGTAGGTCAGAAAATTTATTTAAAACTTACGATTCATAAACATAGGATTGTAGGCATTCTAAATCTGTAGTTTATAAGCATCTGGCAATCATTGCGTCACTTTTTCACTAAGAAGTCTCAGTACGGAATTGAAATCTACAATACAAATATTACTCACTTAATTAATAACACATTGTAGCAAATACCACTAAATATCATAATTTACTTGAAACAAGTGTTCAACAATTATATGCCATATGGATTTGTATACTTGCTTATGTAATTTCATAACATTATTCCTACAACTTTTAAATCTAGATAACAAGTCGTCTCTGAGGTTCTTTTCCCCTTGTGTATTTACCACCACTAACTCAATATCACACATGGCTGTAAGCAGCCATATAATTATAATATAGGTAGTTAATTCAGTATCCCTGGTAAAACTACTCTTCCAGATATTAACCAGTGCCATAGTATTTATTTTGCAACTACTTGGTATAAAAGTTACAAACATGTAACAGACATTTGGGTATACATGAACATTTATCACCCCATCTACCATATTATGTTGTTTGATACTATAATTATGGTAGATACAATCAATATTTTTAGTTTTAATGCTAGAGGTCTAGGCAATAAGATTAAGAGAATTCCTATATTTGAGTGGTTAAATTCTAAAAAGGGTGATATTTTTTTCATTTAAGAAAGCCATTTTTCCCCAGAATCAGAGATTGTTTGGCAAGAGCAGTGGGGTGGCAAAATATTTCTATTTTAATATCAAATAGTCGTGGTGTTGCAGTTTTAATCGCACCAGATACTTGCATAAAAATACACTCGATCTTACATGATCAATAGTGTACGTATCTTTTTTTAGATTGCACAATAAATGAAAGAAAATTTGTTTTGATAAATGTCTATGCACCAACAATTGATAGGGCAACTGAGCAAGTTAACTTTGGCCATTTTCTATGTAATGCTATGGAAAAATACTTTGACCACAGTATTATCATTGGTGGTGATCTAAATTTTAAGTTGGAAAATCTTGAAGCAGTCCAAAACAATCAAAATCATCCTTATAGCAGTTACCTGATACAGTTAATTGAAACCTTTGACCTTGTAGATATTTAGAACCTTAAAAATCCTGGTGTTAAAAAGTTCACTCGTCAGGAAAACACCCGCTACGGATTTGTTCATTTAAGAATAGACTATTTTCTTGTTACTAATGATTTGAAGTATGTAATTGAAAAAGCAGATATTCTGCCTGGCCTGAAATCAGAACATAGTCTTCTGAAGTTAACTATTTTATTGGAAAATGAACCAAAACGTGGCAGGGGTCTCTGGAAGTTAAATATAAGTTCAAGATGATTAAATCTGCAATACAAAAAGGAAGATTAGATATACCAAATCCTGGTGCTAAACATATGACCTGGGATTATATCAAATGCCGAATAAGAACAGAATCTATATCCTTCTCCATAAAAAATGCGATTATATGAACACATTGTCAGAGAGGTTGGTACATTTTGAGGAAAGAATCACTACTTCCCCTTCCGCACTTGAACTTGAGGAGTATGATAATGTAAAATCTGAAATATAACAACATTATGACCAAAAGGCAAAACGTACCTTAATTCGCTTGAGATGTAAGTTTACTAATGAATATGAAAAACCTTCTAAATACTTCCTCAATTTGGAAAAAGTAAGACAAAAAAGTTGTAGATTAGTGCTCTAAACATAAATGGTCAATGCATCTGTAACCTGACACAAATTTTAGAAGCCCAGAAAGTTTTTTATAGTAAACTTTTTTCATGTTCTGAAACGGATTTTAATATGACAGAGGGTGAATGCAACAATTATTTAGACAATGTAAATATTCCAAAATTGTCAAATAGTACAAAGGAGGTCTGTGATGGAGTCATCACAATATGAGCTAGAAAAAGCTGTCCAAGAATTACAAAATAACAAAGCACCAGGTCCTGATGGTTTCCCAGGAAAATTTTATAAAATATTTTGGAATGACATTTCTGATCTTCTTTTGAACAGCTTTCATGATGCATTTAACAATGGCTTCTTAACAAAATCTCAGAAACAAGGTGTGTTGTGTCTTATACCAAAAAAAGGAAAGGACCTGACTAAGCTAGAGGTTTGGGGACCCCTTTCAGTCTTGAATACAGACTATAAGATCTTAGCCAAAGTTTTGGCAAAAAGGCTTAAGTTAGGATTGAAAGAGATTAGAAATCCAGACCAAATCGGATACATGGAAAATCACTTTTATGGTGAGAATATTCGGCTTATTGCCGACATGATTGACTTCTGTAAGTTAGCTAAAACCCATGTATTATATTACTGGCTGATTTTGAAAAGGCCTTTGATAAAATAAACTGGAATTTTCTACATGCCTGTTTAAAGAGATTTGGGTTTTGGTGAAATTTTTCAAAAGTGGATATCAACCCTTATTGTGATATTGAGAGCTGTATCACCAATAATGGTCACCAATCAGAATACTTTAAAATATCCAAAGGGATCAGACAGGGCTGTCCTCTTAGTGCACTTCTATTTCTACTACCAGCCAAAATCGTTGCTATAATTTTGCACAGCTTGGTCAACATTAAAGGAATTGTAGTGAACCATATAAGTATTAAGCTATGTCAACTTGGTGATGACATGACATTATTTTTGAGAGACAATTCCTCAGTATATGAAGCAATTCAGGTTTTTGAAGAATTTTATAGATATGCTGGACTAAAGCTTAAATAAAAAACAATAGGTATTATTGCACAAAATGATGGTAATCTATATGAAGATGAACAACTTGGTAATAGCTGGACCCAGAATGCCTTCAAAACTTTGGGAACCCACTTCTCACTTGACTCTGAGGAAACCAAATGTTTAAAAATAAAGGAAAAAATGAAAACAATTAAAGGTATATTAAATGCTTGGGAGGCTAGAACATTAACTTTAAAGGGAAAATAACTATCCTTAAATCTTTGGTTATGCCACATATTAATATATTAGCTTCAATTTTGTATATTGATAAAAATGTGGTTGACAATATTGATAAACTGTTGCTTGATTTTCTTTGGAATAAAGGACATCCATTAATAGCTAAAGATACTTTGATTCAACCAATGGATCTGGCTGGTTTGAAAATGGTGTCAGTGTTTGATGTTTTTAAAACGACAATGATTATGTGGATAAAAAGGCTGACAAATAGCATAAATGCAAAATGGAAAAACTTATCATACTACTTGATGGGTATAAAAAGGAACTGTTGTTTAATAAATTGCATTTTTTTCTGCTGTAGAATCTTACCCCAAAAGTAATTTTTACAAATTTTTATTGCAGGTTTGGTTTGATTTTATCTCAGATCAGTGAGCCTCAAAGAACTACTTCAGGAACCATTATTTAATAATGACACTTTTCAAATTGGAGCGTCATATATATGTAATGAAATACTTGATTGGAAACAAGCAGGTATAAAGTTAGTTCATGACATTATGAACAGTGATGAAATTTTTTTTCCAGAACTGAAATCAAAAATAAATTCAGGATAAGAATTATATATGTAAAATACTACCAAATTGTTAGTTCCATAAAATCAGTCTTAACAAAAGACCGATTTGCTTCCAATCAAAATTGTCAATAATACAAATTTGGTAACTTTAAATACAAAATACTGAATAGAGCTTTCAACTGTAATTATAAAGTATTCTTGTGGGGTGTAAAAGGGGCCCCGGTGGCAGAGTGGTAACACTCTCCCCTCCCACCTCTGAGGTCGAGGGTTCGATCCCCGTGACGGCCTTAAGTGGGAAAGCTGGTAGTTGCTTGCCGTTGGTCGGCAGTTTACAGTACACAACCCTAGCGAACTCTATGTACTGGTTTCCTCTGCCCTTCCAACTACCCTTCGTGATATGACCTGTACAGTGTTGAAAGTGACGTTAAACCCCAAATAAATAAATGTGGGGTGTTAAAGATTCTTCAGCATGTATAGAGTGCAATATGACAGACAATGTGAAACATTATTTCTCCTTCTGTGATCCAGTTAAAAAATTCTGGGACAAAATTGAAATCTGGGTGAATAACATGTTTCCAATTGCAGTTACCTTTGCAACTTTAGATATTCTTTTAGCCTGCCAAAACCTAAACAAAATGTATTTCTATGTAATAAATTTGATATTACTGTATGGAAAATATTTTGTACATAAATGTAAACTAAATAATAAAAGTCTTTCATGGGATTATTTTCAAAAAATGTTGAAATTTTTTTTATCTATTGACAAGTTCTCTTATATCAGTCAAGGTCAGGACAAGGTTTTTAATGATAAATTTGGTGTTCTAGTAGAAAAATTGTAAATTTACTTGTTCTTGATAAATGGATGTGTTGGGGTGGTAATGGTTGAGTCAGTGCAGTGAGTCAGATTAAAACTATATGCATATTTTTTAAATCTCTTGCTGTAGATGAGGTAGTTGTATTTGTACTAAAATAATTTGTTGGCATCTTATTTTGTCATTGAGAATTCAAAATCTTCCTTATAACATATCTGTACAAAAAATGTATGTACCTGTCTTGCTGTAAAGATGTAGTTGTATTAGTACTGAAGTAAGTTGTTGTTATGTCATATTGTCATAGAGAAATTAATGCTTTCTTTGTAACACACCTATACAAGCTTACATAAAATTGTAATTATTGGTATTTTTCACTTCTTGATAAAATATAGCAGGATCAAGGTATAGATGCAAGACAACCCTGTTCAGGTTCAGAAAACTGGCTCTATTTAATTTTTTAAGATTTGTTATTGGGAGAAACCCCAAAATGGTGCTTTATTGGGGCAGTGCCTTCATGAGTTCTAAACATTTTTCCTTTATGTTTAATATCTGGACACATTACCCTGGAAGCCAAGGAAACCAGCAAATTGGGTTTAATATTTATTTACTAAAATCAGATTTTATCAATAACATAAATATAAATCTATATCTGTATCTAAAACTTTATTGACAAGATCTGTATATTTCATAATTTATTCAATAAGTTTGCTCCTACAGTGAGCTTCATGGCCCTGCAAATGCAAGGATATAGATACCAATTTTTGACAATTCAAATGAATTTTGAAACAAGTAACTACATGACCCCAATTAAGAAAAGGTTAATCCCAAATGTGTAAAATTCGCAACCATGGTAGTGGCGGAGGCAATATACCGAAGTAAGAACCGTCCAACTGAATGAGGCTTTTATATGAATACTAAGTCATAAGACCTGGTAAACCAATTATGACACCTTCCAGACACAATTTAGAAATTTTATTCCCCAATATCAGGTTATTCTGGGATGGGACTTCCTTACCCTGGTAGGCAGTGCGCGATGCATGGGGTCATTCCATGCATGACATAGAAGAGGGCTGTCTTAAGTGGGCTAATAGCACCTAGTGGGCTATAAACAGGCTGAGTGCATCGCAAATCACTATGGCAAATAGTCAAGTCACAAGTCAAGGTTAATACCAAGGTCAGAAGATGGTTTGTTGCTACTATAATGAATGGAACTGCTCTCATGAAGGAAATCATGGACAGTTAAGGCATAACTGTGCTTCTTGTGCAAAACAAGGACGTAACAACACTCATCCAAAAACTAAATGTTTATTCAAACAGAAAGGACAGGACACAAACGTAAGTAAATAGGGGTCAGGTCCTCCACTTGGGCTAGAACCAAGTCACTTAAAAAATATAACAATTCCATTGGGGGCTATATAGTCTGAACAATATGTCTGACTCTAGAACTATTTTTGATCATGAATTTGATCATACATACACCAAGTCGGTTGACAATAAACTTCACTCTGTATTAGGTTCAGATATGTTGAATAATCAGAGTAATAGCAGTTTCAGCTGTCATAAGCTCAAAAGTGAGGTTGATGTAAATGCTTTTAATGTACCTCACAAAAGTGATACTGTATGTAATTTTAACGCATATATTGATGCTTTATTGTATGATGATTTTGATTTTGCTGTGTATCCAGATTCATATGATGTTTCTGTTATGTTGCAGCAAGCTGTCCCATGCCTGGGATGGAGGGACATGCTGAAGGGCACATCACCACAGGCCCGCCTGACGTCCACTAATCCTAGTGGTGGGTTACTGATATCAAATACTAACACTGATACTGACAACAAATTGTCACAACTTAAATCTGATGGTAGTTCATTTGGATCAGTGTGACCTGGGCTTAAGAGTAATATTGGTAATACTGTTTCACACCAAATTGATTGCCACACGTATGGGGAAGGCATTCCCCTCAGTAGAGTTGACTTTACCCAATACCAGTTTTATACAAGTACGGATTATATATACCTGGTGTTTATTTTCAACCAAAAACATGGGGACCATGATTGAGCTTTCTTGGACCAAGCAAAGGATACACAACGTTTCAAAGTATATACATGCACAAGTGTGCCTTCAGGCCCCATTCAGATCATTGCTTCGATGTACATGCATGTAGATTGTCACGGTAGTGAAGTCCCTTGTGCAGCTGGTCACACTGATCTGAATATTGTGTCTCAGAATTTTAAGCAAGATTGTCATTACCTTGAGCTTCATGGTGTCAGCTTCATTGATCAATTGGACTGTGCTATTTCTGAGGCTAATGTTTTCGAAAGTGTTGACATGAAGGTATTAGATGCTGTTAATATTAACTCTGAAAATCAACCTAACACAGTTGACATTGGTGGGGCTGCTTGCCTTCAAAAATACAAGGTAATTTTGCTCTAGCCATAGATGACAACATAGGGACTTCCCCTAGTTCTGATTATTCCATACCCAATAAGACCAGGGGCTTCTTATTCCAAGAGTCATGCAACTTCCAATTTATAGGCCCAGATAGGGATGCTATAGACATTGAAACGGTTGACCAAACTACCTTAAACATCCTCACCGTATTGTGTTGCAATACCTCAAGTTTGGTTTTCCTTTATCTATTGAGAATCCTGATGCTCTTAACAATACTGATGTTGCTAAGCATTTTTCGGCTCTTCAATACCCCTTGGCAGTGCAGTAATGCCTAGATAAAGAGATAGCACACGGGGCTATGATAGGGCCAGTAGACTAGGTTACATCATCCCATTTCCACTGTTCCCCCCTTCTAACCCAAGGATGGAAACAAACGTAGGGTCATTCTTAATTTATCATACCCTTGTGGCAATTCCCTTAATGATAAGGTCAACAAGTTCCAGTTTAATGACCTTCAATTTGTCTTAAGATTCCCCTCAGTGGATGATATTGTTGCAAAAATTTTGGAAACTCTAGGTGACGTATATCTCAGCAAAATTGATGTAGCCAGAGCATTTAGGAATCTGAGGATGGACCCAGTCGATGCTTTAAAATTTGGTATTCATTGGCAAGGGATATATTTCATTGATAAAGGGGTTGCGTTTGGCTGGGTCCATGGTTCCTCAGTGTTTCAAATGATATCCGAGGCCGTCATATACATCATGAAAACCAAGCATCATCATATGTGGGCTTATATTGATGATTACATCCTAATTGGCTCTAAGGAAGCCACAGAAGCAGCTTTTCATGGCCTTTCATCTCTGTTAACCGAATTGGGCCTCCCCATGAATTCAGATACAGGAACCCCCAGGGCCCTTATATTCCTGGGAATCAACATTGACATAGCAGGCAATACTTTGAGCATTGATAGTGATAAGCTTAAGCAGATCTACAAGGAGTGCATCCATGCTAGTAAGAAAACCACCCTTAGCAGGAAAGCCATGCAATCCATTTTAGGGAAGCTCTTATATATACACAAATGTGTACTCCCAGCTAGGACATTTATTAACAGAGTTTTAGATCTCTTCAGGCATAATTGCCAGGCAAAGAGAATACACTTAGGCTCAGGATTTCACAAGGACATTCCATGGTTCATATCTTTCCTTCCCACTTTCAATGGTGTCACATACCTTAAGAAAGTCTCAATACCTCACTTTGATAGCCTCCACTTTGATGCATCCCTTACTGGTCTGGGTGGCACTTGGAGTAATAAAGTATATGTTACCCCTGTGCTAGGCATTCCTGGCTTTCACTTAGGCGTCGTCCACTTGGAAATGTTTAACATTGTCATTGCCCTCAGGTTATGGGCTACTTTCATATATTAGAACATATTGTGACAACATGGCCGT
The DNA here is from genome assembly GCA_964017235.1 of Sabellastarte sp. h YS-2021. Classification (NCBI taxonomy): domain Eukaryota; kingdom Metazoa; phylum Annelida; class Polychaeta; order Sabellida; family Sabellidae; genus Sabellastarte; species Sabellastarte sp. h YS-2021. Next base: position 137,848,565 of record OZ024931.1, on the reverse strand, counting down.
GGTTCAGATGGTGAAGACCAGTAAGAACAGAGACCAGTATCTTGCAGCATGTGTTAGGAACATATGATTTCTTTCAGCTACATGGGACATCAAACTAGACATCAACCACATCCCAGGCAAACATAATACCATTCCAGGTTTGTTATCTAGGCTATACTCGCCAGATCCAGTGAATAGCAAGCTACTTCAACACTTGCATACCAATTATATTTGGGATAACATACCTTTAAAATTATTCAACATAGATATGAATATCTAATCGTAGGAGCCACTTCCTCTTTGGTGGCAACAGCCAAGAACAGAATTGACCAAGCATATAGACCGTCCACACCTACAGCTCACATGACTCATCTTGGGACATACTTATCTTTCTTATGTTTCACAAATTCCCCCTTTACTATAACCCTTTCCAATATTCTTGCATTTTAGAGAACTTGTACCAGAATCAAATCTCACCCAAAGTTATTAAAATTACCTGTCTTCCATTGCCACCATGGTCAGATTCTATCAGATTGACCACCAAGACATTTTCCATCTTTCAGTGACCAGATATGTCAGAAGCATTTCCATCAACTCCAGGTTTCAGCCTACCCCTAGAGGAATTTTTGATGTGAAGACCTTATATGCCATTTCGGTATCATGTGATCAACTCTCTGACCCACCCCTATTCAGAGTCATTTTCTTATAATCTTTTTATGCTTTTTTGCGCATGTCTAATGTGGCCCCCCAAGGTAGATCTCAGTTTGACCCCAGGAAACATTTCCTGCATCAAGACCTTATATTTGGCCATCCAGGGGCCCACCTGGTGATCAAATGGACCAAAACCATTCCAGACAATAAATCTCACCATGTGGCCCAACTCTCAAATATTGACAATTTATACTTATGTCCTGTTAAGGCCCTCAAAGTTCTCCTTTCAACCAGGCAACTCCCACCCACCGCCCCATTATTTGCTACCAATACCTCCCATTCCACCAAATCATTGACACCCAGGTCAGACAGGCCCTGAAGACTGTCCTCACAAGTAAAAATATCAACCATGTGGGAAATGGCTTCCACACATTCAGAAGGTCAGGTGCCACCTTAGCCTATGACCACAGTATTCCACTGCAAAAAATCATGTCCCACGGTTTATGGCAAAGCTCAGCCATATGGATCTACTTGCAAAATGCCTCTTGAGCCCCCTCTATTATTCCCACTACTTTCTCCTCCATTGTACCCAAATTTCTGTAGCTGAATTTGGTGTTTAAAATTTCCTTTATGTCCATTTTAAAGCCTCTTTACAAGCTAACCATTGTATAATATTATTATTATATTATGGACCTTGACCTTGCAGACCTTAGGTTCAAACCTTCATCTTTGACTTAGCTGTTCCTAGTCATGCTTTGGAATACAGTGCCAATGGCAGTTCAAACCCACACTACCTATATCACTAGTGGTTATCAAACTTAACCATTCGGGTTCAAATCCATGGTCAACTGTTTTCAGCACGGCCACTTAAGGGGCCTGCTGGAGCAGTTGACCCCACATTAAATTTCTACGCACACTGTTCCTCATTGTCAGGAAAACTTCCCTGTTGACTGATTCTGTGCCAATCAAATATGATTGACGCCTCATTAATTTCATGGCAAATAAGAGGGGCCATTTTGGATTCAGAATTCAAAGTACAAACATGAACACATCCTACCCTCCCCACATTAGCAACAGGGGGCCCAGGCTGACCCTGGTGACCCCCTATCTGATATGACTAAGGCCTCTCTCTGCTATTTCAATAGCTCGATCTCATCCAGTGGGTATGATTCAAATTGCAGTAGTACCAGAGATCTTTTGTTTTGATGTTCTCGTTGTTAATAAGGTTCAATCTGATACATGTTTGCTGCAGGGTAACCTTGACCCCTGAAGGTCTGTCTCGCCTTCAATGAGGTCTCCTCGGATTGATGTGGGTTATCTTGGCAAGAGACTAGACAGTCCAGGCTGACCCTGGCTCTCCCCTAGTGAATTTGACCACTCCTCTGCTTTTTGAGCTGGCTAACATTTCTCATTAGCTGGGAAGTCATTTTGACCCAGACTGCAGTTGTACAGAGATCTTTCATTTCGACCTTGATCTAGCATTGCAAGGACCTAATTGACCCTAGTAACTGGGACACCCGGGAGTCAGTCTCACTGGGAGGTCTGCCATATGGGATTGACATAGGTTACAGAGCAATGAGATCTTAGGTGGTTCAGGCTGACCATGGCTCCCCCGTACCAACCTGGATATTAAGCACTACTAACCTTTGACCCTTGTGGTAGTTGACCTCAATTGGGTAAATGTGACCTCGATTAATGAAGTCAAGTGTTCAATTCTATGTCATCAAAAGCTTGTCAGAGGTGATACATTATTCTGTGATACTGTGTAATGATATTTTAGAGTATGGTGTTTTACAATTTCCATTAAATCCATTTTAAAGCCTCTTTACAAGCTAGCTATTGTATAAGATGTACTAGCATGTGGAATAAAATTGTCAAACTTATATTTTGCTAACTGGTAGACACACTGGACTTTGACCTTGTAGACCTTAAGTTCAAACCTTCACTGCGTTCACTGCGTTGGAATACAGTGCTAATTGCAGTTCAAACCCACACTACCTATATCACTAGTGGTTATCAAACTTAACCATTCAGGTTCAAATCCATGGTCAACTGTGACCAACTGTATGTACTGGTTTCCCTTCCAACTACCTGTCGTCATATGACCTGTAAAGTGTTGAAAGTGATGTAAAACCCTAAATAAACATATATTTTTTAATGATATTAAATTGGAGCAAAGACAAAATATGCAATGTTTCATTTTAAACATTATATACAGTTGATTTTTGGTGGAAAATGTAAACTATACATTTTGTAAAACAAATATTTTTGAACTGATTTCCACTGATTTCGTGACCTGGTAGGTTAATAGAATCAGCATTGCATCAATCTGCTGTCATCTCTGTTGCAGTGGGTTCAAACACAGTGTTATATAAACCTCGCTCACTCTCTTTTTATTAACCAGATAAAATCTGGCCCATTCCTGTATATATAGATAATGGAAATATTGTTGTATAAGAGGAATAATTTAGAAATATAATGCTAGGTACATAAAAATTTAATCTAAAAATTCTTTGTTTTAACTTCAACAGTTGGTAAACCAGTTTTTGTTTCTCAAAAATATGCAGTTTAATAGGGTAAAAGTACAGTTTGTAAATTTATACCCAGTCACAAGTTCACAGGTCATATGCAATAGGTCAATCTCAAGGTCAAATCTGATGTGGCCCTGTGTCGATGTTCAAAGGTCATATCTGAGGTTTGCGATGCCAAGACACAGAAATACACATATTGGGAGATTTTATTATACATGTTAGTACACAAGAAGCCTTTAAAATTTACATTTAGGAAATTTTAATAGCCCCAAGCCCAGCTAAAAATATAGTAGGAATGACAAGTGGCAAATGTACAGGGGATGATGGAATGAGCCTGAGATGCATTTTGTAGATATGTCCATATGTCCATATGGCAGAACTTCTTCATAGTCCATGTGCCATGATATTTTGTAGTGCTATGTTGTTATCAGATGCTAGGGTGGCCCCAGACCTTCTAACAGTGTGAAAACCATGGGGTATTGGTGGGATGTTGTCTGGGATAGAATTTTCTTGAGTGCATCCCTAACATGTGTGTCAATAACCTGGCCATAGGGTGAAAATTATTGGCAAAAAGGGGAGCTGAGGGTGGGAGAATTCTGGAAGCCAAGAGCGTCTTAGGGACCTTCACTGGACAAAGAAAGTGATTTTGAATGGTTGGGAGTTGTACTATGTGGTGGGATCTGTGATGCTGAAGAGTTTTGGTCCACTTAATGCCCATATGGACCCCAGGGGGTCCAAATATAATGTCTTGTCTGGTGAAATGATAATTGGGATCAAACTTAGTGGCACTGTGAAATGCTGTAAGGAAAATGGTCCTGTATAAAATTGGGTCGGCTAAATTATCGCATGCCAGTGAAATTCTATACAATGGACATCAAAAACACCTCTAGGGGTGGGGGAGAATTTGGAATTAATTGAAATGCTGTGCAGGAATCTAGCAAATGTCTCATGTGTCATGATTTCACAGTTAATACCATAAAGCTGGGCCTGAGCATGGACAGATGATATGTAATTTCTGATAACCTTTGGGGAAGTCGCATTCTCATGTGAATATTGCAAAAATGCCAAAATGTTATGCAAAGATATCTCAATAGGGAGTGCCATATACACTAGAAATGATATGAATGTTCGAAAGTGGGTGGAGTGAGCTGATCTGGTTGAGGGTCTGTAAGCCACCTCTATCTGAGACATGCCGCCTTCAGGAGTCTCCTTGAAGCAGAGGTTGACCCTGAAATTATATATGAAGGAGAGGGTTATGATACTGCTTAGGTATCCACCTCCATTGGTAATTATACTGCAAATGCTGAAAGAGAGAATTTTTAATTGGTTTATCCGATTAAATTCTAGAAAGAAGGTCAGCTATGTCATTTTTGCTACCAGATATATGCTGCACCTAAAGGTTGGTCATACGTAGCCATCAGAAGCCATATGTTGTGTCTACTGCTACATTATCACAAAAGAATTTCACAGCAGAATGAGCCCATTCAGTGGGCCATAATCTAAGGGCCACTACCACATTCAACATTTTTAAGATGCACAATCTTAAGATTCTTGCCAATAATGGGTGAAACCAGTGTAGCATACACTTGTTGGCCCCATAATCCACCCAGGCCTATCAAACAGGCGTCAATGTATAGTGTTCTGTTATCTGGGATTTACGTGACCCCATTGAACTTTGGTAAAAAGATCAAAAACCACTGCAAATCTCTGTGAAACTCTTCAGTGAGGGGGATTCTCTGCACCATGATTTTAGCATTCTATTGATAAAGATCCGGGAAGGCCTGATACACTTATGAAGATAGAGGAGTTTACCTAATTGTGATTGAAAGCCCTTCTTGGTGAGGTATTTCTTATCTTTAATTTGCCGACATCCCATGTGTATGGCGACCAACTTATCCTGGTCAATGCACAAGATATTAGATTCAATATCAATGTTAATTCCCAAGCAAGTAATAGCTTTAGCAGGAGGCGTTCTTTTAACTGAATTCATGGGGAGACCGAGTCTAACAAGTAAGTTTGACAGGTTCTAAAACGCAGTGTCAGCTGCCTTTTCTGAAGTGACCAGTATGTAGTCATCGATATATGGGAACATTTTGTATCCCTCGGATTGCATGAGATGCGCAATTGTGTCAAAGACTAAGACAAGCCACCCCATGTGTCCACCCGAATGCAGCCGTCGTATTAATGAATATGTCACCGTGCAAGCATCTCCAGGATCGACCCTGAGATTACAAAATGCTCTGGCCATGTCAATCTTTGCAAGCTCGGGAACCATATTTCTTTACCTCTCCCACAATATTGTCTATGGAGGGGAATTTAATTGTGAAATCATATCCATCAAACCTTTGTTTGTCTACCAAATCATTCACGGATTGGCAAGTGGGGAAGGACAAGTCAAGAATAACCCTACATTCACTGTCATTGGCTTTGGGCCAGGTCAGAAGGGGGTGCAGTGAACCAGATGCTTATTGTTGTCCCTAACTGAACCCAAAATGGTTCCAAGGACCCTTTCCTTATCCAGGTACTGAAAGACTGCTTCTGGGTACTGTAAGGTTGAGTAATGGTTTGTAACCTCGCTCCCACCTAACTTCTTATCCTTTGTGATGGACAAGGGGAAACCAAAAGTACTGTGTGAGCCCTGGTATCTGAATAGTTGCTTAGGTTTTCTTCCCAGGCTTCAATATTGAGACCACTTTTAATCGGGTTTCTGGCCTGCTTATAGTTAGAGGAACTACTTTCATTCACAATATGGGCAATTTCCAAAATTTCTTGAACATTATGTAGGGCCACAGGCTCCCTATCTGATCGTATGAATTCAAAACATGTAGATTGATGAACCAAATGGTCCCTAGTCTTGCATTTACAGTTGAAATCTACCCCATCACCCAAATGACTCGACTTACCACAAATGACGGAGATGAAAGGAATGATGTCATCAGCATGCTGATTTTCAGCAAGACCAGTGACAATATGCAGCTTTTCATCAGGAGGTAAATAACCATTGCTTTGCAGAACCCCTTTTGGAGTTGTGTCCATAAACTTTTCCTGTATTGTAATTAACTCATCAATGACATTTTGCAAATATTCGTTATATGATAAACCACAAGAGTGCTGAAAATGACATTCTTTGATGAAATCATCATAAGCTACTCTCACTTCCCGCAACACTTCTTCTGAATGTATTTTATAATCAAAATAACAGGAACATTACCAGCATACAGTGGTACAACACATGAATACAAAATCTCTATATACCCAGTTGGTGGTTCAATACAACTATAAAACAACACCTTATGGCCATAGTGATCAATATACATAAAATAAAAAACATTGATTGTCCCTCTTCTCGACCTTTTGAATAAATACAAGAAATATAGAACTCCCTCTGTAGTGACCAATGAATTGTTGATTCGTAAATTGAATCAAATATTGTTCACAAGCATTCAAGTATTGACAGCCATCCTGAAATTGATTGGCATCAGATTGATTGTACACAATGCCAGTTTCCACTTGCCTGAAAGTAGGGCCAATATTGACAAGACATTTGGCTTCATCACATAACATAAAGTTATTACAATCAAGTACATAATTGTCAGACCTTGATAACTGATTAACATAATTTTGAAATTAATGATGGTAACCGTCTTTGTCCTGAATATAAAATACATCATTATGATAATTTTGACAACCACCACGAAAATTACACTTATTATACTCAACCACAGTTATTGTTTCATTAGGTAAGAGCTGAACTCCATCCCCTGTGTCAGCCAACCCTTCACCTTTGTCCCTAAGTGGTCGACAATAGCTCTAATTACTGTTAAAGTTCTGTTGCCTATTTGTCCCTCTAGATTTGGCATTACACTTAATCTGTGGATATGTAGCTGACCTGCACTGCCCATGGTGCCCCATCATGAGAGCAAGAACCACCATTGTAGAATTTGCATATCTTCTTGAATTGTTGGGGCTGATGTTTATGCGTTGGCCATGGATAATTCGGAAGACCTTAACCTATTGATTGCCCATTGGGTGGCATTTCCCCATGCCAAAGTGCCCTCCTCCACCTCATGTATCAAAGATACCTAAACATTCCTAACTGCTGCCCAAGGGAGGGATGTAGCATTCCACATGGAGTAAATGACTTGGAGCAATGCTTGCTGGTGTGTTAACTGTATCTACTGCATTATACCTTCCAGACTTCTTGACAGTCTTACCTTGAAGTGAATCTTCTTTGGCCTGTGCTTCATAATATGCCAGTACATCGTTCATGGCTAATGTTGGAATGCGGCGAAGATTTCCATTGTGGGTAACACAGCATCCCGTGTCATCTCCTGACCTTGTTGAACCAAGCGAATGCGGTCAGTTACCTCCACAGCAGGATGCTGGTGTCCCAACAAGTTATCCGTAACTGTTGATGATGGGCAGGCCCCTAACATGGCCATGCTGCCAACAGTGACCTTTTGACAGAATATACTAACCTGCTTCAAAACTAATTCCATTATAATCTAACAGTTACAAAAATCACATATGTTAGCTTGTTGTTAGGTCTTAACACTCTGTTTCCACACATAAGTGACGGTGTAGACCTTTCAGTGGGGAAGGCGAAGTCAACTTCAACAGCAGTCTGGTTTACTAGGAAATATCCCATGGCTAAATCTCACACAGAAAAACTTAATAAGTGAGTTGAGATTCAGTAACTTTTGGGGTAACACATTAGTGAAAATCTTTATCTCAAGACTACACATTTACTGTTTTTTTTTTTTGAAAAGGTAATCTACTTTACCATGGTTCAACAATTTGACTGTATTAATTAAAATGATGTCCAGTTTCGCTTTTGTTGTTAACATGGCTAATTTACAGAGAGAACTGAATCAAATCCGTTTTCCTGCATATTTGTTAACTCAATTACAATAGATAACACTGAGCAATAATTATCAAATTTTCATCTATATTTCGAGACATTTGCTTGGGGATATGGTAAAGAGATATTGTTCTATACAAGCTGCATGGTAATCATGTTTTTTCAATGGCAAAAAACATTAACACATTAACTTATTTTTGCTTTAAACAAATTTAAATATTTTGATCTTATTGGCTATGCTCTGTACACAGAGATGTAGACAATGGTCATTACAGCCACAACTAACAAAAACTAAATTGAAGAAAGAGACCAGCACCAAGACAAAATGTCTCAAGTTACTGATGAGTGAAATTCATTTATAGTGGAAAACAGACTTACTATGTTTTCATAAGTGCTTGGTCGAAGCTAAGTGATGGTGACCAACAGATTGTTGAATATTCATGTTGAGGAATGATGCCCAAATTACACACCCACACAATGATACACTAAGAAAGCATGACTTGTCTTCAGATTACTTTCACTTATCACGGAAATCAGAAATATGTAAATAAAACTTTAAAGTTTTTAAGATCACAACTTGGCATCCACTCTACTGTTTTCAGAATAAACTTTTGTTGTTAAAATATGTCAGCTTATCATCGTGAAGTCATCTCTTCGCTATATTCCTTTAGCATCTACTATAAATAAAGTATATGTAGAAGAATAAGTTTTACAACTGATACAGAAATACATGTCTTGCAGATAAACTATCATTTCTTTAAAAAAAACTGTATTTCTTTCTCCCAGTTACATTGAAAGTACATCAGTCTGTATTTTCTGACAACCCCGAATACCATTCAACAACATCTAAGATACATTACTAAGTTGCAGTATTTGTTATTCTGGTAAAGGATGGTAAATATCAGTGTATTAGTATTCCAGATATCTGTTTCTGAAGCCAGTTAAAAACTTGCTTGTTTCGATTAGGATATCCTCCAACATAGTGAATCTCCACTGGTGCACGCTAATTTGGATCTCGACCTGACATGTCCCTGGACTTTCCCTTTTTGACCTAAAGCACATTAGAGGATAGTGTATCAGTTTTGTGCTATATAACTTTTTCTATCATACTCTTTTGACGAAAAATAAAATCCAAATGAAAGTCATATCTAAAATGTTAAACCCTCAAATTCTTCACCTTCTGCAAGCTGTACATTTACAACAACCCCTCCCAGAACAAACAATATATGCAAATGAGGCTGAAAAAAGCCACCCATAAGTCATTGACTAGGCCCAGGCCTAGTGACGTTTTACATAGTAGCATGTAATATACAAAAGATATATCTGCAAAAAATTTGTAAGAACCCCAGACACCATGGATTTAAAAAGCTTGGCCTCATTTGTGAAATCTGACACTGATGAGCAGGGCCATATGCCTCTTTTAGCCCCCTACAACAATTTTTTGAAGGTTGTGGGTGTTTTTTACCATTTGAAAAGCAATTGCTACAGACATGCAAATATGTATGGCCGTTAATGTCATGATTCATTTTTGCAAACAATTGGCTTTTTGAAAATACTTACAAAGATGGTATTGACTTTCTTTTACATTCTTTTACTCACATTAGCACTTATACTTGTTGATGACCTTAAATTATTTGAACCTACTTTTAAAGCCTATTTTTAATCATGACATTGGATAGATTAGGACACAACACACTACCCCAGCAATGCTGTGGCATCACATTCAAATTGGAAGCTGTTGTAGTTTTATGGAAATTCCAAGCTTATGATAATTTGGTTATAGTCTTTGAGTCTGATTTTAAGTATGCCTAGAAAAAGTTCTACAGCCTTTGCTATGTACAGGCTTTCAATGAAAAGACCAAGAAAACGAAACCTGTACAACTTGATGGTTCATACTTTGAATAAGTGAATGACAAAGAAGCTGAACTCTGAATACTGTTAGCTAAACGCCTAGTACCTCAGTAACATTAGAGTGATGTTGTATGTATGGCAATGCTCCAGAAAATGAAACAGTCTATTGCCGCCTGGGCCTAAAATGTTGACAAAGTAGAGTGACGCCCTTTAATTCTCATTCATACACTCATATCCTTTATCGCATTCTTTACAACAAATCTCTTCTCAACTGAATATGATTCATATGGAAACAGTTAATCAGATTTGGGACACAATGAACCTCCCAAACCCCAAGTGGGACCAGGATCTGACTGCCACACTGACCTCTCACTTTTACGATCAGGAGCAACAGTAATGGACCGAGTAAGGAAAATAAATTTTAGACCACACATGTGACACCATCATTACATATCTTCAAACGCCATAAACTCCAATGTGTCAGATGCATTTGGTGTCAGGGAAGTTTGACACATTAAGACCTTGCACAAGCTAAACCGCACCCAGCCAAACCACTCATTGTAGGTGGCCCAGTAGACATTATTCAATAAACAGTGTTTTACTCTGGCTTTGGGTAAGAAACACCAAAAATTTACATGTTTGAAGAGTCAATTAACATTCAAGGTTTTCAAGGCTTTACTATTGAATAGACAGTTCATGTCATTTTACAAATTAATTGGTCATAGGGCGGCTTAGATTGGAAAGTTTTTTTCTGGTAGAGGGACAGTTGATTTTCAATTTCTCTCCATTCTTTGGGGCATTTCTTTTCTCAGGACAGATCTAAAGCTCTAAGTTCCAGCATGCAATTACCATTTTGAAAGCATTTTGTTTTAGTTCTATTTCTCTTTCTAATTTCAGGAAAATTCTTCCTTATTTGCTATATTAGACAGATAGATAGATATTAGACAAAATATTGCATATTCCAAAGGCAAGAATGTAGCTATAAAGCAAAACTTAACTTTCAATAATTATATTTTCTTGTTCATGGATTGATTTTAATAGACTTTTCTCAACTGTGGAGGTTTCCCCTACCTAGGTAGTTAGTTTTGCCTCATTTGCATACACTGTTTATGACAAAAGTGGAGATTCTCCTGGTCACTTTTGTGAAACACCCAGGGACAAGCCATGTTAATTTTGTGTCAGCTGACATTATGCTAATTCAATACACTATATAAACCAATAGAGTTTTGATGTAAATTATATATAAAACACAAAGCCAAACATAGACAATATTAAAGCATGAACAGATTAATCAAGGCTGACTCTAATACAAACTAGGAATACCCCAGTTCCACTTTTGTGATTAACCTTAAGACACAATGAATGTTAAAATTGGGGGAAAACTGGTAAAACTGATAATCTAATTGTATCCACCGGAGGCATTCGTTGGATGTGGACACTTTGGTTTAGCATTCGCTACACCGCCGTGCGTAAAGAGATTTTCGGCATTAACACTCTAAGAGAAAAACTGCATCAGCTAGGTTCACCAAATTTGCAGGATATCTTCATTGGGGGGTAAGCTTCTCTGGGACTGAAATTATGGCCATGGGGGCATTTCTTTGAAAATTATCTGCATTTTCCACTGGCTGTTTCTCATAGGTAGAAGGTTGAATCTCTTCATAGGTGATATGTATAACAGATATACATGTCCTCTACGACCTTGCAGACATGTTATCTTGAAGCTCTTAATTCAAGGTCATCCATGGAGTGCCAAAGTACTCCACATAGCGGACTTTAAAAGTGCCTATATCTCCTTTATTATTGACTCTCAAGGTTTGCAATGTGAAACAAACCTATAGGAAATCATGAGCTGGGAATCTAATCTTTTGATGTGGTCAGATTTAACCCTGGGTTCCTCCTTCAAGGTCAAACGAGTATAGCCAAACTTAAAAGTGCTTATAACTTGCTTATTATTGGTCCTAGAGGTTTGCAATGTGAAACCAACTTGTAGGAAATTATGGGCTGGGAATCTTCTGATGTTGCTAGATTTGACCTTTGGCCCCTCCTTTAAAGTCAAATGATGGTTCACTTGCTTTTGTGAGTTATCTCTCCGGTGAATACAGATTTGCATTGGTTCGCCGATGTGTAGGTCTGGATAATTTTCTAATAAATAATATCATTAATTTTTCTAAAATCAAAAGATTGGCTTCACCGGTCAAATATTGAACTTATAACCTGCTCTGTGACTATCATAACTGACAAAATAACTCTGATAACACTGAGTTGCAGTCACTCTTGGGAAAGATTTGTTGTATCATGGGAAATGTGGACAACATAGGCTTTATCACAAAACAGATTGGTCCTAATGAATCATAGACAAATTGGCATTTTTACCAAATTGGCACCTACCAGATTGATCCCTAGATAAAATACTCAAATCCAATAGGCTCTCAGAAAAAAAATTGCTAAATTGGTGTGCAGGATATAATATTTTCGTAAAATTATTGTGCTTTCAAAGAGATTATGTTAAACAAAGGGAAAATATCATAAATGTTTTACGTTGGTGAACATACAATATGGGTTTAACCTAAAATATGATTCAATAAAATTATTATAGCACTCAATCTCCATCAAACCAATTGCAGCTTTCATAACTCTAACTAAACAAGTGAGCAAATGACAGACCATAAATAGCATTGATTACAACTTTGCAAATCATCATGAAACAATATGAAGGATATTAAGCACCCAAAAGTACTATTTTATTACATTTTTGATGGTTTCACACTGGGGGCTCAGTTTACATGGTCAAGATTTCAGGGGGCCAATTTGATAATTTGATCTGTTTTGTCCAGTCCCCAGCCCTAACACCAAAAGTATCAGTTACAACAACTTGGAATCCCCAGTGATCATAGCCAACATGATCAGGGCAGTGAGGGAGAAAACTACAGTGGAACAGGGGTATTATTTTTAAAACAGGATGATAATCTTAGTGAAGACCAAAACCTTTTTGTCATTTGATTTTATATTATTTTACAATAATCTCTTCAGTATTGAAAAACTTTTTTCCAAGTTGTTTCTTTGCATTTGCAATTATGTTGGCTGGGTCAATTCCATGAAATATATTAGTCTTACATTCATATAATTAACAGTCAATCATGTTTGACTCTCTTTTATGGTGATATATTTGTCCTCTATACATTATCTACACCATAAAGTACAATACTTTTAAAAAGCATAAGTGCCTCATGTATGTAAGTTTTATGGTATTTAAAACCTAAGTATTGTTTTAACTTTCTCTGTCTAAATGAAAAGTTAAATTTCAGTTTGATTTGTTTATTTATAAGTAATACTGCAGTACTGTCAATACTAGATTTTATGGGTGTGTACTCAGTGACTTTGTGTGGACAACAACTGTATCAGAGAGAGTGTTTTCACCAGCAACTATATTAAAAAATAATGACTTTTTTCCAAATTTTCAACTTAATGTTACAAAAATAATTATGTTAATAATAATAATAATAACAATAATATAATATAACAATAATAACAATGCATAATAAACAATAAGGAAATACCTTTATCATTAAACATGAAAGCATAATTTTTTACGATGATAGGGCTTGCCTTTTGGCTTATTTTTTATATAATAAAATGTACATAAGTTTGTGACAGGTAAACCCAAGCAATATAATTTGGATGCAGACAGTTCTTGCATGCCGCTTCTTTGTAAACAGAAAAATGATACTTTAATATTGCTTGCACATGGTCTGGTCAATTAGCATAATTTGTCCCCTGGTTTTTACAAAAGTGACCAGGAGAATCTCCCCTTTATATCATAAACAGTGTATGCAAATGAAGCAAAACTAACTACCTAGGTGGGGGAAACCTCCAAAGCTGAGAAATGTCTACTGGAATATAAACCTGTAGCTATTTTTAATATTTAAAGACAGTTTTTCTTAAAAACTGGATTGCAAAAAAAAAATTAAAATATGGATTACAATTCCTTAAAGGTGAACAATTTTTACACCTTTTTATGGAAATAGCTTGTTCCAATCTAATCCAGCACTATATGTGTACATCAAACTTGTGACTATGAATATACTCAATATAGCTTATTCTATGAGATAAACACCCAGGGTCTGTTTAAAAAAGGGACTTCGCCCAGGGCCCAGTGTCAGAAAAGGACTTAGTCTGGACTTAGACTTAAAGTAAAGACGTTTGTCTTTTATTGAAATCGAGTCTGTGTTCTTAGGTTTGACACAATACCAAACTCTATGCTTTGACTAAGTCTTGGGCTCAAATGCAAGTCTCCTTGGTAGTGGACTTAACTTTTGTAAACAAAGACTTAAATATCGCTGTCATATTTTTCCACTTTTTCCAATTTGAAATGGTTGTCAAAAGATTAAATCTATAGAACACTCCCTAAAGTAGACCATGATAAGTTTTTATGTAGATACAAGGTTTTTCACATAAGATAAAATGTGCCAAGCAAATCACTTATGTCACAAATAGTATATTTTGAATAGAAATAAAAGGTCACATGACACATGAAACCACTATGGTTATTACATAAGCTTTGTCTTGCTAAGTCACCCTTTGAGAAATCCAATTAAGTCCCAGACCTAACTAAGACCAAAACGTTACATTTAAGTTCCTCACTTAGCCAAAAATTTGGCTTAGTCTTATACCTTTTGCAAAACTGGCCCCAGAATTAGATTCAAATTTAAGACTTTTGTGTTAAACTTAGATTTAAAATTAAGACTTTTGTCCTAAACTCAGTTTTGACTAAGCCTCTCTGGGTTGGGCTTAACTTTTGTAAACAAAGACTTAAATATGACCGCCATAATTTTTCTCGCTTCATATTTTGAAAGAAGAAACATATAGGAAATCTCCCTAAGTTAGTGTTTGGACATTTATATGTGGTTACAATACTTGGTCTTAAATTTTAAGGCACAACAAAATAAATGATTTCAACCAGCCAATCAAACTGCAGGATACAATATAGTTATAACCAAAATGTAATCTGTGTAATTGCAAAAAAACAGACGTCTGCTACTTTTTCTATCATGTCTGGGATTTTCCCTGAAGAATTAAGCTCTGTCCATATATAAAAATGTGCAGAAATCATCTGCGCAAAAAAATGTAAGATATAAAGTTGAAATGCCACAATATATAACATCATGTCTTTTTAAACACACAAATATAAAAATACACTTTAATTTACCTTTTCATAATTAATCTATAACCATATTTAAGACTTATTCCAAAATCTTAAGACTAATACCTACCAGTCTTAAGGTACCTTAGCTAAGCCTGAAACTGGTTTTAATTTTATTGTTAAAACCACTTAGACTAAAAGTCAGCATATTTTTCAAGAAAGTTATACAAAAGTCTCATGTTTGAGCCTAAGCTCTTGCTATGACTCTTTGTGAATATTGGTTGAGGTTTTGCAGTAAGCCTGTTCCCCAAAAATCCATAGCAAAGTTTAAAGTTCAAAGTTAGGTTTTACACAACCATTTAGTGGCCACAATCATATTGGAACAGGGCATCAACATTGCTATTTATGAGATTATTTTTGACATTCATCTGAATCATGTTCAGAAGCAACATATTGTTTCAGATTGCTCCAGAGAATAAGCTATCTACTGAAATAATTAAAATATCCATACTTTCTTTATATTTAAATTATTGACTGATTCTAAGATTGTCATAAAATGAGCATTTATTAAGTAAGAAACATTTAATTACAAAATTTATGGTATCTGTAATGATTTGTATTCAATTTCAGATGTAGGTCAGTATTGTGAAAGGATGTGATCAATAAAAAGGCAATGAGGACTCAAATCTTTAATTATTAAATACATTGTTTATGCAAGATTATGACAATAACAACATTTGATATTTTTATTTCTACATACTTATTTTAACTGCAACACACATAACTATTTGGTGTGTGAGGCTAGTTGAAACCACTAAAATATGAATTCATTAAAATTTAGGTTTTTAAATTTAAGTTGCAACGTTAAGAAGTGGATTTTGTCAAAGGTAAAACAGTCTTATAGCCAAACTAAGTGTATTTTTGTTTGTAAATATTGTCACATTGTCACTATTGTAAATGTGTCACATTTGTTCACTAACAGTGTCTAGTTATTAAGTGAAGAATGAATATTATATATCATGTGTAGACGTTCGGTAATCTTTCTTTATTGGACATTACAAATAAAGATTAAAATTTAGTGAACTATTTCAAATAACAGACATTGATATTCATATTCAAGTATATCAAATTATTGATACCTTTTCGCTTTGACTTTAAGGTCATTTCTGTAGTGAACATAGGATTAAAACCAGTCTGATTCCCTTTCATCCCTAACATAATTAAAGAATCACCTTTCCCGTTTGTGACACATTGACTTTAATGGACTGGGGGATATGCAAATTACATTGAAGTAGGGTAAAACACTACTTATTGAATAATGTCTAATGAGGGGTTCCACATGTCAAATTGGAAGAATGTCTCACATACAATGAGTTATCTCTTTTCCACCAGGGCCCTGGTCACCTTATAACATCTATATCATGTGAGGTCCAGTCTTGGTAAAACAGCCTTTGCTTCAGATGACTCTGGCTACAGGAGATGCAGCATCACTTTCCTGGGCAGCTGTGAAGGCTGCTTGGGCATCCTCCATGCATGAGGTGGAGGAAGGCAGCCTCATTGGGTATATTTGATTCGGTTGACAAGCACTAGGCTAGGTGTAGGTCTTGCCCACCCACAAGCACCTGCCCCTCCTCAGTAGCGAAAAAAACACGCACAAATATTATAATGAAAGCATCACGGAACCTACTTTGACTTTTTTCTTTGTGTCAGAAACAAGGGAAACATTCACTCACCCTGAACATAAGTGTATGCCAAACAAAGGCAGGGTTGTTTGGCAAAGAAAAATTACAACCAGAGGCTTGCCAATCCACTTGAACCCAGATTCAAAGGAGATTCCAATGGACAAAATAGTGTTATGTACTATTACCTGTAATTATGATGAGTTGCCAAGGTGACGAGTATAATAATGCTCATGTATGTACTAATATGTCATTGACAAACAGTGCTATTCTCTCAAGAGAGATTTATCATCTGGTGAGCTATGCCTTTAAGCAGTGTAAAAGTTCTGGCATTAAATAGTTGTTTTCAAAAACTTGAATGAAAAATGCATAAAATATTATACCTAGTTTTGTGACAGACCTACCCTCAAGTATTCAAACCTAATTTCAGGGTATCACTACACACATTTGATAGTGAATGTTTCATTTTGTGATTATAAACATAGTAATGAGCTTTTACTTACTACTTCTGCTGGGCCCCTTTTTTAGCACTTATGTTCAATTTTGTTTAATCAAGTGGTCATATGTTTCTTCCTATAATTTCCACTTCAAAAATTGGTATCATCTGTATTAGCTCTGCAATTATATGGTGTAGCTTTATCCTTATTATAAATATTATTTAATGGTGAACTTATGGTTGTTTGCACAATTGTATATCACCGCCATGAGAGATTTTATTTTAAAATATTTAATTGGTCAGAACTTTCTTATTTAAGTCCGATTTGAAATATTCAAAAACTGGCATAATATGTATTACCTCTACCTTTTTATGATATAGCTGGATCCTTATTATAAAGATTATTTCATGCTGAAATCTTGTCTGTTTCTGCACTTGTTAGTCGGGCGAAAATGTGAGAAAGCCCGTTTTGGTGCTATTATGAAGTTTACAAAATTGTACACATGGGTGTACTGGCTAATACATACGATATGTCCCTGAAGGTAAAAATGAAGTTTGTCCTTGAAAAAAATGTAGGTTAATCCGATATATTGTTATAATACACCAAGGTACTGAAAATAGGTAAACCCTTACAAAGAACTCCATTCATCAATAACATGTTTTGCTGTAGGTTCAATTACAATGTACAATTTTGCACTTTAAAAATGATACATAGCTTTTTGTAGAAAGAATAACATGAAAAATAGCTTGAAAAAATGTTAGTGTCAGTGTCCAGATACCCTACAATATGCTCCATGGAAATTAGAGTACCATATATTTTAACACTGGCAAATCAAGCATATTCAATTGACACGACCATTATCACCTAAAACCATGATATCAGCTATCATTCTATTTGGCTGTTAAAACATTCAACTATAACGGGGCCATATGTTGTATCAAATAGTAGGTAATTGGAAGAGATAACTGTTTCAGTGAAACTAAGTTTTGTGCATGGACTATTGACTTGCTTAAATTACTTATCCAACTGATTGCTTGATTAACTGATTTAGTACCTTGTTTCATTTCTATTGCAATGGGACCGCAATTTAAGTGACAAACTGATTTACTAGGTATCTACCTATACCCGACGCAGAACTCAGTGGTCACCCATCCAAGTTTTTACCAAACCAAGTGCTGTTTAAATGCAATGAATCAGATGGGAACTGGTCAAATCAGTGACATTCTTGCCTTACAAGTCTGGTATCAGAGTTTGAATTCCAGCCTCATCTCGAGTGGGAAAGCTGGTAGTTGCTTGCTGTTGGTCAGCAGTTTACAGTACAGAACATTGACCTACTGTGTGTAGTGGTTTCCTCTTCCCTTCCAACTACCCGTCACAATATGACTGATACAGTGTGACAAGGCGTGACAAAAAACACTAAGTTGAATAGATTGATGGTAAAAGTAATTGTGTCCATTAAGATTCTCTTGTCTGTTACAATGCCCGCTGCTGTAGACAGGGGCTGCATATATCTCATAACCATATGCGATACACTTTGTAAGTTAAAGCAGGTATATTATATATTAACGTTAATCGCCAAATATGTATTGTGTCAAGATCTTAAGTATTTCCATGAGTAAAGAAAACAAAATATTACTTAAGTATATTACTATTCAGTTCTGTATCTTGTCAGGTTTATGACTGCTGTATAATTGGCAAGTGATATCATGCTGAAAGATTTCCTGTTAGAGGAGCCCAGTGGCAAGTTGTTGTTTCTGGGGTGTCATCCGTTTCAGCACTATATATCAAAACATTATTTTGAATTTTAACAGTTCTTATTTGAACAAAAATTTCTATTCAAAAAGCATGTATCCAAGCTAGCTCAGTTCTGGAGATATTATAGTAAATGTTACTGTGATAAAGATAAAGAGCTTGGTATTTTCCTGAATGGATAATTCTGGACGCAGACTACTTATTAAATTAGTATCAATTTCCCATTTATTCTGTACTTTTATTCTTGTTTTCTATAGTATTCTGGTCTTGCAACGACTGCTTACTGCAGCAATCATATTACATCATGTACTGTAAAACTGTTGCCAGTGTCCCTAGTTGTGTTTCTTTATGTGTACATTTAAAAAAGAAATCTCTTTGATATTGACATGCTATAAACTCAATTCAGTCTGCCAATTTTTTTATTATTTGTCTAGCCACTTTCTGTGAACAACAGTACATATACTTAAATGTTCTAATATAAGGACCAACCTTCAGGTATATATTACTGTGGTGTCCATTCCAATTATTTGATAACACAAGTAAGAAGAAAACATGGTATCCAATAAGTTTATTTTAAAATAGTGTACTTTTTACTCAGCATATTTTAAGTCTACTATTCTTACTCACCACACAAACAAAATAACATGCATTATATTTTAAATTTAAACATCATTACAAAGAACTGTGATTGTAAAGTCTTGTTCTCAT
This sequence comes from Sabellastarte sp. h YS-2021, assembly GCA_964017235.1. NCBI lineage: Eukaryota > Metazoa > Annelida > Polychaeta > Sabellida > Sabellidae > Sabellastarte > Sabellastarte sp. h YS-2021. The sequence goes on along the minus strand of OZ024931.1, from coordinate 137,828,976 downwards.
CAAGTGAAATTGTTTGATAGTTCTAAGTCCAAGCATAAACTGACAAATACTTTCAAATCATAATTTATTATAATTATTGTGTTATTGTAACATGCTGACTGTTATCAATATTAATATGCTGCAGAGGTAAATATAAAAAGAAATATCCCCTGGTATAAAAGTCAAAATTTTCACACTATATGTGTGTGTCTGCAGAAAAAACTGCATTTTTGCACCTGTGTGAATCAGTCTCTTAACTCTTAATGAAGGACAGGGCTTTTTTTGTTGTAAAACAATATGAGGTTGCACAACTTAAGTAGAGTAAGCAGAAAAATAATTACTAAGCTAAGTAGTGTAGCAGGACAGAATAATTCCCTGTATAAAGCCAGATAGAGTCTATGCTAATTTACAATATAATTTTCAAGTAAAATATTAAATAACTTCTTTTCCCAAAAATCAATAAAAGCTAATAAACTGAGTAATCATCAGTCAGGACATAGCTGTAAGCATTTATTATGACGAAACCTTATTGAGTGATAATAATAATACAAACGTACATATCTGACAACTATATTATAAAACAAATTACACAAAGCATATTTCATGTGGTAGAAATTATCGACATCAAAAATGAACTCTATATGTTCTTATATTAAAAAAATGAAGATTGGATTTGTCAAGGAAAGACTTTTATAGTTATTAAAATAAGATTTTATTTGCATTTGCTTGAACATTCATGAGATGTGAATGTACAATTTTAGGTGCAGTTTAAAAAATTCAATTAAAAGTCATGGTAAAACAGAAATATTAAAGATCGGTATAAAATGCTAAACAGCTAAAACACAAAAAAAAAATGATTGACATAAACCAAATAATCTTACAAATTAAAGGGTTTGGGACATAATAAATTTAAACATTATTTTCTCTATCCAAAAGTAAAAAAAATGTTAACACATAAAAATACTCAAAATCCAATCAATACAAATGGAGAAATATTTAAACAGTAATATGATGTCACAAAAGCATTGTATATTCTAGCACATGCTATAATACTTTTTAAAAAGTGCCTTAAAATTCTGTACATGCACTTATTTTCTTTAAGAACAAAAACTGTAAAATAACTTTACATAAAAATACATCTTGGAAATTTGGAAAGCAGATTTTCACTTCTTCAACATACTTTATCAAAATTTAATGTTGATCAAAGAAACTTCTGAATGTCAGTTGTTTGGGGTAATGACCATGCAAGTTTCATCAATTTCAAGAAACATATGTCAGCAAAGGCTACTTTGTTTAGAGATTTTTAGAAACAATTTTTGCTGGCCAAAATAATTTAAAATATCCCAAAACAGTGTCTGAATAAACTATAAACTTACACAGTTGGCATACCTTTTGTAACTTATGAACATTCATTGTCAAATCATAATAACATCAAAAGAATGCTTTTAAACTTCAAGACATTAAATACAAAGAATACACATACAATGCATTTCTAAGAATAAAACTAACAGGCCCCTACCACCCCAAGAGAAACAACAGCATGCGGGTATTAGTTTATTCATGTACACAGGAATAAATGAGACTGCTAAATATGTAACAGTCCAATCAACATGTACATTACTCAGTAACACATGACTATGGTATAACACACTTGACCAAGTTATACTGGCCATTACTTATTAACCACCGATAGTTAAAGCCAATGGCATTACTATGACATCATTACTATAACATCATATTTAACCAAAGTAATACTGAAATTGAGTTCCTACTATGCCTAAAGATATATAATCACCATGACATTTTTTTGATTTACTGATGGTGAATTACTTTACTAGTGTCTAAAGACCTCTTGGCCAAGGAGACAATGAAAGAGTGTTAACCAACTAGTAGTGGAGTTAAATCTCATGACAACATTTATGAAATTACTATGAAATTACTAATAGGTCAAAAAGGAGGTAGACCAGAAGGCCCATATGGGGCCTATAGTGAAATTTTATGGAAACTTGGAGATTTGAATTTTACATTGAGATAACAAAGTACTCTTAAAGTACCTGCCATAAGGTACTAATATATGAAGGAAATGTGATTACATTATTACTATTATGACTGATAAAACCGTGAAACTTGAGAGATTAAAGCAGTTACTGCACAATGCACTTCTAATTATAACACTAAAAGGTTTCATTTATAAATTAACATACATATCAAAACTGCCTTGACACTATTGTTGGAAACTATATATGGTTTTACATGACAGAGGTGAAGATAAAATTGTTCAGGGAACAGTTTCATTTGCTAGTACCTGATACCAGTAGATTAGAATTAGAAATTCCCAAATTATATTGTCCATTAAACATATTTTCTAGTGTGACTAGTGGTGTATCATAATGTTGGCTTTAAAAGATACATTTGTGACTGGTTTTCTACATCAAACATTCAATCACACTCATGTAAAATAAAGTTGATGTTCCCTGAAAATAAAAACAACGTCATGGTATGTGTACATGTATCTATCCGTGACATGATTATATACAAATGAATTGCTGCATTAAGACTGTCTTATATGGCAATAATGTTCATTTCAATTTTCAAAATGTTGCACAATGAATACCCCATGGAATAAATTATGAATATTCAAGCTAAAGTAATACGGAAGATCTGGACTCCCAAACTTTTTTTATTTTACTAACTTGAATATACCAGTCAGTTAACTTGAATATACCAGTAAGTTAACTGGAATATACCAGTTAATAACTGGAATATACAAGTTAGTTAACTGGAATATACAAGTTAATAACTGGAATATATGATTTAGTAACTTTAATATTCCAGTTAGTTAACTCAAATATACGACTCAGCTAACTGGAATATGCAAGCTACCTAGCTTCAATATATGAATTAGCTAACTTGAATATACGAGTTAGTACCTTCTATATACAAGTTAGTAAATGGAATATATGAGTTAACTGAAATAACGAGTTAGTAACTGCAATATACCAGTTAGGTAACTGAAAAATACCAGTTAGCTAACTGGAATATACGCATTAGTAACTGGTATATATGAGTTAGCTAACTCGTATATTCATGTTAGCTAACTCATATTCCAGTTAGCTAAAATATATATTCCAGTTACTAACTCATATATTCCAGTTACTAACTCCTATATTCCACATAATTACTTTTATATTCCAGTTAACTAACTAATATATTCAACTTAGCTAACTTGTATATTAAAGTTAGCTAACTGGTATATTCAAGATAGCTAACTCATATATTCAAGTTAGTTAACTGGTTTATTAGTAACTCTATGTTCCAGTTAGTTAACTTGTAAATTCCAGTAAGCTAACTCATATATTCCAGTTAGATAACTCATATATTCAAGTTAGCTATCTGGTATATTCAAGTTAGTAAGTCGTTTATTCCAGTTATTAACTTGCTAATTCCAGTTAGTAACTCGTATATTCCAGTTAGCTAATTCGTTATTCAAGTTAGCTAACTTGTATATACAAGTTAGTTAACTGGTATATTCAAGTTAGGTAACTGATATATTCAAGTTAATAACTTGTACATTCAAGTTACTAACTCGAATATTGAAGTTACTAACTCGAATATTCAAGTTACCCAACTTGTATATTCAAGTAAGTAACATAAAAAACTTTGGCAGTCCAGAGCTTCTGTAAATTTTATAAAATTTTGAATTTGTAATACACATTGCAATATATTTGCGGTCTTTGATTGTATCTCAAAAGATGGGGATGACCATAGATGATTCTTAAGAGTATTATGGCCAATGCAAAGCTTTGTACAGTTTACAGCTATTTGAAATTGTGTAAACTTATACAATTTAACGTGAACAATTTAACACAGTAAGAGAAAGAATTATAATCACATTTTTATCTCAGAAAATCGTAAATAATATTTGGACTAATGTACATCAGTGTAAAGCAAAATTATTGCAACTGTTGGATTTTTCTCGATTTTGAGAAGATGGTTGTATACAGTGTTAATCACAATCAGTACCAGAGAGTGAATAAGCAATAAAATATCCAGATGGATTAGATTTCCAGCAAAATTGTCGACAGTAAAAGGAACAGATGATTTTAAATGATTGATTAAATGATTGTCATTGCATTCATAAGTCATTGGGCCTTGGCAGAGGTATGCACTCTCTAATTACTTTTCCATTGCTCCATGCTATATTAAAATAGAGACAAATTGGCTGTAAGTAATTATCATTCGCTTGTAATGCAAAGTTAGAAAGATTACACATTATGTTATTTATTCATGCATTTCTGGTCCTGCGTCAAAGGTTTAATTAGGATTGTGCATTGCTTAAGAACACGTTTGACTGTATCAGTAGTGATGTGAATGAATTGTGAACTAATTGATGTAATGTGTTTCACAGTATTAAATAAATGTAACCCTTGAAGTTGATTGGGATTAAAAGTGAGCTTAACATAGCACTATCTTTTATCACTTCTGCTATATCTGCAATGTTTAAAAATATGGAGAAATTGAAAACAAATGTGAATGTGAATATAGTCCAAGGGCTGCATTACACAGATATACCAAATATAAATGAAATCAACAAAGTATAGTTGGGGAGTACTTGCCTTTACAGTGGTTACCATAATATCACTACAATTAAGGTATTTTCTGGATGTTAGAGTTACCATACATTAGACATCATCCTGTGTCCCATGCATGTTTGCATACCAAAATATAAATGAAATCCACCATAAAGTTCTGGAGTAATTGTACATACAAATGGAAAACATAATAAACTCCAAAAATTGTGTTTAGATTTCAGATCACAAAATAATATGAATTGTAAGACTTACCATGGGTACATATCATTTGCTGACGTCCAGTTAGGGCACTACAAAAGTATACATAATTGACTCACTGAATGAGATACATTTTCTAATAATTGTATTAGTTGTTTTGACAATGGACACATATTATTGATTATGTCTTTATTTGAAATAGATGGGAATATCACACCAAAATTCATAGTTTTATTGGACTTGGATGTATTTAGATTTTGGTAGAATATATGAAAACTAATATGCTGAGCTATTTTTCATGAAATTTAAATAAATCTCAAGATAACAAATACTAAAAAACACCCCCCCCCAAAAAAAAAAAAACAAACACACAAAGGCACACTTTCTTGAGAAAAAAAAACTTTCAACACATTTTTTATTTTGTACTCTAACACATATAGATACAAACTATTCAGTATTTACTTAACCACAATTAATGAATATAAAGTTACATTTAATTACACATACACAAATTGTATACACCTACAATATTTATGAATCTGATCAGAGTTTGATCTGTGACCCATCTTTACCTGGTCTGCACTTTTCACAGAGCACATGTTGAGCAATTTTCCTATGGTAAACTTGTTCTATTTCTGCGGCATGGTTTTTCTGGCCTATCGTACCTTCACGTAGTACTCTCAACAATTCGTCAACCATGTGTGGGGCGAGGGAGTTATTGAATGCCTGTTGAACAGAAATCATGCATCATCTTCTCACAAACAAAGCACTAAGACTCCAGTAGTTTGGTTTGTTCAAAAAGGAGATTCTGTGCTTACTTACAATGGCATTTTTATATAGCTATAATACGCTTCCGAGCACAGGGGTTGAATACAAACATCTTGTGATTAAAAGCTTGATGAAAGAGGTGAGCCCTAAGCATATCTGTTCCACAATTTCCATCTATCATTAGAAAAAGATCTGTCAAATAGAATTTTAGACTTATGAATCTAATGATTAAAACTAAAACTCAAGGTATCTCTGAGTCGCAACATCATGTATGGTATTGCCAAATAATGGTAATGATGGCAGACCTGAATCAAGATACATGGAGTTATAAATTAGTTACAAGTTATAAATACAGCTTTTCAGTTGTGACACTACTCCTCTCTATGACAGAGAGGAGAAATTTCAGTGGGGTTCACAAGCATATACTGTGACAACTCGTGCCAAAGAAGTTTGTAGATAAAGCAACACTGTCAGGCTGTCTTTACAAATTCACTATATAAAGACAAACTTGCGTATGCAGCTGAGATTGCCACTGTCATTTGTGGTTTTTTCCTGATCTTCATGAAGTCATGAAAATCCCACTAAGCATGAACTATAAAGAGCATGCAGCAGCTTTTTGATGGATAGATTACAATCACATATGATACCAAGGTTCCACAGTGATTTAGTAACCCAATCCTCACCACAGTTTGAATTCTTATATATGACAAAGTTGATAGTTTCTTAACTTTTGTGATAAGCTTACAGTACAGAACTTTGACCAGATGTATGCACTTCTTCCTTCTGCATCTTCAACTACCCATCACAATATTACTAAAGGTACTGCAAATGAATTGTGTTCAGAGAGCCTAAAATCAAATGAGATCACTGAAATGCAAAGCCAAAAGAAAGATACCTAATTCCAAAGTTTCATCACTGTCTCATGATAGCTCAACCATTCAAATGAGAGTTTGTATTTGTGAATAATCATACCCGATATATCAGTGATATTACTTCCATAAAAAAAAACAATGGCAACCGCCAACTTACCTGGCGAATGGGTCCTAAAGCATCCAAAGAATTTCGTGCACTCATAATGGTCTCAATCATGGATGGAGTAAATACATCATTACTCATTGAGGTACAAAAGTTTCTACCAAGTTTACCCAATACAAGAATGACATCTTGCTCATTCATAGTTGCTCTTGCAACTCTCAGGCAGCAGTCTTTACAGAGCTGGAAGCAGATTTTTGTTGAAATGATACAAATACAACACAAATTTGGCTCAGTCTTTTATCCAGTTTTTTAGGAATGCATTTACTGCTGAAACATTGACACTGAAACAGCTTGATAAAGTGATATTTATAAAACTTGATTACAATAATGACATTGTAAAGTTTGTAGAAATTATTGTTCAATAGAATGGATAAAAACATTAATCTAAGAAAATTAAGCTAACAACAAATGAAATTTTTAAATGTCATATCATATTGTTAAAACATTCATAACTTGCCATGTAATTTCCAACAGAAAATAATCTTAAAACATAAATGATAATTTATAAAGCTTACTGTCATAAAGGAGTCCAGGGCTGGACAGTAAATATTTGTGAGTTACATAAAGGATAGATTTATTCCTATAAACTTCTCTCATAATTATGTATCCCTTTCAGGAAAATTGCTACAGATCCTTTCCAGTTTAAAAATTACCTTCATGCTGTCTAAATAGTGTAAGGTGTTGGTATTTTCTCTTTGCCACTTTAGTCAACAATTTACGAATAGTACATTAACATTACCACATTACCAAATCATGTTTTTTAAAGTTGATATGAATGCAAATAAAAAATATAATTATTACAACTGTAATAATATATATAATTCATAAAGAATAAATATAACAAGAACCAAAAAAGTGCATACACATGTTAGATTAAATATTTGAATATGTCTCGGTAATGAAAATTTCCCTATAAAAAGATGTAGATGAAACACCATCAAGTGAAATGTTCCATAAATGTTTTACATATATTTCTGAAATGACAGAGGCAGCATAATTTGTTGTAATTTTAAGTATTCTAGGGATGTTATTGACAAAAGTCACTGTAGAAGCTGTCGATATGGCTTGTGGAACTGATACAGAAGGGCTGTAGATTCAACATAAAGAAGTATCAGTAACGTCTGTGGATTTACATTATTTGGTTAATAGTTCAGGATGTGGACTTCAGCTGTTAACAGTACTGTGTTGTATATTGGCACAAAACATGTGAACAAATTTTTTTTGAAAGAATCTGGGTTCTCATAACCATAAATTTATTTTCAGGTTAAAAGTTTTATGTTTAGGTATCATTCATCCAGTTCACGCCATTCCTTACTGGAGTCAGAACCTACAACTTAAGGAGCTTGTCTAATTTTGCTTCTTGTTCGATCTGCCTAATATATGGATAGGAATTCCTCCTTAAAATTTGCATTTAGATCTTCATTTGTATTTGACACAAGTCATAAAAATTTATGCTTACTATCACTTTTTTGAAATGTGAGCCTTTACAAGCTGTACAGAAATATACAAGCTGAATATTCAGTGTGGTTCATTCATCAACTTGTCCTACCCATTTATATGGGTTTAAATTATTACCAGCATGTAAAATTATAATTGAAAATTACCGTTATGTGTCTTTAAACATTTGATATAATGTTTGAGGACCCAAAAATAACTTGACAATACAATTTCCCTTGACTCTCCACAGCTATTATGGTTGATTTCAAAATGTTGCAAAGTAGTTTACATATTTAAATATTCGACTTCTTGATAAACTAAATTTCCATACTACTTCTGAAACAATTGTGAAAAGACCTACAGCTGACATGTACTTGAACTAATAAGTTATTCCCACTAAAAATACCTTAACACTGAACAATAATGAAAGTTTACATTTGCAAATTCTTTTAAAAATGATGAAGGGAAGCCTTTCCAATTTAAACTATGAGTGCACTTGAAAAAGAGCTGAATGCAGACATTGCAAATATTTTTCAAAGTACATCTCTTATTCTGCTCCAGAATCAAGGATATTGACCCAATCATGCCCAATGAGTTCTTCTTTGTAACAGTTCTGATACACCCTACAAAGTTCATGACCATCCGTGCAGTAGTTTTGATGTTATGCTGTAAAGAAACAAAGAAACTTACAAACAGGCAAACAGAATGGGTGATATACTTTGCAAAAATTTCGAAATAATAAGGTAGATAACAATTCACAGGGCTCCAGTCGAACAGGATGGAAATATGGTGATGAGCAGGTAGACAGGATAGTTGTAAAGATAGTTTAGGAGAAGCCTTTTATTTTACAAGACACACAAAGAAGTAAAAGGCCCACACATGGAAATAGCACAAGGTAAATAATACACTTAAATATTTATTTTATTTGGTTCAAAGTGTCAGTTTGGTAATCTGATTAGTCCTGCTTCTATCGTGCTGATGTGCTGTTTAATTCCGATTTTGAAACTGCCACCATGGCAGCAAATGATGTAGTTAATAGCCCTCTTGTCCAATGCAATCCTGTCTTTAGAATCGTTTCACAATTTTCAATTGTGCAAGTTGCAGTAATAGTCTTGTAAGGGTGATTACTAACAGTAATATGAATATGCATGTGACACCTATCCTGGGGGTCTACAATGGCTCCATTTTCAAAACTGCTACACTGGTGTACAGATACATTTATAGAGATTACCCTGAATACATTAGCCCATACTTATCTTGGTATACCTCTTTCTGTGATTCTAGGTGTAGTTGGCCTGACAAATTATTTCTTATTTTGTTCCTACTTTATTTCCTTCAATAAATGATCAAAGAAACATTTCAACAATAGTTTTGCTCATAATCCAACTATCGTATGGAATAATCTGCCTCATAACATCAGATTGCCTGCCTCTCTCATATTATTCAGATCATAATTAAATCCTGCACTGTTCTCCAAAGCTTACCCTTTGGCTTCTGACCTGTTTATGTGGCCATATGCCTGACTTAGGACTCTGGCTTATGTATATGTTCTGAATTGCCTTGAGTCATGCAATATCAATCAACATGCTCATAAACAAACCCACCTATGTGGAGTCATTCTTGGCCTCATCCTCACTCCTTCTAATTCCAGGAGTCTCAAACGTTTGGGTTAGTGAGTACATGTTAGACCATGCTCTGGTGCTGAATTAGCTCAATTTTGTCAGCCTTCTGTAGCTTTGGACTGATTCAAGCCCTACCTCTCTAATAATTTGTGCTATATCAAGATTGGCTCTATTCTATTTTAGGCTAAGAAACTTTGGTTTTTGGTATTGCAGGTCTCTGCCCTTGGTCCAGTACCCTTTTCTTTCTATACTATTCCTCTCAGCAAAGTCATTCAAAACCATCAGCATTGGTTCCCCTTCTATGCAGATGATACACAGTTATATGTTCAACTTACACACAAGAATGTGAATCATGCCTTTGATAGGTTGAAAACCTGCTTATATGATGTCAAAAAGTAGCTGTCTGCAAATATTTTGAAGCTAAATCCAGATAAAACTGAATTCATCATTTATGGTTCAAAGATGCAACATGAAAAACTCGTTTTGGAAGTTTTCTCAGTCCTCGTGAGACGGTCAGAAACCTTGGTGTATGGTTTGATAGTGATTTGTCCTTTTTGAGGTATCACCAGGTCATCTGTAATTCTTGTTTTGCTCAGATCAGGGATCTTAAGCGTCTCAGAGGCTATCTGACATGTCATGGTACTCTTATGGTTGTGAATGCTTGGGTTGGTAATCAACTACTATAATTCCTTGTTCAGGAGTCTCTCTGCTCTCCTCCAAGAACACACACATCACTAGGAAGCCCCTCCTTCGGTTGCCTATAAAACATGGTTCTATATTAAAGATTGCCTTACTGGTGTACAAGTTCCTACAAAGTGGTTATCCAAAATATTTTGTACCTTTTCTTAAACCTAGACATGGTATTTATAATACATTTAAAAGCCAAGCTGATGGTGTGTTGTTTCACGTCTCATTCTTTACCACTTTCCCACTTTAGTATATCCGTCTACCAAGTATTTTAGTCTCAGCTTTGCTTGTGATGCTCCCAAGATTTTGGAACGATATGCTTGATGATGTATGCTCGGCCACTTCTCTCCACTCATTCAGAAAGAAGCTCAAAACCCTTCTCTTTGCAAATGTATACCCTCTCAGACATCTGCTTTCTCTTGGTCTTTCTACATGGCTCTGACCCCTGCTATGTCTAAGATTAATGGTTATGCATCTCTGCTTTTTCTGTATCATGCACCTAGAGTCTGTCTTTAGATAGAAATTAAACGTTATAAAAGTATTATTAGAATTAAAATGTTTTGCGTTAAAATTTGTAGTTTTTCAAAGATAAAGCCCTATAGAATTTAAGCTTAAATTTTAATTAGAATTAGAATTAAATTGGATAGTGACCATGCACTAAGCTTGTATATATAACATAATTTGACCGCGAGGCCATACATACATAATTTTGTAAATTCATGATATACAGTACTTGAATACTACAGAGGTTGGTGTTAAAATGGGCAATAGTGGGTCAAAAGTGTTTGAATACTAAATTTACTACATTTTCTAGTGTGAGGCATGGTCATAGTCAGGTCAAAGGTTAAAAACAGGAGGAGGGCACAATTGATGTTTGGGCCAGCCTATCCCAAAAACACACCTGGGCCTTCATCAATCCAAAAGAAGATAGCCCTTCCCTTAGGACGACTGTAAACTGTAAGGACAAAAGGGGCTCAAGCAACAATTGGCAAAACCCATAAGGACACTAGGCTTATGGGGACTAGTTAATGGTTCTACTACCTTACATAACAGATCACCTGTTGAAGAGACAAACAATGAAGCCATTTACACAAAGCTTACATATGTTAGTCGAAGGGCCATGGTGGCAAAGTGGTAACACATTCCCCTACCACCTCTGAGATCAGTGGTTCAAACACTATAGTTTATGCGGAAAAGTGGGTAGTTGCTTATAAATGGTCGTAATGGTCAGTACAGAAACTTGGCCAACTGTACACAATGGTTTCCTTTGGCTACAAAACTACCCATCGTGATATGACCTCTACAGTGTTGAAAGCAACTCAAAACCCCAAGTAAACATATACTTTAGTCTCTGCATTAGGTTGCTTTCACACTGATATGTACAAATAGTTATAAGAGACACTACGGAAAAACCTGATATTGATGAATCATGTCAGTTAGATGCAGCTAAAGCAGGTGACAGGTGTGGGAGAAGCAAAGCTGTCCACACATGAAAATTTAAAATTAAAGTGAAGTAGCACAGCAAGAGGTGAAGCTTAAGGCAGAGAGAAGTGGAAAATGCTGACAATGCTTCAAAAGTACAAAATGATAGAAGAAAATGATATAATTATTGGCATATTTGATCGGCAATTAACAGAATGTAAAATTTGGTGTTGATCAAATTGAGACAAAATTATATAAGGTAAAAAAATTATAGATTAAAACATTTACAGTGTGATTCCAAAGTTGTTATTACTTCATCATGTACTGCTAATTTACTACTATGTAAACAATGCAATTCAAGTAAATAAAATTATGTTAACTTCTGAAAAAAATTATTCGTCCTTGAAAACAGGATATTCTAAGAATAAGTGCTCATATTGTTTCTCAGATTGTCCTCATGAGTACATCCTATTTTTTAATATAATCGAGTACCAGTGAGAGTATATTTGCGCATGAGAAAGCGAGTACAAGTACATCATAAATGCACAAAAATGTACGCCAGCCCACAAGTACACGAGTGTGCAATGTACTCTGAACCCAACCTGATGCTAAGTCATGATGAAAACCAAACAGAACTTACAATATTATCATTATCAAATGTCATAAAACTTATAATCAAAAGTAAGGAAAGAGTTATATGAGGATTTTTGGAACACAATATTTAGTAATTCCACTAAGATACATTGCTTTCAAATAGAAGACAATTTCAAAACATTATGGTTCAATACAAACCAGCCTAAAATTGTACATATATTATTGAAAAAAATTAGCTGAGAGGGTACATTTTATGTGTGGCTTTATTGTCTACTACAAGTAAAAATCCAGTGTGAGTGACTGAGAACAAGTAGTCTTAACATATTCAAAAATGGCTCTCACTGGCAGTTCAGGATTCAAGGATAATATGCAAAACCAAAGTGGACATATGTCCTGTGAATAAAGGAACCTGAAGAAACCTAATTGTGATGATCAACACAACAGACAACGGGTGTTAGCACTATACTTGTAGTACAGCAAGAAGAGTGTAGCAAGTATTTTCACAACCCAGGGTTAATTAACTTGAACTTAACCTTAACAACAAACAATACATGTGCAAACTTTGTAGAAGTGGTGACCAACAGAGTAGAAAAGTTTTATTTTTATCGCAATTTTGCCTGGTGGTACTGGCCACAGTAAGAGCCACTGACTTTGGCACACACTTCCAGATTCTTCAAATATCCCCTAAAACCAAAAAGGAAAAGAACTGCAGATTGATGCAACATGGTTTGGAAATTAGAGTTTGAAGCACAACACCAATTATGTTAATTAAAGTACTTAAAGGATTACAAAGAATAATGATAAAAGGGTATAATAGATTGAACCTGTTGAGTTAAGCGCCAGCTGAATACAACTTTATTTGCAGTTCTATTTCATCTTTTTACCCACAATGCCATAAACATTGTTTCGAAGAATTTAATGCAGAAGAAATACTCACAATGACTTGCTTCAACACACCACAATTTCATGATTGCTGTACCCATATGTAACCATTCCTTTAATTATCTCTGCACGAAAATACTTATTAGTGTGAGGAATTTACCTGGTGTGCAGGATTTGTTTGGTTCATTGAGGAAGCTCCCTCTTTTGGCTGGTTCTCTTTATCCCGTGATATTCCTGCTTATATAAAATGAAATAAACTTCACTATGTCTATATATGCAGCAAAGATAGAAATAACTGGTAACTATTTCCCTTTTCTGCACAACATCACTCTTGATAGGTATACTAAACGATGAGCCCATCCATGTGTTTTTTTGGGTTTTAGTAGCAATCATTATTATTTATATCATTATTATAATTTTATTACAAAGTGAATTCTTGTAACAACTTACTGTAAAGCACCATAAGTTATCAGTGTTATACTCAATATGAAATATTTGTTAGTAGTACCTCCTTTTTGTGGCAGCGGCTCCACATGTTCTACCTTTATAGATCTGCTGGGTTCATCCTCAAGCATGAAACTTCCTGTAAATAATACATATATACATTTAGCTTATTCAACTGCTTAATCTGGTAACTAAATCCAATCCTGCAATGTTTAATGTCAGTACTTAGCGATTTTAAACAGCCATTGTGTAAAAAATGCATTCAGCCATTTAATGTAAATGGTATGTAACAAAATGAACAAAGACAAATCATGATTATAGAGGTGAGGGCTGGGTGCTTAAATGCTGAATTAAGGAATCAACCATTTTATACTTGCTAAGATATTTACACATGCTCTTGCATTTGACCTGATTTTCTTTCACTGAAAAATAGGAAATTATTTTGTTTTATGCGTAATAACTTTGATACTATCGTGTAAGGGTATTACACAGACTACTCCATAACTGTTAACGTCAAGGTGATTGTGTAACTGATTTTCAGCTGTATAATAACTAACTTAGTTCCAAATTGCCTCTTCTACTTTTATTTATAGTTAAATTTCATAATTTGATTTATATTACATTATAGTAGGTCAGTATAACAAATATTTAACCTGACAAAGTATCTAGCCCTATGGCTGAAAAACACTTATTTTTCCAGACTAAGAAACATAGAGCTGGAGGTAGGCATAAATACATGTTAAGGTGACTGTGATATTGAATTACGGCCAGGTTGACAAAGACAGTTGTCATGTTGAATTTGAATTAACTGCCATTTCAAACCTTTTTAGAATGTTTAATGTATGTTCCTATGATGTTGAGTACTAATTAATGATGTTGAGTACTAATTAACTTTTACTGCTCCTATATTGTAAAATTTACATTCGTGCTGTATATTATATGTGTATATATAGCAATGAATCTAATGATATCCAATTCTACTTTACTGTCTTTCTGAGATTTTGGATATTGCGTATATTAAAATATGCTTTTCCTTGCTATGACTTTGTTATAAGCTTACATCAAATGACTTTGATAAATCGGGATAAACTGTTTATATGTAAATTAACTAAAGTATGGCAAATTTGAGGATGGCCTGTCATCCCCAACTTTACATCAGTTTTCTTTTACAAGACTGTGAAAAACACCAAAAATTCAATTGAACTCATCATTTAAAATTGCATATAGGCTCAAACAATATATGACAACAGCATCAGAGATGATTGTACTCCGCAGCCTAGAGAAATAACATTAGGAAACATGATATATAGAAGAAAATGAATATGTACAAATATAAGGAGTCTTTCAGAACAGTGTAAATATGTAGCAGTGCAGGAAAAATAGTACTCAAGAAAGATAAAATCTATGTAAAGACAAATTGTCAAAACAAGATAACTGACCAATTTTTATTGAATTATACATGTCAATGAAGCTAGGACTATGAGGTAAATGTACACACAAATCATCTGCGGCAATCCATATATCTTTGTAGAGAAATAAGCATCTAAAAGACAGAAAAAATATTTGGGCAGAGCTAAGATCAAAAGTCTTACACAGGTCACATTATGACATTGCATCTTTGTACCTGAAAATGAATATACCTACGAAGTAATAATTTTTGTGCAGCTAACAGCTTCCGATATATAACCCAGCCAATATTTTAAGGCCTAGATCAATAAAGCAAGATCAAAGGTTTAAACAAAATCAAACTATTATGTTGCCCACCTACTGATGCACCCAATGTCTACCAAGTAGCAACTTCTTAAATCTTCCACTTTCTGATATATAACTGAAAAAATTTTGTCTGCCAACTGGCTGCATGGTCAGCAAGATGTCCTGGGTGAAAACAATACCCACTCAGACTTTAAAGGTAGTGGGGTAAAATGCAACAAATAATGTATGTGTTTTCATATGAATGTGAAAAAAACATCCTGGTGAAAAATGAATTACCTGCATCTATCTACAAATGAGTGTCCTCTATGAAAGTGAGGGATTCACAATCTTGTATAATTTATTAGTAGAAAGGACCATGATATAGATTTTTATGATGTGGTAACTCTGATTTAAAATAAACACAATACAAAAGCAAAATATCAATTAACATTACTTTTTACATGCTTGAAGTGTTTTCCCAAAAATATTTCATAAGGATTCAGTTTCAGTTTAATTTCGAGTTTAAGTTTAATTTTATTGGTGAGTATTTTTTTTATTTGTTTGTGGTTTCTATTTTTTTTTTATATTTATTTATTTTTATTCTCCAGTAACATTAATCAAATAAGAAAAAAGGAGAAAGAAAAATATCACACTTCTTATAGCAATACAAATATACAAACTTTCGATATATCACATATATTCTTTCACATTTATATTTTTACAGTTATTTCATATATTCAAATAAATGTCATTTACTTGTTTAGTAAACATTGGGATCAGAGTATTCATGGCTATATATATATATTTTTATATATACATAAAAATGTTCTACATAACATTAATGAAAGAGGTCTTACAACCAAAGAAAAAATATAAATATTACAAAAAGACTATGTAATTAACCAAAGAAAGCTTTTAAATTTCCCCATTTTTTATTAAAGATAGTTTCTGTATTGTTCAACTTACTTAACAGGCTTTCATTTATAAATACTTCTTCAAGTCGATGCTTTAAAATATGAAAATTTAGGGCGCTGTTTGATAAAACAGAATCATATATATATTTCTTTGTTACAAGGATCAGTGCATTTAAAGGTGTTCTATTTTGGTCCTTTAACAAATATCCAAAAATTATAATGAAACTTGTGAACTTAATATGAATGCCAGTCTTCTCCAATATTAAATTTTCAATCTTGTGCCAAAATTGTGCTACTATGTTGCATTCTGCAAACATATGCAATAAAGTTTCTTCTTCCTTGCATCTTTCACATAAATTGTCCTGTTTTATTCCCAATTTGAAAAGATAAGTTTTTGTGGCCAATATTCTATACAGAATTTTCATTTGAAACCATGTTAGATTGTTATTGGTAATGTTCTTGAAACAAATGTTAAAGATGTTATTCCATGTTTCTCTATCAATTGACAGACTGAAATCGTTTTCCCACTTTTTCTTCATTGTGTGATCATTACACTCAGCCTGCTTTAGCAATGTATAATATCCTCTTGCACCTTTTGTACATTTATTCAGGATCTGAATACTTGTTGGCATAATAGGGCCCACAATGTTTGATATTTCAACATTACTAGTTTCTTTTATATATTTGGTAACAAGTGTCTTCACACGTATATAGTGAAGAGGGTTTATATTATTTAATAAATACTTTTCTTTCAACTCTTCTAATGTTAGAAAGTTACCATTTAAATCTAATACATTTGAAAGTGTTATAATGCCCTTTTTATACCATGTGGGAAAATACAACAATTCCGCTGATAATCTGGCATTAAACCATAATGGTGTTGCTAGTATTTGTTCTGCATTTGATGGTTTATGTTTTAAAAATAATTTATCCCAAGCCTCTAGTACTGAAATCCAAAATGTATTTCTTGTACAATCTATTTGTTTAATGGCAAAGACAGAACCTGTTTTTTTGAAATTTGGCTGTATCTTTCACAATTAATGATTGAAATATTGCTACCCATGGCGAATTGTTTCTATACACGCGTCTTAACCAAGTAACTTTGAGAGCTGTTATAAAATTGTCTAAATCTACCATTTTAATTCCACCTCTTTTATAGTCTAATGTTAATATTCTACGACTTATTTTTTCAGGTTTGTTTGACCATATGAATTGAAAGAACATTTCATTTAAGTCTTTTATATAAAATATGTCAGGATTTGGTAAACTTAAGAATATGTGATTAAGTTTTGATAATAAAAATGTTTTAATAACTGTAACTTTACCAAGAGGTGTGAGAAGTCTTTTATTCCAATGCTTGATTGACTCCTTTATTTCTATCATTTTAGCAGCATAATTTATTTCTAACATTTTGGATAGATCTACTGAAAACTTTAATCCTAACAGGTTGAATTCTGTTTCATTCCACTTAAATTTTTTACTTATTAATTTTTCATTTGAATTTTTCTGTTTACCTATCCAAATAATCTTAGTTTTATCTGTATTCATTTTTAGTCCTGAGATGGAACCAAATATCTCTAAAGTATTAAGGGCTGATTCCAAAGATTGTTGAGTACCATCAAGAATTAAAGTGGTATCATCTGCAAATTGGGTACATTTAAACTCAAAACCTTTAATTTGTATTCCACATATTTTATCATTGCCCATGATTAGAAGAGTAAGTATTTCTGCAACCATTATAAATAAATATGCGGATATAGGGTCTCCCTGTCTGCAGCCCCGTTCTATTGGTATAAATTCAGATAAAAAACCATTTTGTATGACTGCAGTATGTATGCCTGTATTAAATAGTTTTATCCAAGATATAAAATTGTTTGTAAAGCCTAACAAAGATAGTACCTTATACATAAATTTCCAAGATATCGAATCATAGGCTTTTTCAAAATCTATTAGCATGAGTAAGCCTGGTATACTATGATTCTCTGTGAAATTCATAATGTCATATATCAATCTTGTCGACTCTCCTATGTATCGACCTGGAACAAATCCATTTTGATTGCAACTAATTAAAGTATCCAAAACTGGTTTAATTCTATTTGCAATAGCAGCTGATGCTAACTTGTATATTACAGTAAGCATTGACAACGGATGCCAGTTCCGAATATATTCTCTTGGTTTTCCCTTTTTGGGAAGACAAGTTAAAATACACTGTCTCTGTGTCAAAGAAAGGGTTCCTTTTCTGAAGCTACAATTTAGGGCTCTTAATATCCAAATACCTAATGCTTTCCAAAAAACTTTAAAAAATTCGGCAGGGAAACCATCTATTCCGGGTGTTTTATTGTTTTTCATGTTTTTTAAAGCTTTTGCTAATTCCTCTAATTTTAAATCACCTTCAAGTGATTTTGCTTGCATACTAGTTAATTTACGTGTCTTGATATGTTTAAGCATATCATGGAGATCTACATCACTAATTCTGTGATCATGATTTTGAAATAACTGACTGTAGAAATTTTTTATTTCTGACAGAATGTCCTTTTGGTTAGTTATACTTGTCCCATCTTTCTTTTTGATTTTTTTAACTGTTTTGTTAACAAAATTATGGTGTTCAAGGGAACAAAAAAATTGGGTGGGTCGTTCACCTTCATGTAGCCATTGAACCCGTGACCTAACATAGTGAC